>JAOPTO010001564.1:0-64067 GCA_033822845.1 Tetrapedia diversipes | reverse complement strand
TTCGCGAACAGCGAGCAGCGAGCAGCGAACTCCTCAGCGAACAGCGAACAGTGTTCGCTCGGGAAGCGGTACATCCAAGAAACTGTTCGCGAGCTCGAAGCGTATCTGGACGCGTTTGTAACACAGTATGTGGCAAGAGCTAATAGCGAACTGCCCATGAATTCAGAGCGAACAAGCTTGTAACTGTTCGCGAGCTCCAGTCTGGATATGCTGCGTTTTCCGTTGGCGAACAGCTCGCGAACCGCACGCGAGCAATTCGTGTGCTGCTCGCGAGCTGCTCGCGAACTGTTCTCTTCTATGTGGACGCGGCTTTAGAAGAGCCGTGCAGCGCGTCACGTCACTCCTTTAATGCAAATTTGAGCCGCGGCCGTAACAGAAAAAGGAATCCACGCGCGATACCAAACGCGGACAGACGTCGATGCACGTAAATGGTCATCGCGGAAAATTCTGAAACGCCGCGCCGCCGAAGGATGTGCAGCAAAACAGCCTCGCAAAAGGGATTCCCCCGTGCCCGTGGACCTTGCGCGACGGAGAAAGTTCCCTGAAGCGAATTAACATTCCGTTTCCACCGGTTTTTACTCGGTCGTAACTGTTCGGTCGGGGACGGCTCCTCGTTTCGATTGTTCCTCCAAGCAGGAAGAATCGTCGGATGGATCCGTTGATTAAGGGGGATATGCAGATGGATACGTTGATTAAGGCGGTTACCGGGTATGCAGAACGTACAATTACGATACCATTTCCAATCAGCAGTTTATTAATCGGTGCTGAAACGATCGTGCAATTTTGTACGTGCGCAATTCTGGTAATCGCGGGTACACACGGCATTACGGTATCGTAATGGACATTTGGTTGCATAACGTATTGCGATATTGCTTCTTAAGCCACGTCTCCACTGACGTTCGCAAATTGTTCGCGAACAGCGTGAGAATTATCTTTTTTGAAAAATATCACGTTCGCTTATATATTTGGGAATAAAGTAGGTACCTATGGTTATGTATTCGAGATGTCTTCATTAGCTTTTTGAGAATAGTTTTTCGTTTTATACAGAATCTTGTTCATGTATACGCGTCTTCATTACCTACACTTCGATTCGATGCGATTGCATATGCTCACATGTGCAACAACATATTCGTAGTTTCGTCGTTCACAGGAACGGAAATATGGATTAAATCGATGTTGTTTGAGTTGCTGGGAAAGTTTGCTATATCTAGCTCAATATTTATATATTATATTATGTCGTTGAAAGACAGAAAGGTTATATGTGACTTATGCTTTCTACATAAGATCATCAATGGTGCCATAAATAATCTTACCATCAATAAGATCTCCAGCAATATTTCGACTTAAATATCCGGTCTTGAGATTTATTAACGTGAACCCTATTAATTGAATTCTATGTGTAGGAAATTATCATACTGCCATAATTGACCTATTCACTCATGATACAACTGCCTCTAAACATTTTTCATTATTCAGTCTGTTCAATAAATTGTAATTTTAATTCTCAGCCTTTTTGTGGCATTGTCGTACTATAATATAACCCATTATTTATAATTTTATGTACTTCAAAGACCTTGGTCCGTTTATTGTTAAATAAATAAATAAATAAGTAATTTCCTTACCTAGTATATTATTCTTATATTTTTAGCGCGACACTTAAGCAATTGTCGCGTAAGTTTGGTCCCATGCATGTAGATGCATTGAAGCGGCGATACCGTTTGAAGTGGTTCCAATTTCGTTAGCATCTCCGGTCAATACCTTTTCAGGAACCTGAGGTTCTGCTCGGCACACCTATCGATGTCGCATTGGACGCATTAATTTTTATTTTTGTATTTTTCGCTCGTCCGTGACATATGCTGGAGTGTTTACGATCCGAGCAGGTTGCCGCTGCGCAGGCGGTTTTTTTTTCGGTCGCGTTACTCCGAAAAGGAGCAAAAAGCGGCGGCTCGATTAAAACGGTAGGTGGAACGGTCAACCTGTCAAGCGTGTACGTTTTTCCTTGCTTTTCGTAGAAATTCCTCGGCGTAGAACGTAAGAACCGTTTGCATGGCAGGAATTCGCGCTGCGGTATCAATTAACAAAAGTAAAGTGTTAAAAATTTCGAGAGATCGGAACATTCGTTGAAACGGACACAGAAAACGTTGCACAGCATTCTTTCCACCGAGTCTTTCCACTCTATCTTTATCCCCGTTAATTTGAAAAAGCACCGAATCGAAATCCTTATAATTTGAGCTTTGTATAATAATTATTCCTCTAACAGTTTTCAACAATTTTCTGCAACAGCTTCCCCTCGTTTTCGAGCTGATTAAGAAAGAATTTTATTTTAAAATTTTTCAAATTTTTGTTCTCATAAAAAATCGGCAGGAACTTTCCAAGTGACCTTATAGACTCCAATTAAGAAAGGATACCACGCGTGCAGCGTACGTTGCATCGCAAATTTCACCAAACGAGGGTGATCCTTAACGACTTCATAGCATCAAAGGTTGATAAAGAACCGAGGTTAAAAGGTACCATTATAGAAATTAGCACGATCAATCAACGCGGCCGCTCTCTCGCGGTTATACAACGCTGATTCCTGTAAGCGTAACGAATCGTTGCGTCACAAGGTTCCCACCGAAAGAAGAAGGGGGTTAACTCTTTAAACGCTAGGTACTCTCAGTCGAAGTGCTCCGCGTGGACGGCGTTCTATTAGCGATTGTGTTGCTCTAAATGAGAAAATCGGAAGAATTGACAAACGCATATATGTAGGAATGCGATCGGGTGGATGCGAGTTTGGGAAAGTCTGAAGAATACTTGAGTTGGGCGATTGTCGTGTGAACGCAGAATGTTTGGACTCGAATGTTTCTAAGGCGTGAAAGATGAGCACTTGAGAAAGCGTTGCGACTGAGAAATTCTGGATGGTCGTGACCGAATGCATTAAGTGAGAAAGGTTGACAATTAGAATGTAAGAAAATGAGTGTTTGGAAGAATATATGACAGGGACAGAAAGAGTTTGACTATGAACGCAGAAAGAGTTTGAGTGTGAAGGCAGAAAGAGTGTGATTCTGAGTGTTGAAGTTGTTAAGTTGTAAAGTCGTTTAAGTTGTTATTGTTAAATTGTTTTAAATGTAACCTTATTAATATTTTAATCGCTTCACTTTTATTTATTCACACCTGAATTCCATCTTTTGTTCAACTAAAATCATTTTATAGAATTTTTCTATATATATACGCGTCCATAATCTTAACTTTTACCAACTTTCGAAATTTTCGCCAGAGACGCATACACATATCTGTTAAGTTGAGTCATAAGTAACTTCTGATGCAGCTAAGTAGAATCTATTGTTCGTATCTACCAGCTATGAGTTACCATGACAAGAAGTTTTTGTTTTCACTAAATAGACGAGGCTCTAGTTAGTCTTTTATGAACTTTTTTGTTTGATACACGTTACGTTAAACTGTTCTTTTTAATCTCTGAAATGGAGACTTAAAAAGTACATATTCATCATGTAATGCATTGGGAATTTAAACAAGGCAATAGTGCTACGGTGGCAGCTGCAAAAATATGTAATGTATATGGTGAAGACTAATAACTAATGGAGCAGTTAGAAATTGGTTTATAAAATTCCGTTCTGGAGATACGACCTTAAAAGACGAACCGAGGGCGGGACGTCCTTCCGACTTTGACGACAACCTTTTAAAAGCAATATTGGAGCAAAATCCACGTCAATCAATAAGGGGTATAGCAGAAAGGTTGAATACATCACAATCAACTGTTAACCGTCACCTGGAGAAATTGGGGAAAGTTAGTAAGTTAGGAATATGGGTAGTTCAGAATCTCAGTGAACGGAATAAAGAAGATCGCATGTTAATCGCCACAAGTCTGCTCTCACGGGTAAAAATTAAGCCTTTTCTAGACAGGATTGTAACAGGCGATGAAAAATGGGTCACCCATGAGGATATAGTCTACAAAAAACAGTGGCTTGTTAAGGATCAACCACCCCTATCAGATTCGAAAGCAAATATCCATGGCAAAAGATTGTGTTGTGTGTATGGTGGGATTGTCAAGGAATAATTCACCACGAGTTGTTGAAGTCAAATTTAACGATTACTGCATATAGATACGTTCAGCAGTTGCAAAGAGTGCAAGAGAAACTCCATGAAAAGCGTCCTGCACTCGTCAATCGCAAAAACGTCATTCTTTTACACGACAATGCGCGACCACATACAGCAAGGGTGACTCAAGAAAAAATTCTTCAGCTAGGATGGTCTGTTTTACCACATCCACCTTACTCCCTGGATCTTGCCCCAACAGACTACCACATTTTCTGTTCTTTATAAAACTTTTTGAATGGAAAAACCTTCAATTCTGAAGAGCAAGTCAGGTAGGCTGTCAAAAATTTCTTCCAGTCCAAACCAATCACATTTTACAAGGAAGGAATTGATAAACTGCCAGGAAGATGGGAGAAGGTTATATATAATAGTGGTGAATATATAATAAATTAATATAATTTTGTTATTTAATGGGAGCAAAATAAATGTCTGATAAAAAAACGGAAGTTACTTATGACTCGACCTAATATAATCCACGCGAGTAACTTTCGTCAGACGCATTTACGCGTCCATAATACGCACGAAATTTTCGCCACAGACGCATATACGGATCCATAATCCACGCGAATAACTTTCGTCAGAAATGCATATACGCGACCGTAGCAGTCAAAGGGTTAAAGCTGTCACGTAGGGGTCTGCGTGAGAAACCGCGGATATACAAGTCCCTGTGGCGCTTAACGAGATGCAGGAACGCGTGTACACCGGGGATCGCTTTCATCGACAATGCGACGGGAATCGGGAATAAGCGAAGCGCGGCCTGTTATGAGATCACTTTCGTTGGACTTTCTTTTCACGGTCGAGACAGTCTTTCGCCCTGTCTATCGGCGGCAACGGCGGCCTGTTGCCTATACACTAAGTTCCCGAGTTACGACCACCTTAATTTACGATCATTCGCACTTATGACGAAAAAATTTCATAAAAATCAACGAGGCAATTAAAAAATTGAAAATATGGACTCAGTCAATGATAGATTTTTGAAGGTACAACGCTTACATTCACCAAGCACTTGCTTGCTATAATGAAATTTGTAACGAAAAAAGAACAACAAACTGACTGTATACATCACTTTTGGTCTAAATGCGAGCAAGCAAGATTAACCCTTTCGCTACTACGAGTGACTATAGTTGTCGTGTACGTGTTTGCCACCTTCGTGGTCGGAGTGGTCATTTAGCGTCGCTCTAAACTTCACAGTCTGAAGCTTCACGGCGTATCCAGGCTCTTGCTTTGGATACATTTACGATTATTTATATCGTACAATTTTTTAATCGGAAAAAATTTGTTCTCCATTTATAAAAAAAAAGTACACTTTAATGATAAAACACATACGAGACACTCGCATAGTTGTGTTTAAATAAGGCTAACTATAATATAGTTTTCCGATATATTTTATTTTATTTATTATACAATTGCCATTTATGTATATAATGTCAGATATATTCTCTTTCAACACAGTAAGTTTAAAATCGTTTGCAACTATCATAAATCTAATGCGTGGTTCTCAGCTTGTTATCGTTTTCTGAGGTTATTTTCTCAAAATTATAACCTTCAAAATGTCGTGTACGCGTTTTCCACCTTCGTAGTCGGAGTGGTTAAATACGTATGTCACACGGCAGATTAACTTTATGTGACTATTTATAAGTGAGTGGAGTGTATAATAAAATAAATGTTGGTGTAGTGACTGGAGAACGTTGCTAATCTTTATTCTTGATGAAATACTAAAACTATGTGATCTTGAAATATGTACTAGTGTCGCTATTACAACTAAAAAATGATGTGACTATGTTGAGTGATTGACTAAAAAGTGTTTGTTGCCTGCCAAGTGCTATCAATATATACATGCCCTTGGCCGGGCGGACACCACTCCAAGAACGAGATGATTCGCCGGTCATCCTTGGAGAGGGAAGGTATGGCCCACACAAGGGGTGATTTCGGGGTGTACCTGATAAAATCCTAGACCCCAGGGAGTCACCTGAAAGTCTCGTTTTGTTCTATATTATTGCAGCGTGCAATAATGATTGATGGCCCGGCACTGAGGAACCGTCATTACTCAAATTCTCCTTTAACCCCTTGCACTACCGCGAATCTCTGAAAAAGCCGTGCCAAACTTGGCCGTCGGAATGGTTGCGGGAGGTACCGAGCGGCGGAGCTCGAGTGGTACAATTTGAAACACAATACCTTACGACTGAGTTACATAGTCCCGCGCTCTCGTATTTAATTCACACGATGAAAATCTTTGAAAATTTAAATGAATTTGAATAAAAAATTTGTAGAAATACTTTAATTATTACATATAATAATAATAATAATAATAATAATATAAATATAATAATAAACACATCAGAAATAAATTTTAATATAGAGAACCGAGAATGGACCTGAGCTGACCCGAGATTAGGATCACGAGTCTGACTCGTGATATTCATGTTTGGCACAAAACTTTCATCACGAGTCAGACTCGTCAAAGTAGTGCAATGGGTTAACTATCTAAAACATTATGGTCACATAAACCTTCGTCTAATGACGGTTCCTGGTCATCATTACAATCAAAAAGGTTCGCAACGCGACAATAGTTACCAGCCAGAAGATGCCACCTATACACGATGGGGGACTATAGGCATCCATCGCAAAAATGGAGCTAAAAGTCAAGTGTTATCCGTGTTTTGAGAAATTTCATACAAAATCCGATTATTAAAAAATTATTGGTCAACATTATGTTATAATTACAGTTATTATTTTGTTGTGTAATGCAAAAAAAATTGATTGTATTTGTTAAATGAAAAATATGTTCGTGGAAAAATTATGAATACGTATCATCTTGCTTCTAAAAGTAATGTTAAAAAGTCGTTTTTGAATTAACCCTTTCGCTACGAGTGGATTCTCCGCCGCGGTACTCCTACTGAACGGGCCATTGCAACGCGCCGCGACTAAACTGTACGGTTCATTACAATCTGAGCTGTTTTGACGGTGTTTTCCAAAAAAAAATAACTTTTCTTAAAACAGGGTGTTTATAACGTCTTAGCATACACACTTTTAATTACAATTCGAGAACCGCATAACTGCATACGCTCGTCGTATGTACAATACGCGGCATTTTATGGAGAGCGACTATAGTCGCCCGTAGTACCTCAGTGGCTTCTTATGCCGCGTCCACACTGCTGTTCGCGAACAGCTCGCGAACTGTTCGCGAGCTGTGCTCGCCATCAGTGTGGACACTTTCGCGAACAGCGAGCAGCGAGCAGCGAACTCCTCAGCGAACAGCGAACAGTGTTCGCTCGGGAAGCGGTACATCAAAGAAACTGTTCGCGAGCTCGAAGCGTATCTGGACGCGTTTGTAACACAGTATGTGGCAAAAGCTAATAGCGAACTGCCCATGAATTCAGAGCGAACAAGCTTGTAACTGTTCGCGAGCTCCAGTCTGGATATGCTGCGTTTTCCGTTGGCGAACAGCTCGCGAACTGTTGCGAGCTGTGCTCGCCAGCAGTGTGGACACTTTCGCGAACAGCGAGCAGCGAGCAGCGAACTCCTCAGCAAACAGCGAACAGTGTTCGCTCGGGAAGCGGTACATCAAAGAAACTGTTCGCGAGCTCGAAGCGTATCTGGACGCGTTTGTAACACAGTATGTGGCAAAAGCTAATAGCGAACTGCCCATGAATTCAGAGCGAACAAGCTTGTAACTGTTCGCGAGCTCCAGTCTGGATATGCTGCGTTTTCCGTTGGCGAACAGCTCGCGAACCGCACGCGAGCAATTCGTGTGCTGCTCGCGAACTGTTCTCTTCTATGTGGACGCGGCATTATGGAGGGCGACTATAGTCACTCGTAATAGCGAAAGGGTTAAAAGTCATGGTCTTGATTGCTGAAGACTGCGCGCGTTTAATGTTCGCGCTTTCGGCATGGCGCTCCATTCCACGCAAGGCACTCCGCGACAAGGGTTAAGTATGAGCGTGTTCTTGCCCGCGATAGAAAGTCCGAATCCAAAATCACAGTCCGATGAATTACGATGCCGCATGCGTAAAGCTCGTCGACGGCCGTGCGACGAGGATCGAGGGGACGATCGCCATTTATCGAGCTGCCGGTTCGTTAGTCCTTTTTCCCCCGGGATCAGAATGCACAAGGCGAGAGCCGTGGTTCGCTTAGAATGTCAAATGAATTCGGTATCGAACAGCGGTGCGCGAATGCGTAGCACGGTTTTCAGCAAGCGACGTGATTTTAAACGCGCCACCGTTTTTTTGTTTCCCTTAACGCTGGTCAAATTGGGAAACGGAAAATACAACGGAACAGTGCTGTCAAATTCATGTACGAAAAAGAGCGATTAACTTTTTGAGTGCTGTGGACGTATATATGCGTCTAACGAAAGTTGCTCGTAGGGACCATGGACGAAAATATGCGTTTGCCAATTTTTTCGATCTTTCGCTTACTGCAACACTCTGTCTCCAGCGACAGCACGCCATCCCTTCGAAGCCAAGAGTATTCAGCGCTCAAAGGGTTAACACTAGGTTTACGGGATCCATCAGTTTGACGGGTTTCAAAGTTCACGAGTAAAATTTTCAGAAATAATTACTATCATTCCTAGCAATTTTCGTTTGACTTCTATAGATGAGGAGCGATACGAATATATCCTAATTTATTTTTCTTTCAACTGTGCAATTTCAAATTCTATATAATGTATACCTATTTCTTGGTATACGTATATTAGAGATAGATGTACAAGAAACGTTCGTAAATCTAGTGTTAAGTACAGTTTTAGAAAGTCTGCAAGCCTCAGACAGGAAGGTTCTCTACATACAGATTTTAGTTAGCAAGAAAATGAATTACATACTGTATACAGGTGACCATAAAAAGGTATTCTTTGCTAAATATTTCTATAGCTTACAATGTTTGAAGATGCATTGCATATTTTCTTAAAATTGCATTTTATTATATTAAAAATTTAATGCAGATTTAGTATATATTTTTAAAACTGCATTTTATTATATTAAACATTTAATGCAGATTTAGTTCATTTTTCACATTGAATTTTTCTTATTAGATACGCATTTTGTCACGTAAAAGACATTCGTTTCAAGAATTGTTTAGTTTCTAGTTGATTCATTAAATAACGAAAAATGTGTTACTGTCAAAGCTATCGTTAGAAAAACCGTTTATTCCGCCATTTAATGTCATTGTCGTAGCTGGGTTATGTCGTACTTCGTTTCTGCTTTCTTTTCTTTTTGCGCAATGATCACGAAATTACACCTTTCTTTCGGGATAACGGTCCCGCAACCGGTAGCCTTTGCGCGCTGCTTCCATCAAACTTAACGAGTGTCTTAGCCGTAAACAGTGACTTAACGCTAACACAATTATACCGGCGTTCTCAATAACAGGAGTTCTATTGATGAAAATGGATGCGATTTTAGAAATAGCCGTTCTGCGATTCTTACTTTGCAAGATGTTGAAAATATAAGTATATGCTACAGAGAGGAAAAGATTAAAATCGAAGATTCAATAACGATGAGTTAATTAATTTAGGTAAGTAATGTGACTAATCCACTGATGGGAATTCATGTTCTGCTTTAAAAGCAATTCTGTTAACAATCGAACTGAATGGCTAAATAATATTTATAAATTATGAGGCTGCGCTTTACATTTCATTTTCTTAAACTTAGGTTTGCTACTGTATATAGTTAACGTTAAAGATCAGAGAATTTCGTTCTATTTAAAGCCTAACAAACGTTACTATTTGATAGAGATGAAACACTGAGTGTGTGTGTGTGTGTGTGTGAGATTGAAAGAAGGGGGAAACAATAGAACAGCGTGGTTGTACCGCACATGTTTCGGCACCGGCAGTTCACCTAGATCCGTGCATATGAATAGATGTAGTGAATTAGTAATAGTTATTATAATTAAGTAATGTTTAGAATAATTATAGAGTGTATGTATGTATTATTATTATTATTATTATTATTATTATTAAAGTGTTAAAAACCCAACATTGTGGTAGCAGAGCGTGGATAGATCCACGGACTGTTGGGTTTTTAACACTTTGAAATGTTGAATAGAAGAAAAAAGTGAGAAACAGACAAAATTAGTTAAATCGGTGAACGAATGAAAGTGAATTTAGTCGAGTGGCCGTGGAGTTCGTTCGAAATTTCTCCCGGTGGAATCCAGCAAGGAAAGTGTAAAATATGATAGTTTACAGGATAAGCAAGAAATAGCCTAAACGAGCACGGTCGTGTCCCGGTGACTTTTATTTTTTTCTTCGCAAAAACGAGCCAAGGCTGCATTGCATCGACTTTGAATCGTTAATAATTATACCCCCCTCTGGCGAACTATAAAAACCGCAAGGCACTTGGAGCGGGATCGCGTTTAAATTCGCGAAAGTCGTACAACCAAGAACCTTATTCCTTTGCACAGCGATTCTTGGAAGCTCCTGCTGGGGAACCAGGTGATTGTTTCTCGTGACATCGTACTCGACGAAACCGTAGAATCCCATATACCGGTTATCTGTGATTTTCTTCGAAAAACAACATATCTAATGCATACATGACACATTCTTATGTTTCACCATGCGCATCATTACCCACAACTAAATGACACAAAAAGATATCCATAGACAGATGAGTTCGATGTATTTGTGATTAACTTAAAATTGTTAAAAATTAACTTTGGCCGTTACATGGATTACACTGTGAATATACAGTCGACAACAGTTCAAGACGTCAGAACAATGTTGTTCATATGTTTATTTTTCGTATAATTAATATTCGTGCTATTTCTCATTAATTAATTAATTTGCTTTCTTTGACCCTTTGGTCATAAACTTTTGTCCGCTACTGTACTTGACGCTTAACGCGTTATGTAGCCGTTCAGAAAACTGATTCAACGATTGAATCACGCTTCTATCCAAAACTAATTCTAAAACTTACTGGATTTCGTCATAAGTCAACACAATTTGTAGTCAGCGAATATATTTCAATCGAACACAAAGAATATGTCGCAGAGAAGCATTTAACCAGTTCTCACGAGTCGCTCTAGTTTTCACATACCTGGAACGATTACTTTTCAACCCCCCTCGACCAAAACGTCAGTTTTCGGAAACTCGAGACAGCAAGCGTCCCAGCAACAACACGCAGGGCCCCATCCACGATGGCCACCATCTTTTTGCCAGCCTCAGAACGTTAAGGCCCCATTCTACGCGGCGTGGTTACATTCCCCTCGCAATTAAAGCAATTAGCGTGGCCGTGCGTAAGAAAGGGTTGAAAAATCCTAGTAGGTACACGACGCTGAACATTCTCGTTTCTTCCTGTCGTTCCAGCCGCTGTATACGCTCCGAGAAGCGTCTCCCCCGTGATGCTCTTGGCCCCCGAAGCAAAGAGAGTAGTACGCACGCCCTGTGGTGTCCTTTATTTTGAAAGTTGCCGAGGTGGAGACCTCTCCGAGGCGTACGTATCGCGTGCCTTGGGGAAGGACGAGCTCACGAGTGAAACAAAGGGTCCAGATGGTCTGGGGGCCCACCATCTTCCTGGTTGTAATTTAAAGCGAGAGCCCACAGGCACCGACGTGGTGTCTGCTCCTCCGGGATAATTTCGACCCTCCTTGACTATGCATGCTTATACAGGGTGGGTCACGAGAAACTTGGACCTCTAGGTGGCTCCGTTGTTCATCGTTGTATCGAAAAACTTCTCGAGACAACTGTACCACTGTTTGAGGTGCAGTATCCAGCGATGGGAAGAAATTTTTTTCAAGGTCATCTTTTTTTAGGACTTCAAGACAATTGGTGGTTTTCTTTTTCGATGTAATCGAATATTTTTGTGTTACATTGTGCTATTGCTAATTTTAAGATGAATTTATCGATCTGACATATTATTATGATTTTGAGATGACTAATTTAGATTTAATTAACGAAAGCATTAATGGGTGAAATATCATTTCCTGGAGGTAGAAAATGTTTAAAGGTACACGTTAAGTGTGTCGAAATATCTTGCGAACTGTTCAATTTGTGATCATATTGCTAACACTTTTATACGCAAAGTGGTCGGAAAAATCAGTTTTCAATCACGCAAGAAAAATTGTATAGCTCCATTTATAGGAAGAGTACAATTGCGATTTGCAAATGTATTATAACAGAAGAATGCATAAGGATGACACAAGAATGCGAAACATGTACCGTTTAATTTTATCTTGCGATATCTTTTTTTTTGCTGTAACAATTTTAAGGATACAGCTTCGCTCAGTTGCGTGAGACACACCTTGTACATCTGGCCTGCCTTTCACCCTCTTTCGCCCTCCCTTTCTCGAAACGTCTCTACGACGAGTCTACAACCCGGGATATGTATACACACGTGACCATCCGTATTTTCGACATCCCTGACTGTTCACGGAGACCGAACACCGGATAAAACATGGTATATTTTCATTTGTACCCCAGCGGCACGAAAGAAGTTACGAGCGTTTCGCCTTGGACGGATGTTCCCGGAAGCCGGGTGCTTGTGTTTCCCGTGGAAGCTTGGAAAGCGAAGACGAAGAAGCTCTTTGATGTCGTTCGCACCTCTTCCAATGTTCAGCGTCAACGGTCACCTCTTTTCCTCCAAGGTGGGTGCTTCATTTTTAGAATGCAAACCGAACGGTTCCCCTTCGAACGGAACAACATTAAACCGGATACGTTACATCGCAATGAAAATGCAACGCGCGCGACGAAAGTGGCGGTCGTAAATCCTCCGGATGAAAGTTTGCATTGTAAATCCGTGCGATAAAACTTTTCCCCGGGTCCCTTCAGCGAGCGCGAACAGCTCCTTACGGTTCCTCGCGGCTGGCAACTCGTCGCCGGGCAAATTTATGCAGAACGAAACTGTAATCTTTGTAAACGGCGTTAACACCGTTTACGGCGAGCACGGCGAGCCGGAAATTTTGCACGAATCAGAATAACGGCGGTGTATAACCGATCGGATCGATTTTCGTGACTCGCGAGACGTTCGAATACAAAATATCGTCGAATGGTCGTGGCCTGAACACAAAGGCTCGAACGAGCCGACCGACCGCGAAGGCGGATTATCCGTCCTCTCCTGCCGGGATAATGATCTGTAGCGGCGTGGTAGGATCTGCTGAATATATATTAATGCCCGTCCCTTTTTTTTTTCTTTTTACGTCGCTCGTGTAGATAATGGTGGGTTTCGGTCGGCCCGCGTTGCAGGGGCGAGAAACAACGCGATGGTGAGACGGCTGAAGAAAGGAGGGGGAGGGAGGCGGGAAACGGTGGTGGGATGGAAAAGCAAAAGATGCAACACGGTCGGAACACGGGAGCTCTGTGGTGCCGGACCTAAACGCTCGCCCCGACCATGGGCCAGGGAAAGAATGTTTAATTGCTTTTGTGGCGGGAGAAATTACAGGCGGTAATAGCCGACGCGGCGGGTGCAACAACGATCCCCTTTCGGCTGCTATCTGAGATACAGGCGACGTTCACGAGGACCACCCTTATCGACTCGTGTGTTTACCAGGCCACAGAATTATCCACCTGTTAGACAAACGACCAGATAACCTGCTCCCATGCGCGTTCCCCGGTGCATTCTTCTCGGCTGGTTTACATTGCCGCGTAGATCCGTGACGATAGCCAGACACCGGGTACACTAGAGGCGCATTAAAATCTCTTTTCGTAATTCCACCTGTGGAACCTTGGACGTGCGCGAGCTTTGTAACCAGTTGCGGTAACGCAGCCTCCCCCCAAGTCTTTTGTAGCCACTTCTCTCGCGATGAGAAATTGAGAGAGTCGAGAAACGTTGAAAGAACGAACGAGCGAACGGTTAATCATTATGTAATGTTCGATGTAATGTGAAAACGCAATGGTAGAAATTAGTTACTTACGTTATACGTTGTGTTCGAGTACTATCGAAGTCGAAGTGTCAAGCGGCCGCTTTGACGAAGAGAAACCTCGTTCCCGTTATCAAGAAGCAGCGATCAATAAACACACGCTAATGCGAAGAGATTAACGCCGCGTAGCCGATTCAATGGGTCCTTTTTTTCCCCCATGATTAAACGCTCGTCATAAACGGTCCGTGCTTCCGTTCAACGAGAAATAAGAGACACCGCGACTCTTTAATAGGGTAATAACGCGACTCGACAAAGATGTAGAGACGTTACCAACGATGAATACGATACGCGCCGCAATGAGTTTTTCAGAAGCCGTTTAATCGCCACGATCGTCGTAATGGACTAATAGAACGTCAAAGAGATTCTTGACCAGCGCAAACTGTCTTTGAAGCATCTGTTACCGGTTCTCGCGTGTAACACGCTGTAAAAGATACTAGTTAATTATACGACGATGCGCACACGGTGGTTATCGACCATTTCGTTTGCATACTCCGCGTGCCCTTTGGTTTCGCGATAAATTTTCAGCCGCCCCGCGCATGAGATCGCGTAAACGATCGAAATCACGGGAACATCGTTGGCCGGAGGATTTCGCGTTCGATGCGAATTCGCCTTTATTGGAAACAGATTTCAATAAAACTGGAATACTGGCGGTGCTTGCTTGCCGTGCATTATGGTTAATTAACCGTTGGTATCCGCAGATTACGAAAGAATTTTCTTCGGAAAATTACGGTTTTTGAAGGTTAACTTAAAGTATGATTAGCATCATGACATTAATGGAATTGTAAGCCAGAGTATTTGTTAGACGAGACCAGTTCTTGCTGGTTATTTTTGTAACGCAACCGATTTTCAGCGAATTAAGACGAAAATAAATGAAACGGTGGAATTGATGGAAACACAAGGTGATAATGATGTTCCGAGGGAGTTCATAAAAAGGTATTATTAACTCCCGCGGTTTAACAGATGCTGGTTTACGTTTCCTCGTCTAAATGTGGCCCCGGCCAAACACGCAGTCATTAAAGACAACAGTGATACAAGACAGCCCGAGGTTCCAGGGTAGTAAAAATATTTAGATTTTATTTCGTTCACATCCTTCTGCTCGGTTGATTTATCCAGATGTCTTTGAAATAGTATCTTTCATTCTGTTATAAACTTATCCCTCATACCTTTTTCAACCGTAAACTTCAACAACAATTTAACGATTCAAGTCCATCGATTTGCACTCCGCGACAACGTCGTAAAAGTAATTCAATAATTTACACAGAAGAGGTTACAAAACTACTCAACAGTTTGATAGTTAAATGCCGTTTAACACGTTCGTCGCCCAGCGTGATTTCGCTGAGTTTCTCGTTAGGCCCAAATCCGGTTGCATAGAAAACTGGGGTAAAAAAATATAAAAACAACAAAAATTTTTATTTTATATATTTTATATTTATATATGTAAAGAGAATATACTCTCTTCAAGAATTTAGCACGCTTGATATGCTCTTTATGTCACCTGATAGCGGCCTCGTCGAGTAATCGAGAATGTGGCAGAATAATAAGGCAGAAACAGATAGATAGAACAAAAGAAAGAACACGTGGTAATAAAAGTTATTAAGAATAAATTATTATAATTCAGTTATAAGTTAGAGTTGTAAAAGAGAGACGAATAATTGACTTTAATTGTCGTTTCTCTTGTTTTACAGGTAATCGGCGAATTTTTTATGTGTATATATTGTAAATAATAACATCAGTTGAAATATAACTTCTTATTTTACAGAGAAACAAATTTGGTTACTTATTCTGACAACTCCATAATATAAATTAATATTATATATATACAGGGTGTTCGGACAGCCCTGGGCTTAAATTGAAAGAGTAACTCCCTGAGACATTCTAAGACGAAAATCAAGAGTAACGATTTTGCGTTTGAGGCTTTGTTTACGAGTTATAACTAGTTAAAGATATCGTTTAATTCGGACCGTTCGACGCTTGAGAGCGGGTAACCGAGGCAACTCGGTCGGTAACGTCGCTGAGTTCACAGTGATGCTCAAGAGTCGAACGGTCCGGATTAAACGATATCTTTAACTAGTTATAACTCGTAAACAAAGCCTCTAACGCAAAATCGTTACTCTTGATTTTCGTCTTAGAATGTCTCAGGGAGTTACTCTTTCAATTTAAGCCCAGGGCTGTCCGAACACCCTGTATATATATCATACTTCAATGCTTATTCCATTGAATTCCTTTTAAAATTCCAATTTTAAATCCTATTTAACGTTAAGAAAAAGTGCGTCACCCAAATATGTGTGACGTGTGCGACGAACGTGTTAACCCTTTGCACTCGAGCGGCGCTGTTATGGCGCCCGAGGGGTTTGATGCGTCCAAAGTACAATATTTAATAGATTTTGTTGTATTCATTGCAAAAATAGGTAAATCGGTAAAACTTTATTATTTGAATCTGTTTGTCTCAGTATCAAATAATTTTAAGATATCTGTGAAAAGTTTCCCTGATATAGCCTAAATCGTCTCGAGTCGCTGGTTCGTTCGAGCGAAACGGCCTCTATTGCGAGGGGTTAAATGTCGCCGTTGGGATGAAGCAAGTTAACAGAGGACTTCGTAACATTGACCATAAAATGCTAAAAAATTCACCGATCAAATTCCATTCCGCGACGTTGGCGCACGCAATTTCAACATCTTCGCCGAGATCTTTATGGTTCACGGCACGAATGCACGCGCGATGCCTCGTGCGACCGCCATCGACGTTTCACCGACAAACCTGGAGGACAACGACGGTATCGCGTAAGTACTTTCTATTTCCCAGCGACTTTCGTTGAGTACACACACGCCGTCTAGCGAACGCCTGCAGCGCGTCAGGATGCATCGCGGTTGCGCCCCGCGTTCCTCGTTTCCTTTTTCCGTGCTAGGAACGCCCTAAATCGGTGCGGGGAATCAGCAATAAATCCAGCGTTGATCGTTCAATCTCGGGAACGTCTTGACCTTGACTGTTTCTCGGCCCTTGGACGGCATTTAATCTGGAAGCAACCCGCCGCTGGCCTACTCTATTATTAGAGAAACAGAGAAGTATCGCTTTATTTCGCTACCGTTTCCTTCCAATGTAATTTCCGAGCCCTCGAACCACCACCGCGCTCGCGTGTTCGAACACGAACGAGGCGCCCTCGGCAGGATTTACATTGTTACTGAACCTTAAACTATGGACACGATCATTTTGAAACGCGTCTCGCTTCAGTTGAAGTAACTCGCAATTAATAATATTAATTAAGAATTAAGTGGCTCTAAATTGTGTACCAATGTTTTTTAAATAAAATTCAAGTTTTCTTTCTTTGCTATGCAGAAATCTTGAATTTCCCTTTTAACTTGGTAATATTATGTACAACTTTACTTAAATGTATTAGTAATTCAGTTAACACTATTCCTACCGACACTTCACGTATACCTATTCCTATCGAGACATTCCCACGTAAGACAGACCACAAATTTTTCTCAGAAAGTAAACAATGAAAAAAGAAGTGAATATTGAAAAATGTATTATAGGTTTATTTGAGGAAAAATCTAAAATTTAAAGGCGGTTCGATTACGTTGTATATGTGAAATTCTAATGGAAATTTTAAAAACGGTCATTTGACCGGTCAAGGTAGGAATGGTGTTAAAATATCGTGTAAGCAAATTCAATCGTTTTGTCCAAATTTTTCTTTCAAATTTATGATAGGTACTTTTTTTTAGAATTCAATAGTGAAGAAACGTGCATGACAAGCTGGCAAGAATGTTTCCTAAGTTGTAAAGTTGCTGTTGAAAAAATTAATTAACGAGTAATAATCGTTTGACACAGAGCTTGCATCGTATCTTATCGAGAAATTAATTAAAAGAATTCCCATTAAAATAACAACACAGTCAATGCGTTCACCAATCACACCGAAGCAAGTTGAAAGACCAAAGTTCTAGAACGATGACCTTACGCGTTATCACTCGCATAAGAATCGTCTCTTATCCAATTTATCGACGATTCTTTCCGTTATCAGTATCAATATTAAATTCCAGTCGCACAAAGAAATGTTTACAACCAGTCTGAATGCGGAACGATCTCGGTCACATTGGCTCGAGGTCGCGCGTTTAGTATCCCGGAGAAGTCGATCGCTTACGTAACACGAGGGACGAGCGATGCGTTGTGCGTTATCATTGGACCGATCCCAGGGGAGGCTCTTTAATTCCAGCACGAAAACAGAAACAGAGGCGCTCGTACGGCCTCGACCCGAGCAAAAGTTCGTCGAGGTTGCCAAGCCCTGAGGATAGCCTCCTATGGCTATTTCTCTCTCTCCCTTTCTCTTTCTCTCTCTCTCCCTCTTCTCTCTTCTCTCTTCTCTCTTCTCTTTCCCTCTTTCTCTCTTTCTCTTTTCTCTCTTCTCTCTCTCCTTTCCTTCTCCTCCTCTGCACCGCTGAATGCTCGACTCGGGAGTCGAGAAAGGTCGAAGTCGGCCGGAGATTGTCGATCGGCGTCGAACGCTCGCGTTGAGAGCCGAGCGCAGAGGCTGCGGAACAAGCGGCCAGCAATCGAACAGCACCGTCAGTCCTTCACGGTGAGCCGGTTCAGTCGGTTTTCTTCGCTCGTTTGCGCCGCTCGCAACATTCGCCCCCGTAGGTGGCTACGTACCAATACTCCTATTTCCTCTCTTTCTTTTCTGTTGCTCGCGCTCGTGTCAAATAAAATCCCAACGGTAGTGTCGTACACGGCCTTCTTTGAAACACCCGCTCGTGCGTTATTCTCAACACACGCGTATTCGCCGACGAACGATCAGTGCGTACGATTTTGTTGGTGGACAACAAACTTCTCCTCGAGCACGGGACTGTTCTGTTTGTGGATTTCTACCCTCCGCATCCCTGTGGATTACCCGACGTCCCGCGACCGGGAACTTCTCTCAAAGGTAGGACGACAATTTTTTATATCCTCGATCCTTGAAACGCGTTGCACACCGTGCATCGAATATTGCTCCGAATCTAAAGATTGTCCAACCGGAAGAATCGTTTATTTCTTTTTCCGTTCGCTTTTAAAACGGTAACCGTCGCAAGTGTAGGCTGTTACGAGAGATTGATCGGTCATCGTGTTGATGAAATGTCGCGTACCGTGTACGAGACCCAATAGTAGGCCGGCGTGGACCTTGAATTGAACGTGTTCTCGAACGCTTCTCACCTGGCCGTCGCTCGGAACGCATGCACGTAATCGAGGTTACCGAGATCGTTTCTAAAACGGAGTAATTGCCACGCGAACGATCTTCGGCGCGGCCAACCGAATCGGGCCTTGCAGGAATCGTAGAAACGGAGCTGCTTGATGCGCTCGTCTAAATTGATCGCGGGTTACGGCTGAATTGAAGTAGAATCGCGTGTCAGTGCCCAATGATGTATCAGGTATATATGTATCTCGACCTGCGCTGTGTCTCGAGATCGTGTTCATCGTAAAATCATGCATCCGCGGAACATTTAGAATCGCTTCGAAATTCCTGCAATCGATTTATCTGGTTTCACTCGTCCAACATATACGCGTACGTACCATACACTCCGAACTATTCAGAATGTAAACGTCTATATAACAGATGGAAACAACGTTTATTGGGAACTCGTTTATATTAACAACCAACTAAGAACAACACAATTTTAAACCATTTTCCTTTGCGTTATCCTCAAACGTACGACCACAATTAAAACACTTTACCTCGAATCTTTTAATTCGATATTTGTTGCAACAATAATAATCGTGCACATCCAGAAGCATTTCAATTGTTATTTATATTAAGAATCAACAAGATCGATAAATTTCTAAACATAAACGGGAACGATCCGAAGCGTAGCGAATGGATCGGTGATTTAACCCTTTCGTCCCTAACGGTACACATATGTACCAGCACGATTTGAAAATTTCTGAAAGTAAAAGTAAACATTGTATTCATACGAAAATATGATAGGCATACTTTGATGATTATTGGATCTCAATATTTGTATTCCTGGACGAAAGGGTTGAACAGGGTTGAAGAGACGAAAAGATTGTCAGGTGCCGGAAATAGAAGTTATATTTATCGATCAACCGTGTTCCCGGTGTATTTAGACGAAGTGGCCACGCACCGATGGCCGATTATGCTCTGTGATCTATAATTGATGGCCGGCTTAAGTCGCAAAGACGGACACAGGCAGAGTGAACGCGTAAATAGTCCGAAAGCCGACCACCGCCCTTTGTGAGAATTCGCACGAGATTTTCCGCTGAAGTACCTGTTGACACTTTAACGACGACTTCCCTCAGATTCGAAATTACGCGAAACGCGTTACATCCCAGCCGGAGCCAGCCAAGGGCCAAGCAATTGGTCTCTTTCTCTCCTGCGTCCACATTATGTTTACAGTAGCGGACAAAAGTTTAACCTTCCACTGGTTAATCCTGGCTCAATAATCGTAGCATGTAATAACATGAATGATAGAGTGAAAATAATGAGTAAAGATAATATTTTCGGTATTTTGCATTCATGTAATAACACTATTCCTACCGACACTTCACGTATACATATTCCCACGTAAGACAGACTACAAATTTTTCTCAGAAACTAAAAAATGAAAAAAGAAGTGAATATTGAAAAATGTATTATTGGTATATTTGAAGAAAAGTCAGATATTCAAATAAATTTAATTCGATTACGTTGTATATATGAAATTCTAATCGAAATTTTAAAAACGGTCATTTGACCGGTCGTGGTGGAAGTAGCGTTAACTATCCTTTAGATACATGATAACGTATAATTTTGACGAATAAAATATTTGTTTAAAGTACATATTAGCGAGGGTCCAAAAGAACCCAGGGTTTGGCCTCTTACGTCACGGCTGAAGGTCGACCATCCGAGGGTAAGGACGAGTGGAGAATGTAAAACATATTGTAGTTTTATGATTCGCAAATATTGTCCATACATTCGTATTCACTGTTATTATGATATATAGAGCACTATATTTATCGATTAGCATGGAATACGAATTTCGTTTATCGTACGATTTCTTATAAATTAATTATTTTCTTCCAAGACTCTCTTTGGTCCAAAACTTTTGCCCGCTGCTGTAGCTCTTGGACACCGTTCAACGGGATAGAATATTGTTTATATTTTCCCGCCGCCACACGCGCGCCATTTAAACGGACAGATACGCGTTGTGTTCGCGCGTTGGCGACCGGCAACAATCTATTCCGTTATTTTGAGGAGGGAAACGAGGAAGATGTTACAAACGGTAGTTTATTGGCGTGGCTCTTATCCGTTCTCACTGGTGTCACCGTGTGCATCTCACCCTCCCCATCCGCGATAAATTGTCCCTCTTATTATTTTCCTCGTCGCGTCGTTCGCCGCGAGCAGCTGTTTGGATTGACATGCGGAACAGAATTACGGCAACGTTGTGTCTTGTTGATGTTTACCCCGTTTCCGTACGCTTCTGTCGTTTGTTAGAGCAAATTCCAGTTGGCTATCAATTGTGTACTGATCGCGAAGAACCGTTGTTGTTCGACAGCGATAAAAAGTACCATCGGTGGAACGTGGTAAAAAGAGAAAAATATGATTTGAATTTGTGATGGTCTTCAATGGGAGCAACAATACGTGTGAGATGCGTGTTTTCCTTTTTTTCTTTCGTTTATGCAATATAACCTTCCGTCGAGAGTGTACAGCCTGCGTGCTCGCTACGTAATGACGAACAAGCAGCTTCGAAGCGCAAATAATAATTCATTTTTTAATTTATAAGTCGCAAATCATTCACCATTTATAATACCGTTTATTTACTGGTTGTTTACAAAGTTTGAATTAATAGAAATACACAAAGGATTCGTGCCTGTCGTGTTTTCTTTTTTAACAGAACAGTTCGTCGGAAATAGCGCCAGTGATTTCTGGATATGAGTCATTTATAAGCAACGGCGCGGATACTGTGTTTACAGAGATAGTCCCGTTCTAATTCTGTACACAGCTGTTACTATTATTTCCCCTGGCGCGTTAAAAAAAAAAAAGGGGGTCGGAGTGTGAAGTAGTATTTAGGGTAAATAATCAGACATTCGATTCATTCAACGCTTTTTATTTACCTCCGTCTTGAATCATTGGAATTGGTGTGAAAGTTAAAGAACAGTATTTTGTTGAAGCAAAGAAGTAAGTGATCAAAGGTTCCTAATTAGGGAACCATTGTGATTTGAACGGTTTTGGCGAACCAGACCGATTGATTTCACTTTTAACTAGTTAAGGGATTAAGTACAAATTTAAAAGTTGGAGCACTTATAACCCTTTGACTACGGCAGACTTTGAAACGTACCAGTCGTACCGTACGGTAGGAATTCAGTCACAACCTACACCGAGGAGGGCGAAATTTTTCGATAGGCGTGCATTTCTGAAAACGTATATTGGGATAATGAAAATACACTGAATTTCACTACATTAAATTCCGCGTTTTCGTGTCAGTGGATCAAAGTAGGTTAATTGCCTACAATATCTCGAAAGAGCATTTTTTTTTTTTAACTTCTTTAGGCTTCTACAGTATATCACAAGCGCAAATTTACTAAGCGCCTTTAACCCCTAGGCTACTGTTGACGCCTATAGGCGCTTATAAATTTTGCGTTTATGACACTGAGAACGCCTATAGGCGCTTATTCCATTGCGGTCGCTTCAGACTAAGGACGCCTAAAGGCGCTCGACGATTTTTACCTTTTTGACAGGGAAGCCTACTATAGGCGTTCTGATATTTACAGTAGCGATTCGGTTAAAAATACGAAACAATATTTAATCTTGTGTTAATGTAGAGAAATTTAATTTTTTTATTACTAAAACACATATGTTTACACAAAAATGCATCCCTACTCAAAATTTCACCCGAAGTTCTCGGCGTACATCGTAACTGAATTCCTACCGTATGCGTTTCAAAATCTGCCGTAGTCAAAGGGTTGAGCGCCAACAGTAGTCAAAGGGTTAACTTTTGATATCTATCGATTGTCTCTGCTTCTTGTTTTCTGCGATCAATCAGTTTATTCTGATGAATTGTTCAAATGTTATGACTTTAACGCTATTCCTACCACGACCGGTCAAACGATCGTTTTTAAAATTGTGATTAGAATTCCATAGATACAACGTAATTGAATAGCCTTTAAATTTTAGACTTTTCCTCAAATATACGTATAATACATGTTTTAACACATTGTATGCCGGTGGCATCTGAGGCATTTAAAACTGTAGGTGAAGAAAATATTTAAAATTTTATACATTATTGTAAAACACTAAAATTGGTTTGCATATTCATTATATGGAATTTAACGATAACGAAAAATAGAAACAAACAAATCGCCAAACAAAAGAATGTTGTATTATCGCAAACCCGGCGCTAAAGCAACAGACTTCCAAACCCGCGTTTTCGCGGTGCCGGCATACAATGTGTTAATATTCACTTCTTTTTTCATTGTTTACTTTCTGAGAAAAATTTGTAGCCTGTCTTACATGGGAATGTCGCGGTAGGAACAGGTATACGTGAATTGTCGGTAGGAATAGTGTTAAGATCTGCTACAGACGCAAAATATCGATTACCCCGGTGATTTTTTTATCACGTTTAAACCGATCGGCTGCAGTTCGCGCGTCGACAAAATTATCTAAGCGCTTTCTCGGCTCGAAGCGCAATGCCCTCGAGGCATTTAAATTCGTCTGTTCGTCGACCGGTGTAAATCGAAGCGAACAACAGTTACTTGTTTGACCGAGACTCGCGTTTCCACTTGTTTCGCGCGAGCGCCGCCGCGGTAAACACCATTTAAATTGTCACGCTAACGCGAACGTTCCACGGGAGAGAGAGACACGGCCGTCTAAAACTAGTAACGCCTGAAACTTTCCGACTCCCTGCGAATGATTCAGAAGATGTTCCGTAGGACACCCCACGTAGTCACTCTGTGACTAATCTCCAAACAAAACACGAGGAACATCCCCGTAGTTGGTATCTCCGATTAAAACTTCCAATTTGTCATCGGATAATTCATAGATCACGTATTCATAGATCACCTATGTAAAACTGTAGTGCCAATTCCGCTTTTTACATATTTCGGGGTAGTATAATCGTTTAAATGTAGAAGGATCTATGGCAGGAGTTTATATTTACACTATTGATTATAAATTTTTTTTTTACATTTCTGGGGTATGGATGTAAGTACATACGTGTATTGAATTTTTCGCAAATTTTGTTATCAAGAAAAGACTGATATTTTAGGTACTAATATATTGGTATAATAGTACATTAGTATGTTAATGTGTATTGTTATTTTAATGTAATAGTATATTAATATATCAGTGTATCAGCAATTTTCAACCCTTTTGTTTCATGATACACATAAACTAATCACTAAATTCCTACACAGCTAATATACCATGTACTTATATTTTTTATCTATGTTTAACATGAAAGATATACATCTTTAATTGATCGTGTAATAATTTTGTGTCGTTTGCGCTCGAAATTAGTAATAAAATAACTGTTTTCGCGAAGAAAAATTTGTCCATCTCGTTCGTGATCCTGATCTGTATTTTTTAAACTCAAAGCTCACCGGGAAACTTCTTACAGCATAATAGTGTGTCTCGACATAGCAGTTAAAAATCATTGCAGTATATATGATCGTCATATCTGCACGAGTATATAACAGCTTCTTACATTTCAAGAAATATAATTTCTAAAGGAACAATTTTTGTAAACTAATGTATGTCTGATTTCGGACAGCGCAACGATTTCAAACTTGTGGACGGTAATGGACGTTAGCATCAACGTAAACGAATAACATTTTCGCGAGCACTTCTGACGAATCTAGCGGCCTCTTTGAAGTAGTCTAGTTTAAAAATGAATCGTGCCCGGCCTGTGGAAGTAATTATTTAATCGGTCTACTCGGTCGAGGTACCGTTTGGTAAGCGACCAATTTTAAACGCAGCCCCGGCATTTTTTAATCGTCATTCCGTACAAATTCATTGGCAGTCTTGCAACCGGATTGCGGTTTCCACGGGAAACGTTGCCTCTCATTAAACTTTAATTCAACGAAACGCTTTTGTAATCTGCTGGCCTGCGCCGATGTCGTGAATATTCCTTGGCCAGGTGTACCGTTCGCTGTTCGAGGGCAATGGGATCGAACGGATGTTATGTAAAACGCTGTAAACGCATATTTCCATGCCTATTCGCAACTCGAACGTATTAAACGGAATAAAAATTTCCTCTGGAAAACACCAATTAATGGATACCAATATCTTCCTGCGTCTTTACTTCCTAAGCACGATGCACAGTATTATATATGCAGATTTCATTTCATTGATCCGTGTCAAACAAGCAAACGGCCGATCAAACGTTCCGTTCTCTTATCGCTAAATTACGTTACAATAATTATTGGTCCCTCTTCCTTCTCGTTTTGCAATTCTTGCTATGTCAAACCAGAACGCCGGTGCAACTTAACAGGAATCCTAATCAGTCGTTTATAGGTATCGATAACCCGTCCGTTCGTTCGCGAAACAAGAGCACACGCAACGCGTGTGTGCTGCATCCTTGTCAATTAACGGCTTACAGGAATGTTAAGACTCGTAACAATGCCATCGATCTGTCTCGTTCGTATCGATCCTCGAAATAAAAGATCTATCGGAAATCGTTAAAATCTGCCGAACAACCCTTAGCTACTCCCCAAATTCGAGCACCAAAACTTGTGGAAGTTAGAAGTAACGACTAGCTAAATGACACACTTCCATCTATGGATAATATTTATTTAACATTAATAATAAAACTACAAATAAAACTAAACTCATATGTTTTTCTATTTGATCATCGATCACAGACACACAGTTTACTAACGATGGCCCAGTCCCAAAAACACAGATGGCCTTCCATTTGCTCATCTCTCTCTCTCTCTCTTTCTCTCTCTTTCTCTCTCTTTCATACCTCAAGACCCACTCTCAATAATAACAACCACTCGTACGAAACTATCCATTTTTTGATCTCCCCTCCAAAAAGAAAAGGAAAAAAGAAAAAGAAAACGATCCCGCGCCATTCTTTGCGCCTTACAAACCACCGAACGCTCGATGCACCCGGGATGCAGGACAATAAAGAACCCTCCCCGACACACGGAGCTGCCGAACAATCGACAACTTCCCCCGAATCTCGGCGGCTTCCGAATAATTTAAAAACTCGCTGTCTGGTCCTGCTCGTAAATTCGGGAGCCCCTCGAGGAGGGCTCGAGGTAGCGCCCTCCACGCGGAACCGAAGGGGCGAGCTTAAAAACGTGGACACCTTTTAAGGGCGAAGAGCGGGCGGGGCGAGGGGGTTTCACGAAAATGCGGGGAAGATCGGTGTACCGTTGTCGTTGTCGACTGACGCGTGTTTGTTTGGAAGCCAGGCGGAAACCGGTCGCCGGCGTGGCTGGCGCGTTCACCAGCCATGTAAAGGTGCGTATTCACCGGCGAACAGCACAGTTGTACAGTAGCGGACAAAAGTTAACCGTTTGAGTGCCAAACGGCGCGATCGCGCTCCTCCTGTTCTCTACTATTGGGTTGGAGGGAAAGTTCTGTCGTATTTTAAATAGGCAGATAATTTTTCTTGTAAATAAAAAAAAACATCTGGCTAGTGAGTCATTGGAAATTTTTTTCTGTTTTTTACCTGCTGTATAATATAAAAGGAGTCCTTTTTTACCGTTCACCATTTACTTGTGATATTTAAAGTGAAAAACGTGTCAGTGGATAAAGTGCATTTATGACACTGCATTTTGTATGAATTCCAAAAACGAAGCAACACATCGGTTGCATGTAAAAATTTATGTGCGGTATTTGGAAAAGATATTGTAAATGTTCGTACTTGTCAAAGATGGTTTAGCAAATTTCGTTCCGGGGATCTGAGCCTCCAAGAAAGTGATCGATCTGGACGACCATCCAAGATCGATAATGATGTTTTGCGATCCATGTTGGAAAATAATTCACATTTAACAAGTCGAGAAATTGCAGAAGAGTTTGGCATTCATCATACAACTGTTGGAGATCACATTAAATCTCTTGGGTTTGTGTTAAAGCAAAGTGTTTGGGTTCCACATGAATTAACGGAAACGGAAAATACGACAGAACTTTCCCTATGTAAAAATCTTGAGAGATTAAATTTATCAAATAGACAAAAAAAAACGAAATTACTTTCCGAACAACCTAATATGTTCTACATTATTCTCTCGTCTTATACTTTTGTCCGCTACTGTACTTCGACACGCATCGTTCCTTATTATCCACGTTGCCTTTAGCAGCGTGATCGGTGTTTGTTTAAACTCTCAAATTCATATCCGACTTGCAATATACGTTCAATATACAGTCAGGGGCGGATTTCAGGTTTTGTCGCCCTAGGCATATTCTTGCTGTCCCGTGATGACAGAAAATGGTGGTAAAGAGAAGGATCGCCAACGCTTAAAATATTATGTTCGGAAGCGGTCTTCTATGACAGTTTATTAATCTTTCTAAAACTTTATTAATATGGAAGTCATTTTCATCGAGTTCACCGCCCTCTAAAACCTGCCGCTCTAGGCTGTAGCCTACTTAGCATAGGCTATAGGTACAGACCTACAGTGGCTCCAAAAAGTATTCGTACACTGTATTATAAGGAAATTCATCTACTTCTGAAATTCTGATTTCAATGAAACTTTATGTGTGTACAGAGCATAGTGTCTTCTGCATGCAGCAATTTTTTGGCGGCAAAATATCTTTTAAGGGGGCTGATAACGAATCTCAAAATTTCAGCGATTTTTCACGCTTTGAGTACAAGCTTTTCTGTGGACTTTTTTTATGACTGGGCGATAGAGTATTAAAAATTAAACATTTTCTGTTTGAAAGGTTTTACTTCATCGAGTACCATTACAAAGTTATCTTTAAAAAATGAGAGAAAACTCAGAAACTTCAACGCTGGTTTTACCCCTTTAAAATGGCATTTAGATGAAAAGAAGAGATTAATTCATACGTATACTATTACGATCTACATATCCACAAAGTTTTATCAAATACTTCTATCGGACTCAGAATTTCAGGGTTAAACGAATTTATTTGTGACATATTGTACGAATACTTTTTGGAGCCACTGTATATCCGCCACTGAATACAGTAGAAACATTGCTGATTGCACAGAGCTGAACAGAAAATGCGTGCAGCAATCGAGGTGTGTGCAACGAACGAGATGACCAGTCACTATCCGTGTATCAAATTTGTTGATCTCCATTTGGATGAATGAAGTTTGGACTGTTATGTTATCCGAAAGTTTCATTATCCTCTGTTAGTTTGAATACAGGAGTCTCTACCGCATAAGTATTTCATGTTTATCCCTAGCTTATGCCTTTGTCAACTGACATCCGCTACTCTAGAACTAATTAGATGTAAATGTGAGGTTACATCTGTGTACAAATCCTAAGTAGTTCCTACAAAAAATTCGCGAACTTCTCGTAATCCCTGCACGATCTATTCTCAAACGTTACTTGTGACAGATTGACGAAGAACAGTTCTTAAATAGGTACATAAATATTTCAGTTCAACGGTTTACATCGGTCAGATGAAAATAATTGTCAAAAGAACTGAAGTTTAATTACTTGAAATTAGTAAGATTGTTTGTAAAGCAGATTGGACAAATGAATTAGTCTATTTATGAATCGCTGCGAACCCCTTACGATCTTTTAACTTCAGTTAAAGTATAAACTTCGAATATTTTGATGTATCTTAACACGTTGAACGCCACAGGGGTCACCAATGACCGGCGCGCTCACTTTGATAGAAATACATAATTTAGAAAAATGTCAATATTTATCAAATTTTGATTATTACCATCGTTAACCCTTTCGTTAAGGGAGGATTCTTCGGCGTGCAACTCCCGCTGAACAAGCCGCCATGCCAAAAGTGTACATTTACAGAACAATTGTAATTGCCCGTGTATGTTCAATACGTTGGAATCTTACGCAGAGCGTAACTGTAATCGACCGTAGAAAGGAAAGGGTTAAAAAATTATCGCATAATGCAATAATACTCTGTTTGCGAAATTTCACAGGGTGACTATAGTCACCATTCGTACGTAGCGAGCGTCAGTCGTTGGGTGACCATAGTCACCGCTCGTAGCGAAAGGGTTAATGCAAAGGTGTAAAGAAATTAATGCAGTATAGAATATCTAAAAGTAGTTACACAGTTATTTTTTCTAGGTAATATTTCAACACTATATGTATCGTATAATAGAAAATTTATCGTGGCGACACGGGCAAACCCTATAAAACTGGCGTGGCATTCAACGTGTTGAAAAATGAAAAAAATTGGGAATCAGAGTATTTTAGATTGCACCAACAAAATTGGTATACCGTTCACGAGAATTGTTTACGAACAGGAATGGAGACGAACCCTAAGCATAGCGTTCGTATGCGTACACGCGCGTGCGATGATGCGAAGAGCCTTGCCGGAGGAGATGAAAACGAGGGAGACGCGTAGCAGCGACGTTTCGAGTGCCGTTACAACGTCCGCGAGAGAACTCTCGATAAACCTGAATACCGTGGCTGCGTCTCCATCGCGCGCTGCATTAGGGTGAAGCCCGTGGATGGATGGAAAACAGGATTCCCCTCGTGACGCGAGAGAGTATCGTCGCGGCGAGAGCACTGCCCTCTCTTGTTCCTCTCTTTGTTGGACGGACGCGTTAAGGCCCATTTAGGGCCCATTTATACGTAAGGCGTGACGGGCCTGGTATGACTGCATTGTCGGTATGCACGCAACGGGTTAAGAATTGAAGACTGTGCTGCAAGAACTGGTTGTGTCCATTTTTAGCCATTTTCAGATTAGAATGTGTTTTATTAACAACACGAAAGGCTCTGTTATCTGGTTTCACGTGAACGTAACGTGAAAGCATGGGAAAATATTGGATTTATAGTTCTTTGGATTTTTATTTCCAAAACTGTAACTTTTGGACATGGTTGAGTTTCGCAAACAAAGTCGTCGGTTCTTTGACTTAAAGCAAACGAGAGAACTACTTTTGTCAGACCATCGCAGTCTGATGCTCGGTTGTATTGTGTACGTATAAATTATGAGAAGTGCAAGGTGCGAAAAATGAGACGAAAATTTCGGAGGTGCTTAGCACGTTTACGACAGTCTGTTTGACCTGTGGTTTACTGGCTTCGTCGAGTTCAAGAAGACAGGTCGGACCAATTAACCCTTTGCACTCGAGAGGTGACCGTTAGTCGTTTAATGATACTAACTTCAAAAATTTTCAAATTTGAAATATTTACTGTGATTCACGTATATTAAACTTCATTTAGTTTAGTTAAGTCGTATATTAAAATTTACATATATGACTATTTAACGTCCGGGTCTGAATTAACATCTGAAAATTTGCGAAACTATCATATGCTAGGATTACGATGTCCCATGAGAGGGGCCAGCCGAGTGCAAAGGGTTAAAATTCATCTGACAAAATTTAAGTCAATTATAAGAATAGATCCGTAAAGAAATGATTAAGAAAAACACCGTAATTTAATAATATTGCTGGATAATCTGCGAGAAATACACATATCTCTGATAACAGTAAGAATACAGATGTTTCTACTTAAAGGCTAAACATCTCAAGGACCACTCTCTCAATTTTGTGCTTCTCATGATCGATCGTAGTTGACAAAATTTCCACGGTTCACCCACTTGATACGTGTTCGTAGACGTTCGTGGATGTTTAGGGTGGCTGGAATGCCTGGCGCAAACACTTGAGATGGGCCCATAAGAGGACTCTAATGCGACTTGATTAGCGAGCGCGTGTGGCATTGTGGAAGCTGCAGAGTAAACACGGCTACGTTTCCTGGTAGAGGGTCGAGTGGAATTTTCGTTTGGATGCTGCGGTTTCGAAGCCCTCCGGAGAGGTGTTCGGAGTTGCGTTACAGAGCTTATCCGGTTAATTTTAGAGAACCGCATTCGATTCGTGGAATTAAACGGTAACGCGTTTCTTTATGGCAGTCAACGCGTGTATCGTGATACGAGTAATGTTTATAGGAGAGTGTAATGTTTATTCGTGAAGTCACGCACGATTAAATACTATTCGTTCAGGGGACGTGACTTTACATAGTAAACATAACTGTTGTGTACTGTTCTCTGAGAATGTTTGATACTAGAATTGAGATGCAATGACGAAAGATGGATTAAGAAGCGATCGAAATGTTATAAGCTACATATTGCCTGTTTCAATTTTTGCCGAATTAAGACTAGAGGGAAGTCAAACAATTCACGACGTAGTTGCGGTGTAAATAACAGTGTCCCAGTTGTCTTCGATTATCTTGTTTAAATTGTTGTAGTCTGCCGTAGTTCGCAGGTTATTTTTGTATATAAAAGTAATGCAACTTCCAGCGAAATAAAAGACGAAGGTTTTATTTGAATATCGGAGTAAGATTCGGTACAGACGTAAGTCCTAAAACGATCCAAACTGTTCTTTTTTTCCAGGGAAGAATTCGAGGCTTTTATAACTTTAAAATGGAGAGGTGGGGGTTGTTTTGGGATAGTGATTAGTAAGGGATGAGGTGTTGCGGACAAGGTTCAGAAATGACTCAGGAGGGTGAAATCATCGGGTATCGGGAAAGGATTTTGGGATGTTTACTGGAGCATGAGTAGGTAGTCTTAACTTAACCCTAGAACTCCGGAGCCTCGATCTGTTGCGCGAACTCCTAAGGGGGAGGTTCCTCGAACCCATACTTCTTTTTATACATATATCCTGGAAAAAGTTGTTTCTTGGAAAATTTTTTACAATGTTAGGATATGCTATAGCTTGTAAACAAGACGACATATGTTTTTGCGTTCAATTTGTATTGATTTATGTATATTTATAAAATAGTACAGTAACGTGCAGCTAGTTTGAACTTGATTCTTGTGATTCTTCTGATAAACATGAATGGCAGAGTATAGTATTAAATGAATGTTTTCTGCAAACATGGTTTTTGCAATTGTAACTACTTTGCATTGATTTTAATAAACTATTATATTTTATGCGTCTGCTTTTAGCCTCCAGTATACACTGATAACATCTTCCCTTTTTTGTCGGTTCTGTATCTTTTGGTATTTTAGGTCGTAGTGTCTTCCCAGTTAAAGTGCTCAATTAGTGATATAGTTTCATTCTTCGTTCCGTAATTTTTATTCTTTGGAGAAAAGGAGAGCGTAAGGGTCCACTTCGCATGATCGCCATCACGGCGCGTAGTCAGTTATATTTCTCTTATGCTTACTAATTTTTACACATAGCAACGGGAACTTTTTAATATCAAACTTAAATGTGTATACAACAATAAATAATTTTAAGAGAATTTTTTATAAAAGGGAAATGATTCTAATTTAAGGTTTTTTAATTTGTGGGTTCGAGGAACCCCCCTTAGGAGTTCTAGGGTTAAGATAATATTATGCGTTGGCATACAACAAAATATGTTTAAATATTCGAACAAACTGTCGATTCTCTTGATGTTTACTCGAATAAATGAATTTCAGCGTTAAAAAGTCTATCATCTAAAAATGCCACCATGCGGACATTTGTATCACCTTGTAAGTTCGGATACGTGATGCTGTGTACGGTGTCGGCCTCAATTCGTGCATTTTAACAGCTCTCGATCGACGTCGCTACATCACTGTTTGCATAACACGTTCAAGATTATCCCATAATTCCTGCAACGGAGATTGTATAATATTCAGCTACGTAGTAGGCAGACTCGTCATTACGAAACACCTTGATACACGGATCGGCTTAGCCTCTAATCTCTATAAGGGGACCCGAGACAACCGTGGATCCTTCCGAGTGTGATAGATCAGCCGTTCGATCCAGCTGCTCCTCCGTTCCAGAACTTATCGATCCACGCAGCCAGCTCGAAGGCCTGGCCGGTTGCGAAAAATCCTCGATCATGCTGTGTTTTCTCTCACGGACACCAAACTGTTGTTGCATCCCGCCGATTTATCGATCGCATCGGTGAAAGTGACGTCGTTTGATACAAATTTAGAAAGCCGATCGCGCCTCGTCGTCCCACAGTTTGCCCCGAATGCGCGACGTAGTGTGTTCCCGAGCGTTCGTCTTTGCGTGGAAAAAAATACACGTTGACGGTTAACCCTTTCGCTACGGCGGGCCTCGCCGCGGAGCGTCTTGTGTGGAACGGAGCATCGTGCCGAAAGTGCGAACATTAACACGTTGAACGCCCAGCGTAAATCGGTGGAGTTTCTACTAGGACCCAAACCCGAGACTCGGACTGTAAACAGCGCAATGTTATATTTACTTTATAATTTATTGTTACTTTATATCGTATATACTTATCATAATTGTGTTACAAATAAAATTAGTATAAATTACCTCCAAAATCTTGGTTTAATTAGAAAAGTGTCAACCGTTTACAAGAAACATAGCCGTCACCCAGATATGGGTGACGTGGCGTTCAACGTGTTAAACGCAGATAGTCTTCAGCATTCAAGACCAAGACTTTTGTCTCAGAAACGACTTTTTAACTTTTAGAAGCAAAATGATTCATGTTCATAATTTTTCTGTGAACAGATTTTTAATTCAATAATACGATTAATATTTTTATATTATACAACAAAATAGTAACTATAATTATAACATAATGTTGACCAATAACCTTTTAATAATCATATTTTGTATGAAACTCTTCAAAACACAGATAAAATTTGACTTTTGGCTCCATTTTTATGGTAAATGATAGGGTGACTATAGTCACCCGTCGTGTATAGGTGGCATCTTGTGGCCGGTGACTATAGTCACCCGTAATAGCGAAAGGGTTAATTAACCCTTTTAGTGCCAGGCATTTTATGGAGTACATGCGAAGAATGCCACGGGCCGATTTGATATACGCGCTTATTAAAATTAAAATAAAACTCAAGAGTAAGACAACACGTCTGACCCCTTCGACGTTACATTTATTTCTGTTCCTTTTTTTTTTAAATATGAACCGTCTCTTCGTTACCACCTTTGGCTGAACTTTGTCGCCTTTACTCAAATTTTCCTTCGTTGACAGCAGTCTAGAAAATGCTTGATGCATGGCATTCTGTGAGCCGGCTCGCCTCACAGATGCCTTGAACGATTCTGCGCTAACACGCTATATGGATAGTATTGGGAATGAGGTATTAACCCTTTGCGGTCGACGACATTTTCGGCCGGGTGAGGAGGCAGGTCGACGCGATTTTTGCGAATGTGTCGGGCACGTTATAGGTACAATAAAATTATCTTCTACATAAATTACCTTATAAAAATGTTATATTTTGATAGTTTATCTATATTTATACCATTAAGAAATTTATACCATAAACACCGTTGTCGCCGCTCACGCGCTATCCGATCTGCGGTCCGAATAGCCATGGCGCCGGAGAGGCGCCTTCCGACCGCAAAGGGTTAATATTGCTAAATGAAATAAACTCTTATTTGTGAAATAATACTATGATAATTTATTGATATTTTTATATAGCACGAGGAAGGACAATTTTGACCGCACCTAGCGAGTTTTGTCACAAGACTAGCAGAACGCAGTGGTCGAAATTCTTACAAACCCGTCCGGCTCCTTCAGCCCCATTGTTCTGTTTCTTAACGTTTTCGAAGTTTTCTAAAATGCCAACCGCATTTCAGGAGTCTCGTCTGTTTTCTAAGTAATTTGCGAATCGAGGAGATGAAGTAAAGAATGACGTGAAAAATTCAACTACTTTCCACCTGACCGTCCTACTTCTCACACGAATGCATTCGCAAATTATCGTGCCATTTGTTTTCTCCGCATCGTATTGATTTATCGGTTTTGTACCCGTATTGTGAATCACGGATCGGTGCACCGTTTATTAAGAGCCGTATCGTTTCTGATCTCTTGATGTGCATAAATAAAGGCGCGGCAAAAATGGTGATTCTGCATGACTAACTACAAATTCAGGAAACGTTCGTTCTTCCCTTGCTCTGGAATAACGGCAATTATTGTTGTTAACACTAGATCCACGGATATTTCTTGTATATCTATTTCTAACATACATATCCTAAGAAATAGGTATACATTATACAGAATTTGGAATTCCACAGCTAAGAGAGAATTATTATTATTATTATTATTATTATTATTATTATTATTATTATTATTATTATTTATTTAATCATTGCATATTGATTTAGGATACTTCCAGTTTACAATTTTACAATTTTACCTCTTACAATCCTTCTTATTTTCTAATTTTCTAATTACACTTTCTATTTCATATTTGCTTCCATATTTGACGCTAATTGTACCTTTTAAAAAAAGAAAACTTTTCCTTAATTACTAAACTTACTTTCATTAACTATTTATTCTTATATCTAACTTAGCCTATTCTCTTTATTACTTCTGCTTTTTGATCTGTGTTAGTCCTTATGTCTCCTTCTTCTCTCTCTTCCATCCTTTGGCTCATCGCTCTCCTCTTTCTTTTCTCTTTCTCTGTTTATTCTTTTCATCTCTGCTACACCTAAGAGGAAAATAGATTAGAGTATACTATCGAATCAGTCCATCCATAAAAGTCAACAAATATCATTAAGAACAATAGTAATTTTTTCTGCAAATTTTACTCGTCAAGTCCGAAACTTAGTGTTAAACTGTGCTCGTTAACCTTTCTATTAGGTTGTTCGGAAAATAATTTCGTTTTTTTTTTTATGATATGTCGAGCTTTGAGATTAAACCTAGCCGTTTCAAATGATCATGAACGGTCGAATTCGATAAATTTAATCTCTTAGCGATCTTACGAGTTGTTATTCGCCGATTTGCATCAATTAATGCTTTTATTGTGTCTTCATCAGCCTCAACTGGCCTTCCAGAACGTAGTGCATCTTCAACATCAAAATTGCCGGATCGAAATTTTGTAAACCAGTTTTGACACTGGGGTTCTGTCAACACATCTTCTCCATACACAACGGATAATTTTTTCCTTGCTTGAACAGCATTTTTACCTTTTCGATAGTAGAAAAGTGAAAAATACCGAAAATGTTGCTTTTTACTTTCCATATTTGATAGGGTACCAATCAAAAACTACTGGGTAGAATCAATCGAAACTTTTCACAAGCAAGTCTTGCTATATATACTGTCAAAATATGTAATGACCATGCGGCTTAACCCTTTGAGTGCTGAATACTCTTGGCCTAAACACTTCGAAAGGACGGTACACGATTGCTGGAGACGGAGTATTGTTACTTGTACACTGACAATCGCGTTGCAGTAAACGAAAGATCGAAAAAATTGGCAAACGCATATTTTCGCCCATGATCTCTACGAGTAATTTTCGTCAACACTAAAAGGTTAACGCCGAAACGTATGGCCACGGAAAAAGTCATAAGGTGAAGGAAACAAAAATTGACAAACGCATATATGCGTCCACAGTCCCTACGAGCAACTTCTGTCAGACGCATATATGCGCCCATAACACTCAAAGGGTTAAGTGTGAAGTTGACTATGAAAAAATACGATTAACCCCTTGACTACTGTGGGCGCCTGTAGGCGCTTAGAAATGTTGCGTTTGTGATACTGAGAACGCCTATAGGCGCTTCACACAGTTTGACTTTCTGACACCAAAAATTCGCCGTTCTCGGCGCACATCGTAACTCAATCCCTGCCGTATGGTACGACCAGTACATATCAAAGTCTGCCGTAGTCAAAGGGTTAAACCCTGTGTTAGGAAAAAACGAAATTACTTTCCGAACGACCCAATAAAATAAAACGTCGTTTCGTACTTTCGCTCGACGTTCGATTCCTGTGTTTGTAACCTTCGTAATATCCTACCACCGAATCGCGTTTCTCGCTGACAGCATTAATTTTGCTAACAATAGACACCGAGCACCAAGCGTAATCCAGTCTGTCGGGGTGAACCAACGGACAGAGAAATCGATTGCCTTTTGCAACCGGTCATTACGCGCGAGCCAGGAGGTCACCGGTTCCACCGCTTTTATGGCCATTACACTTTCTTCGGCGCGAGCCCTATCGGCTTAATAAATTTGCTTTGGCCTCTTCTAAGTAGACCAGAAGAGGTCGACGCACGACGATGACCGTAGCCGCGAACGCTTGGAGAACCAGCCCGCGCTGGGTCCCTTGCTTTGCGCTTCGTTAACGCGTAAAAAGCTGTTGAACAGTGGCAACAAATTAGCATGGGACAACAATGGAGAGAGTCAATACGCGTTTCTGGTGTACGGCAGTCGGTTATGGCCAGTCGAAGCGGTGAATCTGCTCGAAACGGTCGCGTTAACAGTCGTTTCGGCCACTTTGGGATGGTTACGGGAAAGGACGATGGTGGAAATCGGGCGATTTTGTATCCTTTACAGCGTGTATTTTTGCAAATTTCGAGGACTTCGGAATGCATAATTTTTTATTTGGAACGTAACACGAAAGTGATAAGAAAGGCGTATAAATTTTGGAATGTTATTATTATAGGAAATGTTCTATAAAATGTAGAACAGAAGATGGAATTCAGGTGTGAAAAAATAAAAGTGAAGCGATTAAAACTTAATAACAGTATATTTAAAACAATTTAACAATAACAACTTAAACGACTTTACAACTTAGCAACTTTAACACTCTTTCTACGTTCACAATCAAAACCTTTCTTTACGTTAGTCAAAAGCTTTCTGCCTCGCGCTCGCATTTTCCCCGTCATATATTCTTCCAAACACTCGTTTCCTTTCATTCTAATTGTCAACCTTTCTCACTCTACGCATTCGGTCACGACCATCCAGAATTTCTCAGTCACGCTGTTTTCCAAAGTTCTCATCTTTTACGCCTTAGAAACATTCGACCCCAAACATTCTGCGTTCGCACAATCGCCCAACTCAAGTACTCGTCAGACTTTCCCAAACTCGCATCCGCTCGATCGCATTCCTACATTATTTATAGCAGTCACGAAATTATTCGGGAAATTAGTAAGTTCGTCGTGAATTAACCCTTTCGTGGTTGAAAAATTCACATAATATGAGCCTTCCTTTAGAAATTAATCCGTAGGAATGTAAAAAGGTACAAACGTAAAAGAAATATTAGTTTCTGTCGCAACATGTTTTTTTAAGTAACCATGAAGGGGTTAATATCGGCCGTATCTGATACATCATGAAGTTATTGTTACGTGCAAGCAACAATCAACAGCTTGTTCACAGTAACAGACACTATTTGATTCAAATGTTTATCAGAAAGATAATGGGGTAACAGAGAAAGCGTAATTTTAATTTTGCTTTTTTTTTTTTAATTTTTTGAAACGCGTGGAAATATTCTTTGTTGACCAAATTAAAAATTTACCAATTTCTACCGAAATCCTATTCTGGTGATTTACCATTCCCGTGACCACGTGCAAATCTTTTGTTTTCATTAATCAGGTTTGACTCATCGGAATAAAGCGACGCGCAAGCCGATTCCTCCTCGAGATAATCCTCGAGGACGATGCGCGTTTCGTTGGATTGATGCGACGATGCAATAATGAGACAGGCATTTATTGCGAGAATCAAAGATAGGGTCGTCACAGATAGAAGCTAGTAAGTGGAAGGAAGTCTATCAATTAGCGTTCTTCAAGGGCGATTTGTTCAACCTTTACGATTATAATTGCTGTTGATGCTTTGTTCTTGGCTGCTGTTATGCAGTAAACTATTTGTATAACTAATTGTATACCTGTCTTTATAAACACGCTTAATTTTAAAGGTGAGCATTTCTGTGAACAAATTGACTTTAAGCGTAGCCTATTTCAAAATATTTTCCAACATTATACGCATCCAAAAATCGGTACTAAATTTTAGAGGCAATCACATACAGTGGTTTGCGAAATTAATTGGACGCTTAAATTATCCTTTTTTTACCAACTTCAACATAAAATGATTATTTTTCTGACGAGCATTCTGTTTGACACTTTCTAAGATTTTTTTAACCCTTAAGGGGTAACACCACTATAACTGTAAATTAAGCGTTTTTTTGACAATTTTTTTTTGGGCGGAAGAAAAGGTGACAGTGAAATAATTCTTGGGGGAACTATTGAGCATATATTTGAGTATATTACAAAAAATTTTTATAGGAAAATATTACAAAATGGCGACACTGTAGCAATTCTCCCGAGGTATGTTGAAGCTGAGGAGCTCTGCGGCACGCTAGAGGAGGAGCTCGGAATTCCATAGAAAAAATTTTTTTCCACAGATTAGACTTTTTACCTCATATTTTGCAAGGTTCAAAGCATTTTTTAACCCTTTGACTGCGGAGCGCTCTTGGACGAATCCATCAATATGGACGGCGAGTTTTTCGCTTGTCAGTCGCTGTGACTTGTCCACTGACTAGTCACCAAAACAGTACCCGGAAATTTGATACCATTCTTAGGGTTTAAAAAATAATAATGGTAAATAATAATAGCATATTTAATTGCTAGGTTGCATAGGACAATAATTCCTTGTTGAATTAATCGGTAAAACAGTAATAAAGATGTTATAGTAACAAAATAAAGAGGGCGTATATTTACGCCTTTCGTATATAATGATGGACTTATGAAGGCGTATATATACGCGTTTCGTATATATTGATGGACTTATGAAGGCGTATATATACGCCTTTAGCAGTCAAAGGGTTAAGACAATAAAAAAAAAATTGATTGTTTGAAAATTTTGCAGTGGTGTTACCTCTTAACGGTCGTGTATCTGCTCTGAACCATCAAAGCAAACAATCATTCTGATCCCATAATTAAAGAATTCGACACGCTTCTGAGATACATACGAGATATATAATTCTTACTAAGATTTTACTTGTTTTGTTTCGAGCACGGTTAGATATTAATTTTTAAATTAACTTCTGATAATCAACACGGCACCCGAGTATAAACGAAATGCAACTGCAACGGATTAATTAACTCGTATAACCTATAGCTATGGTGATTACGTTTCAATAAAATAAGAAACGCAACAAGAAAAGTGCGTTCGAGCAATTTCATGTTACTGGTAGGCAGAATTACTTCTGCTCGAGGCTCGTTTCACGGTCTGATCCCCATCTCGTTCTACCAACGACCAAAGGCTTGGAGTCGCTTAAAACTGGTCGTTGGTCAAGGTAGAGCAGAACGTACGAGGCAAATTTGTCACGTAGCCTATAGACAGATGTGACAGGAAACTTGCCCATTGTTTTCGCCGTAGGCGCCACCATAGATTTACGCCGGGTAGTCCCGGTCTGCAAGCCTACGCGCGCGAAACGTGAAGCGTGTCGGTAACATCTATTTACAGGGCCAATATTCGCGACCCCGGGCACAGTTTTTCGTCTCGACGCGCAAATCGAAACTGGTAATGAAATCGTGGAACGCGCCACGTGAAAGTCCTTTGCTTGCCACCCCGTCGAAATGATGTAACGCTTTGAACGTTACACCTATATCCGCCTCGCCGATTTATTATCATCGGCTGCAATGTTTCGTGCCCCTTTGCAATCTCGGCTTTGATAACAAGACATGATAAACGAGAGCTGGCGATCTATTAGAAAGTAATATCGTTTCTGTCATTTCATTTCTAGACATTTCACTTGAAAACCAATTGATTTTTATCGATCAGGCGTCGAAAATTTGCACGCTAGATGGCAAAAGGTTGTTGATAATGAGGGCGATTAGATCGTTGATTAAAAATAATAACTCGTTAAAAATTTAGGTGTTTCAATTTAATTTAAGGAAACGATATTACTTTCCGTTCTCCCTAATAATTACCTACAGTGGCTCCAAAAAGTATTCGTACACTGTATTATAAGGAAATTCATCTGCTTCTGTAATTCTGATTTCAATGAAATTTGTTGTGTGTACAAAGCATGATGTGTGCTGCGTGGAACAATTTTTTTTGGCGGAAAAATATCTTTTAAGGGTGGCTGAATCTCTTAAATCTCTTAAATCTCTTGAAATCTCAAAGTTTCAGCGATTTTTCACGCTTTGAATACAAGCTTTTCTGTGACAATAGGACTAAGTATAGTTAAAAGTAGATATTTAAGTATTGGCAAAGAGATTTATGTATTCTAGTAGTAGGTTAGGTTACTGGGTTCTCGTTTTTGTTTTTATGTTTGTTTTTATGTTGTTTTATGATAAAATAATAACTAGAATAGGGTAGAATAAGAAGAGAAGAATAGGGTAAATGGGTAGGTTAGGTTAAGGTTAGATATTGCTAAATAATAAGAAAGTATAACTGGAAGCCGAAAGGTGCGGATTATGTATAAATAAATAAATAAATAAATAAAAATAATACAAGCTTTTCTGTGTTCTTTTTTTTATGCCAGGGCGATAGAGTATTAAAAATTAAACATTTTCTATTTGAAAGATTTTACTTCATCAAGTACTATTACAAAGTTATCTTTAAAAAATGAGAGAAAACTCAGAAACTTCAACGCTGGTTTCACCCCTTTAAAATGGCATTTAGACGAAAACAAGAGATTAATTCATACATATACTATTACGATTTACATACCCACAAAGTTTTATCAAATACTTCTGTCAGACTCAGAATTTTAGGGTTAAACGAATTTATTTGTGACTCGGAGTACAAATACTTTTTGGAGCCACTGTACGTAAACGAGAAAGCTTTGCACATAAGTTAGATTTGTCTTTATTTTTAAAATGATGAGCATCTTTCGTTCTCTGTTTCATGACAGTTGATTGTTGTATGATAAAGCGAATTTTATAGTCTACCATTTTCTATGGAACTTGTTGACAGAAATATATACAGGGTGTTCAACGTAACGGTCGCACTGATTTTTCAGGCATTTACTCTAATCTGTCAAGAAAATGTTTGCAATAAAAGTTAATGTGTTCTTTGAGGCAAATAACTTGCAATAATAAAAAGATTCTTTGAAATTTTTATTATATTAAATCCGTTGAAAGTTATTCTAATTGCTAATAAAATTTCGTTTCAGCCATGATATAATTCCGCGTAATGGCTAACGTTATAATAGGCGTGGATTTTGGTTTAACCTGCGATATAACCTCGCCTTCGTTCTCTACGACCATGCTCCAGTTTTCTGATAATTTATTAATTCTTTCTGTGTATAAATATTTCAAACAGAGACACTCACGGTAATGTCCTCAGAATATCGTAGTCAATCTTCAAGACTTAAGTCCTTCAGTCTTTAAATCCCAAATCAACTAGATAATCGTGTGGTTATAATTCTTTCTTTCTATTTAATGCAAGTCTCAAATTTGTATTTCACTGATTTGCTTTATCGTCGTTCTTAAAGCAATTATAACATTTCGTTTTCTCCAAAGCTGCGTGTCCCTTTCGAGCTCTTTTTATTCCAGGCTTTATTTACATTCAATAAAATTATTACAAATTATATCGAACCGATATAAAAGCAGGCAGAGGTAGGAAACCTAATTAAACCACAGCGAATCCTGTTTTATGCAAAATACTCGGTTAGCGTATTTTAATTGGCCGCGGCAATATCGAGGAAAGCTGTCTCGTACGTTTGGAGAAACTGGGTCGCTCCTAATTGCGGAAGACAATGCGCGCGCGTACGCGTGCATCCCACTTTCGTCGTTTTCTGCGACCTTTACAACGTTCGTTCGGCGAACGGGATTAACCCTTTTAGTACCGAACGACGATATATCGTCGTTCGATGCACTTGCCAAGAATACCAGCGACGATATATCGTTGCGCCTCCGTTGGGGCCTTATTGTATTCATCACAAGAGGTCTGTGTTTCAAAATAACTTTATAAAATGTTAAAATGGTTCATATTCGATGCAACACAAGTGAAAAATTGTTATTAGATTAAACTTTTTGTTATATTTTATGCTGATTAGTGCCGCGGGTCTGTATATGTTAGAGCGATAAGATAGAAACGGGATATCGCTCGGATATTTGTCGATACGGGATAGTTTCTTTGGACCTTAAATGATTGCAAAATGCAATGTCTATATATTATACTAAAAGATGTATATAGAGCTATGACCAAATGATGACTTTTTTTATGTGCAATAACCATTTGAAAAAGAGAAATCACTTTGTACGATTTTTGTTATGTCTTATGTTCATATTATTCTTATGATTTTCAACAAATAATAAAAAACAATTCGTATCGTTTTATTCTCCCTTTATTTCCGAATATGCTGCTTTTTATATTTTGTAAATATCACTTCTACTTTCGTTTTTACGAGCATTTTCGCAAACCTCTGCAAATTCGCCGATTCGGCCCGGTATTCTTCGCTTATGCACGTTTTTTTCGCCGGTACTAAAAGGGTTAAAGGGACGATAAAATCGTTGGACGATTTCAATCGTTCGTGGTAAAGAGACCGTAGAGATCCTTTGTGTCCGCGGAAAACGTTGACTTTCGAACACGGTCTACTATTAAATTGCACCGGTAGCCGTTCGTTGCTCGATCTACCGTGACTTTCTCTGGAGCATCTCGAACAGAACGGAATCGCGAGATCCGCTGGATGCACCTGACTGCGTCTGTGATTCTTCCGGAAGCGGGAAATCAATGGGAGTTTATTAATGTTCACGACTTTCTAAACCCGCGCTGTGTTTTCCTTTATATTACATAAAAATCTAATTTCATCGCTTCTGCCTCGGAATTATCGTGTTTGCAGAATTCGATCGTTTATCTTTCATAAGAAATGTTCGAGTTTCATAATAATTTGATGATAATTTTAAAAAAGCAACTTTAGAAATGTACATTTTATCATTAACACCATTCCTACCACGACCGGTCAAATGACCGTTTTTAAAATTTCGATTAGAATTTCATAGATACAACGTAATTGAATCGCCTTTAACCCTTTGAGCGCTATAGGCGCATATATGTAGGGTCGTCTTTTACGTGTGGCGCGCGAGCTCGATCGTCAGGGCGCCAGCTCTAAAATGGTATTTAAAAAAAATTAAGTTGTCGCAATGTAATATAAGTGAGTTTATTGTATGAAAAGTGTTTTCCACTTTTTTCCATACACGCGCAATTAGTACCGCAGTTTTGGCATATGTCCGAAAAAATCCGTCAGCAGCCAAACGGTTAATATATCGCTTGGATATGTTACGAACGTGCATTTGAATCATGCAGGCAATTTAAATGTTTCCAATGTCAAATGTTACAAGAACTCTTGATCTATTCTGAAACCTCTGCCATCTCACAATGACGCCAGTTGGAACGTTTACGCAACACTTTGAATACATCTGTTCCACGGCTCGTCTCTCGTTAATCTACAATTTTATCTGCATCTGTTTAATCCAACGCACCTCGAAAACGAGCGAAGAACAAAAGACAAAGTCAAGTTGACAACGATTTCAATGATAATAATTGCAATTTTTTCCTTAATCGTGGCGAAATAACGGAAAATATTTTATTCGTACAATCGTTCAGATTTGTTTGCTCTTGGATTAAATTATTCGGTCTCGGTTCGCGCGGCCATTTTCAGATGAATCATTATGATAATTAAAATGCACACGAATCACGGGTCGATATGGAAATTTCCGTGGACGTGACAGAAAGAAGAGTTGCACACAGATGTGCACGGCGAATTAACACAGGATACAGTTTGAGAGAATTCCTCGGTTAAGGAGGAGGCGTCACATGCGATGTCCTCGTTGTCGTGTTATTGCAGCACCTGATTTTTTTCTCGCGCATTTCTCGTTCGAATAGCCTCCTTCTGCGTTTATTTTGCATCGAGGTCTCTTGTTGCATTCTTTCGTTGCGTCTTCCGCAGCGAATACCATCGAGACACTGCGGCCATGACTGAAATTCACTCTTCGATCACGATCCACTCGAATGTTTTGTGGAATTTATACAAATTTTCTTAAGAAATTAGATTATTTTGAAATGTGGAATATACGTAACTAGTACGTTTTATTTTTTATAAGAAGAACAAATTTTCTTAAGAAATTAAATCATTTTGATATGTGAAAGTTATGTAGCTGGTATATATTTTTTTTTTTATAAGAATAACAAATTTTCTTAAGAAATTAAATCATGTTGATATGTGGAAGTTATGTAGTTGGTATATTTTTTTTTTTATAAGAATAACAAATTTTCTTAAGAAGTTAAATAATTTTGATATGTGGAAATTATGTAGCTGGTATGTTTTCTTTTTAATATAAAAAGAACAAATTTTCTTAAGAAATTAGATCATTTTAATATGTGAAATTTATGTAGCTGGTATATATATTTTTTTATAAGAATAACAAATTTTCTGAAGAAATTAAATAATTTTGATATGTGGAAGTTATGTAGCTGGTATGTTTTCTTTTTAATATAAAAAGAACAAATTTTCTTAAGAAATTAGATCATTTTAATATGTGGAAGTTATGTAGCTGGTATATTTTCTTTTTTTATAAGAATAACAAATTTTCTTAAGAAATTAAATCATTTTGATATGTGGAAGTTATGTAGCTGGGATATTTTTTTTTTTTTATAAAAAGAACAAATTTTCTTAAGAAATTAGATCATTTTGATATGTGAAAGTTATGTAGCTGGTATGTTTTTTTTAAATATAAAAAGAACAAATTTTCTTGAGAAATTAAATCATTTTGATATGTGGAAGTTATGTAGCTGGTATATTTTCTTTTTAATATAAAAAGAACAAATTTTCTTAAGAAATTAGATCATTTTAATATGTGAAATTTATGTAGCTGGTATATTTTTTTTAGGTTTCTACGAAATTGTTCTGTTTACTATAATTTTCAACAATCGTCTGAATGTTAAAGGCGAATAGAAGCATATTCTCTTATTTTCATTGATACACAAATGTTCGATAAATACCAAATTGGTCGGAAATTTTGTTAACACATTTATATGAAAGAACATTTCTCTTTGGAACAAGTATGGCAATGGAGTACGTGCAGTTTATGTTTTATAAAATATTTTTGTTCGATAACATAATTTAATTTCGACCATTCCAATATCGAGTTTCCACAATTTCAATTAACCTACTTCGTGGTTACGAGTTTCACGCTGCGATAATTTCGTTGAAGCGTACCTACGGTTAATTTTCCTGCAACGAGAAGGAAAAGAGTATTGATAATCTTGTGGATCAGAATTTATATGCAAATTTGCCAATGTAATTGGTAATGCATAATTGCGATCGTTGAAAATATGGAATCTGTCTCGGAATACCTTAAAATTTTTACGTTTCCAGGAAATCGCGGACGGGATGCAGATATAGTAGCGGACAAAAGTTTGAGACGAGAGGACAATGTAGTATATAGTTTTATGGTTCGCAAGTATTGTCTGTTCATTCATTTTCATCGTTATTAGGGTAGAACACTATTTAATGATTAGCACAGTATGCAAATTTTTTTTTTTTAATTAAGGGCTTAACGTCGCATCGACAGCGCGGTCATTAGCGACATCAACCGTTAGTTGTTGGTGTTAAATGTATTCATAAAGTTGTCTATTGTTTTGGATGAAACTGAGGGTATTTTTGGCATTTTCTGTGCTGCTGAAGATTTCTTTTACTGAGTTAAGAACCTTTGCCTGGGTTCGTGAGGTCTCGTATTCCTTACAGAAAAATAAAATATGTTCGACGGTTAAGGGATGTTGACACTTGTCGCAGTAGGGTGGGGGTGTTTTTTTCAGAAGGTGTTCCTGTGTAATCCTAGAGTGTCCGATCTGGATCCTATTTAGTACGACTTGGTCTCTTCTATTAGCTGGTCTTCCAATTCCATTTCCAAACAAGTCGTCTGAGCTATTACTTAATTTATTTGGTTTCTTAGCGTTCCATTCGAGGTTCCAGGTTCGTTTGATTCGAGATGCTAATACTTTCTGATAGTCTCAGTAGGGTATAGGTATTGTTGAATTGAAATTAACCAAAGTCGCGGAGATGCGCTAAATGCTACGCGTGTTAGAGATGGGCAGCAAGGGTACTTGGATTAAATAAGAACAAATCGAGGTCCGCTTTCTATAAATTCCTTTGAATGACTAACTTTTTTCTTTCCTGCTCGTCCTTACACTCCTAGGGTCGGGGGTCGGTCCGAAAATTACCTGCCCCCGACCGGCACACTTTAAGGTGGGGAGGTACAAATTAAATACTGCTCTTTTCCCAAATCCAACAGGTATGGTATCTGATGGAGGTATACTGAGTGCTTCTTTAGAGGCTCTGTCTGAAAATTCATTGCCTCGGATTCCTTGGTGCGAGAGGATCCATACAAGTATAATTTGGGTGTTGTTATTACGGAGTTCCGAATGAAGTTCTAATATATCTCTTGCTATGGGATCGTCATCGGGAGGTTGTTGTGTGGCTAATATTACGGTTTGTGAGTCGCTGTATATAACAATACTTTTATATTGGTCATTATGGGCAATTTTGAGTGCTTCATGGATGGCGTAGCATTGTGTATTCGTTGTTGAGGCGATCGAAATCGGAGCAGTATTCAGATGAGACGGTTTGTGCTTTAATTTTCTTTGAGAGTCCTAAGTTTATTTTTTGATAGCGAAGAGTCCAAGGAGGTAGATTGACACCTCTCCGTATTCGAAAACAATCAAGCAGCTTGGGTTATCCGCCACGTCGCGTAGCATGCAGTGATGTCGCGGCGCTCCGTTCAGTGGAAATGTCGCGACGGAGAACCCGCCCGTATCGAAAGGGTTAAATTTTGCATTTCTTGTTACCAGCGTCTCTATAGTTAACCCTTTGACTGCTACGGGCGCATATATGCGCCCAGCACAAGCCGTCGATATAGACTATGGGCGCACATGTGCGCTCGCCGACGGCTTTGATCATTTACTGCTGTCTTACTGAATTTCTCAAGAAATTATTTTATCATATCCATGTAACACTCAGAAACAACATACCTTGTTGCTTATCAACAAGAAAAATCTCGTTTATTTCGTCAGTTTTCCCTATATCTTAAATTCGTTTCATCTGTTCATCTGCCATTTGACAAAAGTTATGTATGGTTTGGAGTTCGTTTTGTACATTTCATATTATATATTTTATAATACATTATAATTATCAAATTATGGCGTTTTAAAACTTTACCCTTGACGAATAAAAAATATATATTGAAGATAAAAAATATTTAAAAAATTGAAAAATATTAATTTTGGAGTGGATAAAGTAACAGTAATTTGATTCTGTACAATATTACAATTGAATACACCGCCGAACAGATTCAGATTGCATGAAAAAGTATTCAGTCCCCAGCGATAGTTAGTGCCGGCTGCACGCCGTCGACGCGAAGCGTTTCGGCTCAGAGCCTTCCGCAGTCAAAGGGTTAACGGGTAGTCCATATTGTGATCATCTAACTTGATTCCTTATAAATTAGTTGATTTAATTTCTTCGACACTCTGATCTCAAACTTTTGTCCGCTACTGTAGTTCGATTTCACGCGGGAAATTGTTACGACATCTGAAAGAGCTGCCTGTGGAAGAGGTATGTGGCGTTATCGCAGCCCGGTTCCCTTTTCTTTTCCTTTTTTCGCTCCTCGTTCCGTGCAAACAGCCTTCCCGTCTTGTTCCCCACCCGCGAGACGCGCAGCCACTTTTCCTTCGCATTTCCTTTCATTCATCCGGTTCTGAAAGGCCGCATTCAGCGGCCACTTCATTTAGAAGTGACTTAAAGGTGTCGAGTTAACCGCTCGAGAGCCTTTTAGACTTCATTTGGACGCTAATCCCGAAAAAAAAGAAACGGTTGTGGCGCGATGGTTAACAATTGTCGCGTTAAACTGAGAGAAAGCATAGAATGCACACGGAATGAAAAACGAAAATATATAAAATATAAATATTTCGTGCTGCAAAAACCTGTGTGCTTACGTTTCACTTTTCAGTTACGGTTGCGAAGGCATGAATTTGCATAACAATTTGCATGTGTTACGTAAAACTGTTAAAAGCTACGGAATACTTATTACATTTATATTGTGTAAAAATATTCCCAACTTTCGAGGTGAATTACATGTTAATAATATTTTATGTTCTTTAATTATACTTGCAAGAACACGAGTTTGCATGAAAAGTATTAGGTTGTTCGGAAAGTAATTTCGTTTCTTTTTATGATATGTCGAGCTTTGAGATTAAACCTAGGCGTTTCAAATGATCATGAACGGTCAAATTCGATAAATTTGATCTCTTAGCGATCTCACCAGTTATTATTCACTACTTTTCATCAATTAATGCCTTTATTGTGTCTTCGTCAGCCTCAAACTGGCCTTTTAGAACGTGGTGCATCTTCAACATCAAAATTGCCGGATCGAAATTTTGTAAACCAGTTTTGGCACTGGGGTTCTGTCAATTCATCTTCTCCAAACACAACGGATAATTTTTTCCTTGCTTCAACAGCATTTTTACTTTTTCGATAGTAAAAAAGTAAAAAATGCCGAAAATGTTGCTTTTTACTTTCCATATTTAATAGGGCACCAACCAAAAACCACTGGGTAGAATCAATCGAAACTTTTCACGAGCGAGCCTTGCTATATATGCTGTCAAAATATATAATGACCATGCGGCTTAACCCTTTGAGTGCTGAATACTCTTGGCCTAAACACTTCGAAAGGACGGTGCACGATTGCAGGAGACGGAGTATTGTTACTCGTACACTGACAATCGCGTTGCAGTAAGCGAAAGATCGAAAAAATTGGCAAACGCATATTTTCGCCCATGATCCCTACGAGTAATTTTCGTCAACACTAAAAGGTTAACGCCGAAACGTATGGCCACGGAAAAAATCATAAGGTGAAGGAAACAAAAATTGACAAACGCATATATGCGTCCACAGTCCCTACGAGCAACTTCTGTCAGACGCATATATGCGCCCATAGCACTCAAAGGGTTAAGTGTGAAGTTGACTATGAAAAAATACGATTAAACTCTTTGTTAGGAAAAAACGAAATTACTTTCCGAACAACCCAATAGTATATTCATCGCAACTTCGCAGTTTCTTCGGAATCGAGAAACCTTCCCCCCGACATTGATTACAAAATTCTCGAGCCGCGTACTCGAACGCTTCTCTGTATTCTGTGAAAATGTTCTCTTCCCCGCTGTCTGAATGTACGTGTTTACACGTACCAGAGGAATAATTCGAATGCCATCGAAGATTCTTCGGCGGGCACGTTGCTCGGGACATTTTCTAAATTCTCCACGAGCGTGGCTATTTTTCGCGTCTCCATCGACACCCGTTCACTGCGTCTCTTTACACGCCGTGGAAACTCGACGCGTGTGTGACGTAAAAAGGAGGTGGAAAAAAAGAACGAAAAAGGAAATTTCTCACGCCTGGCGTGTGTGCATGTACCGCTCTCGAAGAATTTCCTTTTCGTAAGTGCTCGAGCGTGCAGCGTGAGAAGTAAGGCTCGAATATATAATAAAGCGCTGACAAAATCTTAGATCTCCTCGAGTCGTGGAAAAAATGCTAATGAGAGAAATTACAAGCTCGTCGTAGCCTTTAGGAAACTGTGCGATGAGTTTTCGCAGGCACAGCGTTTCGTGGCTTTGTACAGTCGGTCACAGAAGTGTAGTAGACAAGCATGGTAAAAGTGCACCTAAATCGGAGTGGCCTGTTAAAAAGCTGTATAAAAAGATCGCATTTTTAAGCTTTTTGCATTTTTTAATAATAAAGAGTTTTGCGGTGGAAAATTCTGAAAAAAAAACAGGATAGAATATTTCTAGATAAAATTAAACAAATTCTGAAAGAGTTATATTCCTTGCGTTCGTTTACTAGAAGATGTAAGTAAGCTATAAACACAACTAGCGAAAATTTAAAGACATCGTCTTTAGTTATTAATTATTAAGACAGCTATCATGGGTAAGAAAAAAATGGTGATAATAATAACTTTAATAATTGTATCATCAAAATACGTGCTTTAATAGAATTGACAGTAAAATTGGAGTGGGCTGTTTAAGAGTTCTATAAAAAGTTTGCATTTTTTAATAATAAAGAGTTTTGCGGTGGAAAGTTCTGAAGAAAAAACAGGATAGAATATTTCTAAATAAAATTAAACAAATTCTGAAAGAGTTATATTCCTTGCGTTCGTTTACTAGAAGATGTAAGTAAGCTATAAACACAACTAGCGAAAATTTAAAGATATCGTCTTTAGTTATTAATTATTAAGACAGCTATCATGGGTAAGAAAAAAATGGTGATAATAATAACTTTAATAATTGTATCATCAAAATACGTGCTTTAATAGAATTGACAGTAAAATTGGAGTGGGCTGTTTAAGAGTTCTATAAAAAGTTTGCATTTTTTAATAATAAAGAGTTTTGTGGTGGAAAGTTCTGAAAAAAAAACAGGATAGAATATTCCTAGATAAAATTATACAAATTCTGAAAGAGTTATATTCCTTGCGTTCGTTTACTAGAAGATGTAAGTAAGCTAGAAACACAACTGGCGAAAATTTAAAGGCATCGTCTTTAGTTATTAATTATTAAGACAGCTGTCATGGGTAAGCAAAAAATGGTGATAATAATAACTTTAATAATTGTATCATCAAAATATGCGCTTTAATAGAATTCACAGTAAATTTTGTGATTCTGCTTCCGTTTTATTTAAGTTTTCTAGTAAATCATCGTAAGAAACCTCGCTGCTTTTTTATAATTCGTTTAATTTGAATGAATAAACGAGGCAGCATACATGAAACATAAAAAATTCTTCGTTAATTTTTAACATTTTAAATTTGCTGAGTATACGAACATTTTTGCGACTGACTGTACGTTAAATGGAAATGAACGTAGGAAAACCGTTGATACGGTTAGTTTTATGAAAATTGCAAGACGTTTGCATTGAATAATGTAATGTGCAGCATTAGAAATGTAAGAAAGTTAAAGGTATAACAGAATTCTTGCATTTTGTAATGTTTCGCGAAATCCTGATGCATTTTAATGATTAAACGTATTATGCGGAGGGGAAAAAGGAACGGTGCGTGTTTTGTAAACAGTGTGGGACATTACTCTCTCATTATATAACGCACGCACCCTTCGTGACTTTGTGTGTACGCCACTTGGGTTGGCGAAACGGAAGGGTGGATCCCCCTCTTGCGGATGTCAGATGTGAAGAGGCATCGCGATCAATACGAAGACTATTCCAGAAATATTTCAACCGGATGCTTCTCTCAGAATATTAATAAATTATTCGTTTTATCATTTTCTTTATTTACCCCGTATATGTGGAAATTTGCTATTTTAATATCTCGCGCTTATTTTATAGCACAATTCTTTTTGAAACAAGTAATGTTCGAAGATTATTCCAGATATATTTTAACCGAATGCTTCTCTCAGAATATTAATAAATTATTCGTTTTATCATTTTCTTTATTTACCACGTATATATAGAAATTTGTTATTTTAATATTTCGTGCTTCTTTTATAGCACAATTCTTTTTGAATCAAGTAGTGTTCGAAGATTATTCCAGATATATTTTAACCGAATGCTTCTCCCAGAATATTAATAAATTATTCGTTAAAATCATTCGTTTTATCATTTTCTTTATTTACCACGTATACATAGAAATTTGCTATTTTAATATCTCGCGCTTCTTTTATAGCACAATTCTTTTGAATCAAGTAGTGTTCGAAGACTATTCCAGATATATTTTAACCGAATGCTTCTCTCAGAATATTAATAAATTATTCATTAAAATCATTCATTTACCATTTTCTTATTACCACGTATATGTAGAAATTTGCTATTTTAATACCTCTATTTTAATATCTTCTTTTATATCACAATCCTTGTTGAATCAAGCAGTGTTCGAATGGCACAAATTACATACCGTTATTCAAAAATATTTTTATCCACTCGTTACCTTCACGCTTCTGTAAAAAAAATCATTACACATGCCAAAGTTACTCGTGCGTTTTACACAGGGCGTAATTTGCGCATGAAAACGACTTTTCGCGAGCATTTCACGGCGTGCCTGCGCACAGTCCAGTGCATTAAAAACGTGTACGGTTTCCATTCCGTTGGAGCGAACGCGACGTGTAAAGCTCTCGTGTAATTTTAATTCAAAGGAAAGAGGATGGGGTGCAGATATAAATATTTAATCGTTATGTTTAAAAAAGGATGAGGTATAAATATAATATTTTAAATATTATATATTTTAACACTAACCGTGCCGGAATTTTATTCCCTATTCAAAGTAAGTGTTACGTTTTGCACAAGAAATAAACAGGACTATCAATTTAATATAGGAAACAACGCATATAATAACTGTTGAATAATAATAAACAATTATGCATTTTCATTTTTTAATTTTCAATGCAAATTTTAAATCAAACTTGAAAATCGTTTCCCTCGATCCTTAAAACATTGAAAGAATATCAGTTTATAATATCCCGGATATTAACCCTTTGACTGCGGCGCGCAATCTATCAATATGGACGTCGCGTTTTTCGTATGTCATTCGCTGCAAACTGGTTATCCACTGACTAGTGATCAAAACAGTACCCGGAAATTCGATACCATTCTTAGGGATTAAAAGTAATAATGACAAAGTAATAATGGCATATTTAGTTGCTATGTTACATAGGACAATAAATTCTATGTTGAATTAATCAGTAAAACAGTAAGAAAGGTGTTATAATAAAAAAATACAGAGGACGTATATTTACGCCTTTCGTATATATCGATGGACTTGTGAAGGCGTATATTTACGCCGTTAGCAGTCAAAGGGTTAACATGTTATATCCCATGTTAAATCAATCGATAAAACAGTAAAAGATGTTATAGTAAAAAAAAGCAGAGGCCATAAATTTACGGCTTTCCTATATATTGATGGATACGTGGGGACGTATATTTACGGCTTTCGTATATATTGATAGACTTGTGAAAACGTATATATACGTCTTTAGTACTCAAAGGGTTAAACAATACAATTCTCATGGTTCCGTGCGGAACTTGGGTTGGCATCTCGCACGGGGTGAATCCCCCCCCCCCCCCCCATTGCAGGATCGTTGAACCGAGACGAAGAGGGTGGTGGTATTTCAATCAATAACACGGAGACACGACGCCGGTCGTTGGGGTGCTTCTCGTCGCATTCCTCGGCTCTGGAACGTCCCGTCGCGCATAATCCCCCGGGGAGTAATCGGTCGGGCTCGATAGTTGGAATAATTTATCAAAGTAACAGGTGCTGCTCGCCCCGCCTTTTATCACGAATACGTGACACGACTGGCGAATATGACGTGCGAGCACCGGCGAATTGGCGCAACCGCATGCGTAACCCGTTCGTGTAAATTGAGTTTAACAGCTGTACGTAAAGTTGCACCCGTCTGAGACGTGTATCAGCATTAATGTATTCAACGACGTGTAATAGACGTGAACGGTGTCCTGGTTCGATTAAGGAAGTTGTCATATCAAGAGAAAATGTCGCATGAGTTTCAGCGAGCTGGTCGATCGTTATGCGTACAAAAGTGTCGCACGGATATTAACCGTTTGCACTCGAGAGGCGACCGTTAGTCGTTTAATGATACTAATTTCAAAAATTTTCAAATTTGAAATATTTACTTGTGATTCACGTATATTAAACTTCATTTAGTTTAGTTAAGTCGTATATTAAAATTTACATATATGACTATTTAACGTCCGGGTCTGAAGTAACGTCTGAAAATTTGCGAAACTATCATATGCTAGGATTACGATGTCCCATGAGAGGGGATAGCCGAGTGCAAGGGGTTAATAATATCAAACTAATAACATTTTAAATAAAAAAATTATGTATACATAACTAAAAGACAGTTTTATTAACCGTTTGTGTAGCAGAGGGTTTTCAAAAAACGCCGAGGAGCGCGATTGCGCTCTTTCGATTATGTTTCAGCGAGCTGGTCGATCGTTATGCGTACAAAAGTGTCGCACGGATATTAACCGTTTGCACTCGAGAAGCGACCGTTAGTCGTTTAATGATACTAACTTCAAAAATTTTTAAATTCGTAATATTTACTATGATTCACGTATATTAACCCTTTCACTACGGCAGACTTTGAAACGCACCACCGGTCGTACCATACGGTAGGAATTCAGTTACGACGTACGACAAGAACTTTGGGTGAAATTTTGAGTAGGGATGCATTTTTGTAAAAACATAGGTATTTCAGTAATAAAAAAACTGAATTTCACTACATTAAAACAATATTATTTATTTCTCTGTATTCTGTATCGAATTGCTACTGTAAATATCAGGGCGCCTATAGGAGTTTTCCGTGTCAGAAAGCCAAACTGCATCGACCGTCTTTGGGCGTCCTGAATCTCAGGCGAATGCAATGGGATAAGCGTCTATAGGCGCTCTCAGTGTCACAAACGCAAAATTTATAAGCGCCTATAAGCGCCCATAGTAGTCTAGGGGTTAAACTTCATTTAGTTTAGTTTAGTCGTATATTAAAATTTACATATATGACTATTAAACGTCCGGGTCTGAACTAACGTCTGAAAATTTGCGAAACTAACATACGCTAGAATTACGATGTCCCATGAGAGGGGACAGCCGAGTGCAAAGGGTTAACCCTTCCGCTACGACGAAATGATTTATTTTATTATCTTTTGTTTGCGAATCGTAGACAGAAATTTGACGATCTCGGGTTTTTTTTTGCTGGCAATCGTATCTGGGTTTCGAAATGCCTACAGTTTTTTTTTAAAGATCATTGCGTTTTATGGTATTTGCAATAAATCGTTACCAGAATACCTTTCTCCGAATTTGACTACGTTTAATGTAATTTATTGGGTGACTAATTTGCAGAAGTTTAAATTACGAAATTAACTGAGAAGTTTGAAGATTTTTAACCAGTTAAGTGTGTTTGACGACTATATCCGTCATGGAGATATGGCAAAATTTTGTGTCATGACGACTATATACGTCATGCGTAAAATTTTGTTACAATATGATATTTAAATTGTAATTTTGGCGAAAACTAAATTATATTCGTAAAGTTTAATATGTTTAAAATGTTTAAAGGTCGACACGAAATAAAAGAAGCAGTGGGGGGTGCTTTCTAAAGAGGTCGCCACACTTAACTGGTTAATGAAGTTTTAAAAAGATTTTAATGAACTTAACAATTTTGAAAAGAGAAGTTTTAAAGATTTTAATGAAGGTAATTTGCAAGCCCTAATATATAGATATAAATAGATCTAATATATATCTGTTAATGCACTTGTTTTTCGGAACATAGCAAAAGCAAACGTACAAAAATTTATGTACGTTAGACAATGATTTATGGATTATAATGCTCGTAGTTTAAAATAAAAAATACCTGCGAGAATCAGATTTTCCTAGTGGAAGTCTTGTATACCAATTGAAATTATGTTTCCATACGACCATTTTGTTAGTTCCAGTGTTGAAGTTTATGTGAATTCGACATAAAGAGAAATCTGAGCAAGGTTTTGCTATCGAATTTATTGTACTCCTCGCGTGCATCAGGTTTTCCAACCTTTATAGAATAATAGGACAATGAATTGTATGGGATTCTGCAGGAAACGTCGGATATCCGGTGACAATAGATCACAATAGGCTGCCCTGTCACGTAACCGAGCTAGAATGAATTGGATTTCAACGAGCGAGTTGCTACTAATTTCTCGTTCGCATTTCGAAACCAGTTTAATTCGAACGTTGAAGGGTTCTCGTCCGTTGCTTTGAAATAAAAAAGTTTGAGTTATGGTTATGGATCGTCGGGGAGGTAGAACATTACCGCTAACTAATTTTAACTAATAATCTTCATTTTTCAAGCCCCTGTCTCGTGACACAAATTATAAATTAATTCTAATCCAAGTGAATTGCATTTCTACTGAAAATTTCAATGTTGATCATTTAATTTTGATCATTATTTACGGTGGTATTAATAATTCCAATAACTAAAACTCAACATACCAAATTAAAGATTATCTGAAAGATAAATTACATGCATTATAATATTTAACCCTTTTCCCTCAAGAGGTGACTGTTAGTCATCTATAATACTATGATACTAACTTCAAAAATGTTCAAATTCAGAATATTTAATAACATTCGCCTATATTAAACTTCATTTAGTTTAGCTAAGTAATTAATAAAATTTACATGTGTCGCCATTTACCCTTTGAGTCTAACCAATAAACAAATTAACTAAAGTTTGAAAATTTGAGAAACTATCATTTGGCGACTAATAATCACAGGTGACTGATAGTCGTCTAATGATACTAACTTCAAAAATGTTCAAATTCAAAATATTTAATAACATTCGCCTATATTAAACTTCATTTAGTTTAGCTAAGTAATTAATACATGTGTCACTATTTACCTTTTGAGTCTAACCAATAAACAAATGAACTAAAGTTTGTAAATTTGAGAAACTATCATTTGATGACTAACAATCACAGGTGACTGATAGTCATCTAATGATACTAACTTCAAAAACTTTCAAATTCAGAATATTTAATAACATTCGCCTATATTAAACTTCATTTAGTTTAGCTAAGTAATTAATAAAATTTACATGTGCCACTATTTACCTTTTGAGTCTAACCAATAAACAAATGAACTAAAGTTTGAAAATTTGAGAAACTATCATTTGGTGGCTAACAATCATCTTTCAAACGAAAACGGTTAAACATTTTCAGCATTCGGTGCAGCGTTCAAATGGTATAATTGACATTAACATTAGAACAATTCGCGATCGTTAAAACGTCGGTGAAACGCCATCGGTAAATAAGTTCAGTAAAGCTTAAAGTTTTCGCGGGTAGCGTTGTTACATAAACTCATTGTCGGTTAACGGGGAGACACGTGTTTAACGGTAATTTCAGCTTAATTCGTAGGCGATTAAAGTCTCGCAAGACAATCCGACTGAACGATCGAGAATAATCGGTGGCCGCACGTTCTCGAGCGTGCAACGAGCCTGGCATACAATTTCCCGGCGGCATTCCGATAGATAGAAAGGCGGCGCCGGTTCCCCGATACACCAAACGTTTATTAGAATTCCAGGATGCTGGAACGAACGATTTCGCGCGATCCGGTAATTAAAAAGCGCAACCGTACGCGCAGGAATAGTGTGCGCGGATTTATAGAACGTGCGAACGGTCGCGTATAGAGATATTTATAAATCGCGAAATGGAAACAAGAGAGATATCTATCATGGGACCGGTTAATTGTCATCATTTTCTATAAGGAATGCTTTGCTGTTCTTGTTCATTCGTCTGCGTGCGGTAGCAGTTCGAAGTATCGATTCGTAAACACCGGTGAAAGTGTACAGTAGCCGGCAAAAGTTTAAGTCCGTAGGGTCGGAGAAAACCAACAAATAAATTAATTAATAAGAAATAGCACGGCAAATGAAATTCGTGTTCCATGCTAATTAATAAATAGTATTCTATCATAAATGAGAAACAAAAATATATGAACAATTAAATGTTTAATATTTTGCATTCGTTATTGTAGGTGAGTTGTTGCAGTATGTAGGAGGAGCAAATAAGTAAATATATAAATAAATACAAGCGTATATACAATATACGGTATACAGCATATATAATAAATATATAAGGTCGACTTGAAAAAAATGGGATAATCTTGTTACAGTTAGGGAAGATTAATCTCTTAACCCTTTGAATTTTAACACTATTCCTACCACGACCGGTCAAATGACCGTTTTTAAAATTTCGATTAGAATTTCATACATACAACGTAATTGAATTGCCTTTAAACTTTAGACTTGGTGGATACTAATTGTTTGGGCGTATTGATAGCCAACGCAACTTGTATCTTCTAATGGCTGGGTTAAATAATTGACAACACTTTTTTTTCTCTACTTATTAAATTTAATTGATACTAGTGCTGCGATCAAGGGTCTGCGGGCGAATGACCTGGTCGGATGCTTACAAGGATCTGTCCGCGTGCGGTAAAAATGCTTATATACAGGGTGTTCGGACAGCCCTGGGCTTAAATTGAAAGAGTAACTCCCTGAGACATTCTAAGACGAAAATCAAGAATAACGATTTTGCGTTCGAGGCTTTGTTTACGAGTTATAACTAGTTAAAGATATCGTTTAATCCGGACCGTTCGACGCTTGAGCATCACTGTGGACTCAGCCACGTTACCGACCGAGTTGCCTCGGTTACCCGCTCTCAAGAGTCGAACGGTCCGGATTAAACGATATCCTTAACTAGTTATAACTCGTAAACAAAGCCTCAAACGCAAAATCGTTACTCTTGATTTTCGTGTTAGAATGTCTCAGGGAGTTACTCTTTCAATTTAAGCCCAGGGCTGTCCGAACACCCTGTATACAAATGTTTATGTGATTTGTCGCGCGGTCGAATATTTGTGTGATTGAATGTTTAGAGACATCTCAAATGATCTGAGATATCTCGCTACTATCCTTAGCTTACGTCACTATCGAATGTTTGGAGATATCTCACTGATATCTCCAGCTTATAATACCACCATTGTCCTTATTCTTATTAACTAAGGACCGAACAAGATTTTTCCTCAAATATACGTATAATACATTTTTCAATATTCGCTTCCTTTTTATTATTTATTTTCTGAGAAAAATTTATAATCTGTCTTACGTGGGAATGTCGCGGTAGGAATAGATATAAGTGAGGTATCGGTAGGAATAGTGTTAAGTAGTATGATTTAGATACACTGTATAATACAATGATTTATAGCAATAACGTGTATGAATGAAAATAAAAGCGATTCTAAGCTTTAGGAAATAGACCAGAAAAGCTAGCATTCTTTATTTTCTAAGTAAGCTAGAAAATGGGGTGATAACGTTTTTACTAACGAGTACTAGATTTCTAAAGGCGCTCACGTTTGTTTCTGATTTTGCGTTAAGTTTATTTTTAAATAAAAATTTACCATATTTCATTTTATGTCAGGTTAAAATGTAGATATTATAGGAAAGGTCATAAATGAAAAAAGGAAAAGAAAGAAGAGTGAATAAAATAATAAATATACGTGTATTTAATAAAACTAAAACGACACAAACGAACACAAAATAACAAACTACGCTTATACTTCGCAAACTACGCTTATGCTTCGCAAACTACGCCTATGCTTCGTAAACTACACAGTCCTTCGCTCTACGCTGGCTACTTCGCTTCTTCAACACTCTTTCTACGCTCAATACTTTCTCCCTTCGTCGTCTAATACTTTCTGCCCCGCGCTCGCATTCTCCCCGTCATATATTCTTCCAAACACTCGTTTCCTTTCATTCTAATTGTCAACCTTTCTCACTCTACGCATTCGGTCACGACTACCCAGAATTTCTCAGTCGCACTGTTTTCTCAAGTTTTCATCTTTCACGCCTTAGAAACATTCGAGCCCAAACATTCTGCGTTCACGCGACAATCGCCCAATTCAAGTACTCCTCTGACCTTTCCAGCCTCGCATCCGCTCGATCACATTCCTGCATATATTTGAGGAAAAGTCTAAAGTTTAACCCTTTGAGTGCTGAATACTCTCGGCCAAAGTGCTCTGCGTGGACGGCGGTTACGATGTTATTTGTACTTACACCGACAATCGCGTTGCAATAAACGAAAGATCGAAGAAATTGATAAACACGTTTATTAGTCCATGGTCCCTACCAGCAACTGTCGTTAGACGCATATATGTAGAAGATAAATTATTGATTCTTCTAAGTTACAGTAAGGGTCTGCGCAGGGAATCCGCTCGATCACATTACTACAATATTTTAAACGTTAGCGTTATCTCGTATTATTTCATTTATTACCCACGTTTCTTACCACTTTCTCTGCGCTTAGCGTCCCAGCACGGTTAAACTGTTCCTGCTGTCGATACCACTGCCGGCTCCGATTTCTAACTAAAAATATCAGACGGCGCATACTTTCGGGACTTAAGCCGCCCGGGGTCCATCAAGCTGCAAAGGTCTTCAAACGTTTTAAGAAACTGTAACAATGCGATCCGTGGAAGATTAAACCTTTTGGCAGTTGCCAGCAGGCTTTGCGCTTATTTCCGACTGACCTGCTTAACTGTTCGTACCACGTACCTGGCTCCGCGGTAGCTTCTAGAATCTTGTTTTCACCCATTTCAGCTGGCAAGCTTTTCACCTACCTCCGTCTTCCTGCTCATTCAAAATACTTCCTGCCGTTGCCACCGCACGTTCTGCATTTTTATCGATCCGTCCCGCCCACCCAGCCACGCGCGAGGAGCGTACAAAATAATCTTGTAATTTTTCGCCAACCTTGAGATCGTTGAGAACCTTTGGAAAAATTTAATATCGATCGATTAACCAGGTACTGGTAGAAATAGCTTGGTTTTCAAACAGTTGGGTATCGTTGATCGGCGAATTATGTTTCGTTTGATGAATTATGAATTTGATAGCTACGTTGCCATATACAGCAGCTGACAAGAATTTAAGACGAGAGGATAGTATAAAACATAATTTTATGGTTTGCAAATATTGTCTATACGTTGATTTTTATTGTTATTCTGGTAAAACACTATTTAACGATTAGCATAGAATACGAATTTTTCTTATCGTACTATTTCTCATAAATTAATTAATTTATTTTCTTTAACTCTTCGATCTTAAACTTTTGCCCGCTACTGTACTGGAACTGTTCCTATCCAAATACTCGAAATATTTATCGATACTCGATCTTGAATTCGAGGTACAGGTTTCATACTGTCCAAATATTAGAGCGCTTGAAATATTCATTGCAACTCGAACTTTGATACGAAAGCCGAGTTTGAGCATCCGGGTATATCCAGATTTAGATCTGAACAACCAAATATCAGGTCTTAATTAAGAGGGAAGATAAATTCGTTTAACTTTGAGTGACATAATTTATGGCGCAACTATGTAAAGGCTTCCAGGTTTCGTTCGACATGGCTGAAACAATAAACGTAAATTCGGTTCACTCGAAACGATTCGTCAAAGGCGTTGATGAACCGTCAACGCGTCTCGTTGTTAAATTGGTGATTGTAAACGAGACAACGAACGAGACTGCCTGCGAGTACACGCTGTCAGGATGATGTGTGGAGTTAATTAAATTTCGAAATAATAAATTCGCGTGTCGGCGGATGGTTGGAATCTGTTGTTGGCAACGATATTGAAAAGCCGCGAAATTGAAAAGTCTCGTGGGAGTGATTGGCTCGGGACGTACGATTTGGCGATTCATCGTTTAACGTCGGGAACGATTTGACGCGAACGTAACGCAGCGCTCACGATTAATGCTGTTCGTTGGCCAATAAATTGTCGCGATGCCTCGCGGAAGCACGAGGAAAACGTTGAAAATGAGCCAGTGGCAAATGAGGACAGGTGGAATAACCGATGTGAAACATGATGTGCTCGCCTGGCGTAAATGCGTTCCTCGCGTGTGCAACAATTATCATCGATACCATTGCTCGAACAACAACGACGAATCATCGCCGGTGATGTGCACCGGTTGATGATCCGTGTTTTTTTCACGAACTTGCTACTTCGTTCATCAAAGTCAAGAGCAGCGTTACCGGTCTTGCACGCGCGCGCTATATTAATATCATGAGTGGGATCACGAGCCTCTGTTCGTGTTTAATAGCCGAGAAAATGTAAAATATGCGCGAAACAAAGTTGAGACCACGGGTGGAATTCTATTTATAGGAACCGGCTTGAGGACAACGAATTTCATTGATCAGGCACTGCTAAGGTTTCGTTGATACAGACAGAATTCCTTATAAACGAGGTTTCACTGTACCAAATTACTAGACTAGTAGATCGTCAGATCATCAGACTACTACACAAGCTAAAATGATTGGATCACGAGACTACTAAAATAATTAAATCGCTTACCGTCACATAATTCAAGAGAAATAACAAAGTGTAAAGCATAGAAAGTGATATTACACGAAATCAACTTCCACGTGATCGACCCAATACTCTGAAGCATAAGTACAGAATACTCTGTACAAATTCTGTGTACTCAAACTTCTCCTGCAATCGCTTGCTTTCGCCTCGAAAAAAAAATTCGAGGCCTAAAATTCTCTCCTTAAAAATAAAAGAAGACCAACGACGTCCATGAAGACGATATCGGATCCGATGGTTGTGGCCCAGAGCACGAAAACCGAGAAGGGCCCGATCAAACGGAATAATCGATCCAGTTGTCTATACGTGTCACCGTCATCCCTTACACGAACGTGTCATTGACCCCGTCCTCAGGGTCCTAAAGGGTGCAAAAACGCACACGCGATACCGTTGGCACGAGTCCACCACGCGGAGATGCACCTGCTGCTCTTCTTCTTGGGGCCTGTTGCAGTCACGGCCCGTGCACCTGACGATGCGGCCCGTGGGCCCGTGGGCGCGCGCGCGCGCACGCACGCATGCATGCACGCGTTTCTTCGCCTGCTCGTCGTTCCGCGTCGAGGAATCCGCGGAGGTCGCAAGCGGTATGTGGCGAGGAATCCTCTTTTGTCCTCGACGTGAATTACGCGGCGGGCAACCGAGAAAAATGACAATGCTCGCGGAACGGTTGATTTCTACGTAAGTGCCGGGGCACAGTTAGAGCAACCGCCATCTTGTCGGCTGGCGCTTTTCAGCGCCGTGTCGCGTCGCTTTGGACGCGTCAACCGGTGTGACGTTTCAAAGGAACGAGCAGGATCCGGGTTAGGGTTGAAAGGAGACGTTTCACGACACGTGGATTTGAACACACGTGTGCTTCTAGGTTCTGCTTGACGGATCTAGGCCGCGGAGTTGCGGTGACGTTTGGGTTGAATAGAGGTAGAACGTACATAAGTGCTGTTATGTTATGGAAATTGGTGGTCGGATTAGTAGGATTAAACCTTTGCACTCGGGAGGCGACTGTTAGTCGCCGAGCGATAGTTTCACAATTTTTCAGACTTTAGTTCGTTTGTTCATTAATCAGACCTGGAGGTTACATGGTCATATAGGTAAATTTTAGTATACGACTTAATTGAACTGAATGAAGTTTAATGTAAGTGAATCTTGGTAAATATCTTGCAATTGAAAATCTTTGAAATTTATATTGTTAGATGGCTAACAGTACAAAGGGTTAATTGTATCGCGTCATTTTTTTCTTAGCTGGCTGAAGAACAAAATGTTCGTCCGTGAGATCATTAGATTCCTTCGTTCTAAATTTTTATACGTTACTACCGTATGTATATCTGTTGTGTGAAACGCGTGGTTAGCAAGGCTTAGGAACGTGGCCTGTGAATAAGAGTTTGAAGCTTAGAGAAATCAATTAATTAATAAAACATACATACAACTGTTGCGTCCTAAATTAGACGCGTACAGTAACGACCCTATACCTGCTTCGATAGAAGGAAAGTGGTTGCTAGCCCTCCCTTCCTACAATAACTATAAGC
>JAOPTO010001563.1:75893-170784 GCA_033822845.1 Tetrapedia diversipes | reverse complement strand
AATTAAGTAATAAGAAATAGCAAGATAAATAAGAATTGTATTCTGTGCTAATTAGTAAATAGTGTTCTACCATAATGTCAATAAATATGAACAGATAAACAATATTTACGAATCATAAAATTATATTTTACATTGTCCAGTCGTCTTAAACTTTTGCCCGCTACTGTAAATTAAATAATTAAGAAATAACAGTATAAATAAAAATCATATTTTACGCCAATCAATAAATAGTGTGCCACTATAATGACGATAAAAGATATTTGCGAACTATAAAACTGTATTTTACATTATTCTGTCGTCTTAAACTTTTGCCCGCTACTCTAAATTAATTAATTAAGAAATAACAGTATAAGTAAAAATCGTATTTTATGCCAATCAATAAATAGTGTTCCACTATAATGACGATAAAAGATATTTGCGAACCATAAAACTGTATTTTACATTATTCTGTCGTCTTAAACTTTTGCCCGCTACTCTAAATTAATTAATTAAGAAATAACAGTATAAGTAAAAATCGTATTTTATGCCAATCAATAAATAGTGTTTCACTATAATGACGATAAAAGATATTTGCGAACTATAAAACTGTATTTTATATCATTCCGTCGTCTTAAACTTTTGCCCGCTACTGTAAATTAATTAATTAAGAAATAACAGTATACATAAAAGTCGTATTTTACGCCTATCAATAAATAGTGTTCCACTATAATGACGATAAACAATATTTACGAATCATAAAATTATATTTTACATTGTCCAGTCGTCTTAAACTTTTGCCCGCTACTGTAAATTAAATAATTAAGAAATAACAGTATAAATAAAAATCATATTTTACGCCAATCAATAAATAGTGTGCCACTATAATGACGATAAAAGATATTTGCGAACTATAAAACTGTATTTTACATTATTCTGTCGTCTTAAACTTTTGCCCGCTACTCTAAATTAATTAATTAAGAAATAACAGTATAAGTAAAAATCGTATTTTATGCCAATCAATAAATAGTGTTCCACTATAATGACGATAAAAGATATTTGCGAACCATAAAACTGTATTTTACATTATTCTGTCGTCTTAAACTTTTGCCCGCTACTGTGAAACCACACGAGTTCCATAAACCCTGAACCTGATGTCATTTAGCAACCGAGAATTACCTTTCGATCGCAAACGGCCGGGCACTTAAACAACGGCTCTCCATAACATGGAACCCATTAAACAAATGAACATGTCGCCCGTACGTGTCCGACATTTTTCCCCTTCTTCAATGTCCTCGTTTCCTTTGTTCCTGCGCCAAGCCTTCACGAGCGTTCGAGAACCCCTGCCGGTCTATTCACAATCACGGATTTGATTTAGCGATGGAGAGGCAATATAATATCTCTAACGAGAGTGTAGTATAAGGATAAGGAGATGGCGAACCAAGTGGGGGGGGGGGAAAGACGGGGACACCGCGCATAATGCCATAATGCCGAACCAACACAGTCCCGCCTCATCAGTATCTTTGATTAGAGGCTCTATCCTCCTGATTTGCTTCTAATAAACCGGCGAAATCGCCGGGGGATCGGTCTCTGCTATCCACGTGATCCTCGAGGATTCATCGGGAACGCTGGCCATTTTTATCGATAAACATGCCGTAGTTTCGGATTATCAAGCGGTCGAAATTACACGAGGGGAGTCGTGGATCTATGAATGGCGAACCAAACGAATATTGGATGGATCTGGTCCACGTGATTACACGGATACGTGAAATGATTGGTAACGACGCCTCTCCATTTAGGTTATGATCTTTGCTGGAACGCGCTTTGAGTTGAACTTACTGTTAGATCTGTGTACGACGGATAAGAGATATACAGTCAACCCTCCTATAACGCGGTACTCTCAGAACGCGGTTTCCATATAACGCGGAGCTGAAATTGCGACAGCCCTCCTATAACGCGGTACTCTTACAGCGCGGTTTCCGTTCAACAACGTCCTATCAGTTCTTTCCGGGGAACTTCTATAGGAAAATTCTACGTTAACATTTTAGTAGAGTGAGATAATAGGACTCAGGTGTGAATAAAATAGAAGTAAAGTGCTTAGAATATTATTAATATATATTTAAAAGAGTTTAATAGTAACAATTTAAAGGACTTTACAACTTAGCAACTACTACCTTCAGAATCATCCTCTTTCTGCCTTCACAGTCAACCCTTTTTCCAAACACTCGTTTCCTTTCTTTCTAATTCTAAACAAAATGTCATCTATATAGGAAATTCTACGTTCACTTATTTATTAGAGTGACGTGATAGGACTCAGGTGTGAATAAAATAAAAGTAAAGTGCTTAGAATATTATTAATATATATTTAAAAGAGTTAATAGTAACAATTTAAAGGACTTTTCAACTTAGCAATTACTACCTTCAGAATCATCCTCTTTCTGCCTTCACAGTCAAACTCTTTTTCCAAACACTCGTTTCCTTTCTTTCTAATTCTAAACAAAATGTCATCTATTAGGAAATTCTACGTTCACTTATTTATTAGAGTGACGTGATAGGACTCAGGTGTGAATAAAATAAAAGTAAAGTGCTTAGAATATTATTAATATATATTTAAAAGAGTTTAATAGTAACAATTTAAAGGACTTTACAACTTAGCAATTACTACCTTCAGAATCATCCTCTTTCTGCCTTCACAGTCAAACCCTTTTCCAAACACTCGTTTCCTTTCTTTCTAATTCTAAACAAAATGTCATCTATATAGGAAATTCTACGTTCACTTATTTATTAGAGTGGCGTGATAGGACTCAGGTGTGAATAAAATAAAAGTAAAGTGCTTAGAATATTATTAATATATATTTAAAAGAGTTTAATAGTAACAATTTACAGGACTTTACAACTTAGCAATTACTACCTTCAGAATCATCCTCTTTCTGCCTTCACAGTCAAACTCTTTTTCCAAACACTCGTTTCCTTTCTTTCTAATTCTAAACAAAATGTCATCTATATAGGAAATTCTACTTTCATTTATTTAGTAGACTGACGTGATAGGACTCAGGTGTGAATAAAATAGAAGTAAAGTGCTTAGAATATTATTAATATATATTTAAAAGAGTTTAGTAGTAACAATTTAAAGAACTTTACAACTTAGCAACTACTACCTTCAGAATCATCCTCTTTCTGCCTTCACAGTCAAACTCTTTTTCCAAACACTCGTTTCCTTTCTTTCTAATTCTAAACAAAATGTCATCTATATAGGAAATTCTACTTTCATTTATTTAGTAGAGTGAGATAATAGGACTCAGGTGTGAATAAAATAGAAGTAAACTGCTTAGAATATTATTAATATATATTTAAAGAACTTTACAACTTAGCAATTACTACCTTCAGAATCATCCTCTTTCAGCCTTCACCGTCTAATACTTTCTGCCCCACGCTCGCATTTCCCCCGTCATATATTCTTCCAAACACTCGTTTCCTTTCATTCTAATTGTCAACCTTTCTCACTCTTCGCATTCGGTCACGACTACCCAGAATTTCTCAGTCGCACTGTTTTCTCAAGTTCCCATCTTTCACGTCTTAGAAACATTCGAGCCCAAACATTCATTTCATCCATTCGATCGCATTCCTACACTTACCCTCCCACCCCCATGCCCTTTCAAACCATTCAAATGCAAAACAATCTAACCCTCCTGCCGATATTATTAAAAATACATCGTTTTCCAGGGATCATTGTCGCTCGTGGCTCACCCAAAATTCCTCAGTTGCACAACTTTCTCAAGTGCTCATCTTTCACGCCTTAGAAACAACTTCGAGACCAAACATTCCACGTTCACACGACTATCACCCAACTCAAGCACTCCTTCAATTTTCCTGAACTCACATTCACTCGATCGCATTATTCCTACTTAACTATGCAAGGAAGACAAGATCAATACGTCGATCTTTGAAAGAAGACATAAGTGTTTCGTATTGAATTGAACTGCAAACAATTGATATGATCGTCAATGATCGTGGACAATTATCGTTAAACGAGATCCTGAAGGAACACACACACACACACAGGTGGGCGCAGCCGTCAGAAGTTGGCCGTTCCGGAAAGTTGGCGGCGCAATCTCGAGGTCGGAAGTTCCAATACGCCGTGGCCGTTTTTTCCCCCGGCCCGCTTTCGAATCTGAATCCTTGGAAAGGCGAATGAGCCTCTTCCATGGCAGATGGAAACGAGAGGAAGGGCTCTGCCGGGTTGACGGCTGCTCGAAGGCGGCATTATATACACCGGGAATACCTCCCGCTGGCCGCAGAAATCACTGGCGGGACTTAATAAGCGTGGAAAGAGCCGAAGAGATAGAAGATAGCTAGCCGGATGATGCGAAAACTTTGCTATATTAGCCGCTTTGGCGATCCGCAGCGCTTTTGCCACGCCGCTGGAAACTTGCGGGATACGGCCACGCGTACCAACATGTCTCCTCTCTCTTCCTCTAGCGTCGAACTTCCCGCGGAATACGTTTTACCCTTGAGTTTCGACGAAGAAACGAAACACCGCGTATGGGGAGCGAACGCCTGCGGATTGCGATTCTAATCTAAGGGAGAGGGGGAAGTTCTTCGTTGGAAATTAGGAAAATGGTGGAAGGGAAGGCGATTTGTTTAGGTTTAGGGGTAACTTCGCTCATTTTACGACCTGCAAATATTGTGACACTGTCAGTTGAAATCGTAAATCTTGCGATTCGACAGCTTCGATGCACCAGCACAATGTTGTATTCAATATTATTAAAATTTAATAATATTAAATTAAATTAAAACATTAAGATATTAATTTATATTATTAAAATATTAAATTAAATTAAAACATTAAAATATTAATTTACATTATTAAAATATTAAATTAAATTAAAACATTAAAATATTAATTTATATTATTAAAATATTAAATTAAATTAAAACATTGAAATATTAATTTACATTATTAAAATATTAAATTAAATTAAAACATTAAATAATATTATTAAAATATTAAAATATTAATAAATTAAACATTGAAATATTAATTTATATTATTAAAATATAAATTAAATTAAAACATTAAAATATTAATTTTTATTATTAAAATATTAAATTAAATTAAAACATTAAAATATTAATTTATATTATTAAAATATTAAATTAAATTAAAACATCAAATAATTTTAAAATATTAAAATCAATTACAATATTAAAATATTATTGAAATATTATTAATGATTTTATTATCAAAATTTGTTTTAAAAATTAAACATTTTTGATCCTTGATTTTTTGTTAAATTGTATTTGTCACCTTATCAACTACTAATAGGGGTTATTAGAGACAGTAGTTAAATTTTGTTGTAATGTATTGCTGTATGCTTCAAGTGTTACAGTAGATTCCTTGCAGATGGTGAGTCCTTTGTGGGTTTTTAAGTTGTATTGTTTCCATCGATATGATGCTGATCTTATACTTAGGGATGCAAATTTATTATCGCCAATGCAATGACTTAGACTGAAGACATAGACTAAGGGTGTTTCGTAAAATTGACTCTTCCCAAACTTCGTATTTCGTGTAAAGCATTGAAATTTTGTAGAAATTAAATTAGTAATACATAAATTAACCTCAGAAAATTGAATTTCAAGTAAAATTAATGACTTCTGTTAATTTCTGATTATAACAGATAATAGCATTGTTTCAAATTCGACTTCTTAATAACTTCTAAATAAATAACAATTAATTGAATCCGACGAGAAATAGATTAATACAAATGTACAAGTAGCTTTCCTTAAAAATACAGAAACTAAGACGTATGCTGTTAAAGGATTTAGTGTATTTAAGTGAATCATTTAAAGAGAGGAAGGAACGAAGAGGATCATGACATGGAGCAGACTTTATCAGACGCTTTTTCTCTCTCCTCCTTTCTTCCCATTCTCTCGGTGGCAAAGAGTTAATGAATGACAAGCACTCTGGCTGTCGGTCTTTGATGCACTGGCGTCTTGGCCCACGCGTCCTCACAATTACGTCGTGCACGCACGCGTGTCCCACACTGCGTGATCGGAGTACCAATAGCACTTCCAGTTTATTTTTCTTTCACTTTATCCCCGATGCTGATTGTACAGGGCGCACATAGAGTTTAATAATTTTTAAAATTAAACGTTGTGCACTTCGAGTGGTAACTTAGACACTCGAATATTTGAGGTTGATGCAGGTACAGTACAAGAAATGATTGATGTTTTTAGACAAAAGAAAAGACTGAATATATTTCTATTACACGAGCGTGGTTGAACGTTACTGTTTAATGTATTTTTACAAAATCTCTGTCGCTGGAGGGATGTTATGCGCTTATATAAAGGTGTCAGGAGTGGGGTGTTTGGTTCCCTTTTTGGGGTGGGAGATATTGTCGACTGTCGAAAATGTTTCCAGCGACTTCAGGTATATTTTGTTTCATCGGTCGAAAGTAAAATGTACCGAGGATAACCTTAATCGCGTAAACTACCTGAAATTTTTAAGGAAGCCAGGCCAAATCGAAGGAACATAGAAAAAATGGGAAAAACCCGAAACTGGCATGGCAATAAGTACGTTTGCTAAAAAGGGTATTATTTAGCCTTAATGATGCTGTCTCCAAATATACCCTTGAATTACGGCTGAAGTTTTATGAATATAAAATGAATGTTGTTACAACGTAACACTGATCGTGGTTTAATCGTTTGAGTGCCACGTGTCTATCCTGTTTTCCGTCAAAAAATGCGAAGAAGAGCCGTCGAAGAGCGCTTTTGCGCTTGTCTTGTTCCCTCTCCGAAAAAATGGTTCCCCAGGCGCAAGGGTTCCGAAAGCTGACTGAAAAGGGAACACCGCGAACTGTCATTCACGGATTTGAATGAAACTTTGTGGGATTATAGAGTGATCCAAGACAAGAATAACGGTATGCTTCATTTGGGCCCAATCGACCTTTAAGGGTGTGAAAATTAACCCCAAAGTGAAATCGACACTTCCACTTTTCCGCGTATATCTCTTAAAGTACTAGAGATACAGAAAAATGTTTTGAATAAAATAAGTATGCTAATAACGTATTGGAAAAGTTTTGGTTTGATTGAACAAATTCCGAGTTGACGGTCATTCATGGTCATATTAAATTCGAGTGCAAAGGGTTAATAAAACTGAAATTAACGCATTGCATTTTAGGCCAAACATGGATGTCACGAGTCGGACTCGTTGTTCAGTTCCAGACCAAACATGAATATCACGAGCTTGACTCGTACTCGACATTTCAGGCCGAACATGAATATCACGAGTCTGACTCGTGGTCTTAATTTCGGGCAAAATTGATATTTAATTGTTTATTTATATTGTGTCTTTCAGTTTTAGGTTTGATATTAGTGAGATAATCAGAAAACTTATTTAAGTTCAAATACTACTACCGCGGATTTGCTTTTACATATTTTTATTTCGTTATTAATTAATTATATTATTATTACTTATTCAGAATTTGTTTTAATCTTATGTGATAATTAAAGTATATATAAAAGTTTTTGATTCAAATTTATTTGAATTTCACAAGAGTTCCATCGCGTGGATAAGATGGGTCTCAAGTTTCGGCACGAGCGCTCCACCGTTCATCCTTCACCGCGACAATTGAGGCAGCCTCGTTTGGCCTGACTTTTTCCAAGATTCCGAATAGTGCAAGGGGTTAATATGAACACAACCGCTTTCATCACTCAAACGGTTAATATCATACGTTTATTATATGTATATCTAACATCTATCACTAACATACTCTATTTCTACACCATGTCTATACACTGACGAAAGCATGGGAGGACCTGTGATGCCAGCCTGAGGACGGAAGCTCTCGAGAACACCCCCTTCCACTACGCACACTATCGCAGTAAACGCCTGTACGTGAACTCAGCGTTTCGGACGATTTCGGAAAATCGAGGAAGAAAATAAATGAAAGACTTTCCCTCTCGCTCTTGAAGCGTTGAAATCCAACAATGTGGTTGAATTCTCACCACGACTCATTTTACCTGTAGCGATGTATGTGTACATGAGTACCCATGCGGAGACAATGAGTAAGATCGATGAAGTGCATTGTATTCATCCTAACATACACCTATTTATTTGTACATTATTTTACTGAATAAACGGCATTAAATTAATTAATGGCTTGTATCATTTATTTGTACTTCTTGATTTTCCATTAAAACTACAATTTTGTATCAGGAGAACATGACGTGCAAAAAGGTGGCACGAGTTTCCCGCGCTTTTCAATTCTAAGAACTTATTTACTCATCCGCTTATTCGTACAAACACATACTAGGATTTACATTTCATACTGCTTCGAATTCAACAAATAAGCGAATGGTCAAATAAGTTGGAATCAGAATTTCATCGCTGTTTCCTGGCGACAATTTTTATCTTTGTTTTCCCAGTGGTCAAGAGAAGACATTTTTCATAGGATTAAGAGAACTTTAAAATTATTTATCTATTGTTCGATGTATTACTGTGATGTAAGTGTAAATATATATAAACACAGTATAATAAAATGTAATATTATAAAACTATGATATAAGGTAATATAGTAATATAAACTACTTGTAAGCGCATTTGTTGATTACAGTACGTTTTTCAATTGCACTCTGTAACGCAAAAGTATACTGTAATCGAATAATATTAGAATGTATTGGAATTTATATTATGTAACAAGTAACGAAAATGTGTAATATATGCTTTTGTAGACAATATAGTATTCATTTTATCATCAATACAGCATATAACATGTATTTCCATTATATTTATTATTCAATATACATATATGAATTATATTATAATAAATATATTGACTGCAAAAACATATATTATGCAGTAGCGTACATTAGGTAGAGTAAAATATACATATAAGATATAATATAACGATTATGTACAAAATAATGGTATACAGTATTGTATAACCGGTGTAATATAAATATTAAATAAACATTATTATTCATAATGCATTGTGTCATTTTATTTATATCCAACACCACAAAAAAAAAACGAAAAAGCGTAAGAAATCCCTTAATTATCCACTGAAACTACAATTTTGTATCAGGAGAACATGACATGTAAAGAGGTGGCACGAATTTCCCGCGCTTTTGATGATCAATTTCACGAGCGCGGAACTTTTGAATCGGAACCGAACTTTGCACCGAAAATCTCGATTTTGTATCAGGAGAACATAACAACTGAGGAGGTAGTACGGAATATTTTTCTCGGAACGTGACGTCATTTCTTGGAATTTCCCGAGCGCGGAACTTTCGAATCGGAACCGAACTTTGCTCCGAAAATCTCGATTTTGTATCAGGAGAACATAATGACTGAGGAGGTGGCACGGAATATTTTTCTCGGAACGTGACGTCATTTCTTGGAATTTCGTGATTTCTCGGAACGTGACGTCATTTCTTGGAATTTCGCGATTTCTCGGGACGTGACGTCATTTCTTGGAATTTCGCGATTTCTCGGAACGTGACGTCATTTCTCGGAATTTCGCGATTTCTCGGAACGTGACGTCATTTCTTGGAATTTCGCGATTTCTCGGAACGTGACGTCATTTCTCGGAATTTCGCGATTTCTCGGAACGTGACGTCATTTCTTGGAATTTTACGATTTCTCGGAACGTGACGTCACTTCTTGGAATTTTACGACTTCTCGGAACGTGACGTCATTTCTTGGAATTTCGCGATTTCTCGGAACGTGACGTCACTTCTGGGAATTTCCTGATTTCTCGGAATTTTACGGGCGCGGAACTTTCAAATCAGGACCGTACTTTGCACCGCAAAACCTCGATTTTGTATCAGGAGAACATAACAACTGAGGAGGTGGCACGGAATATTTTTCTCGGAACGTGACGTCATTTCTTGGAATTTCCCGAGCGCGAAACTTTCAAATCGGAACCGAACTTTGCTCTGAAAATCTCGATTTTGTATCAGGAGAACATAATGACTGAAGGGGTGGCACGGAATATTTTTCTCGGAACGTGACGTCATTTCTTGAAATCTCGCGATTTCTCGGTACGTGACGTCGTTTTTCGGAATTTTTCAACAGATTTCGTTACTTTTTTTATTTTTTCGTGTTTTTTACTAGTTTTTTCGAATTTTATTTTTAAACCTTGGTGGATGTTGTTTATTATTAACTTAGATAAGATAAGATGGGGAATAAATGATAAAGCATTGTAATACTGTTAAATTAATATAATTTATAATGATTTTTGTAAAATACATTGTATAAAATAATTTTACAATAAATAATTTGATTTTGCAATATGTGTGTAATTTCTTCTGGAGATTTCCGATACTGGGAATTGCCCCGTTGTTCATTTCCAGTTCCAGACGAGTTCTGTAACAATACTTATTTTTATATTCAATATTAACCGTTCAAACGTGTGATAAAATTTATAAATCGAAAATCAATAGTTGAAACTATTACTACGAGTTTCAAAATGACACGGAGCAAACATTTAACATACTAAATCACTCCCGAAAAGTATTTCTTGCGATTTGAAAATTATGCTATTAGAAAATTATCTGTGAAGGTATGCAACGCCTAGAAAAGTGTGCATACTTTAATCAAAGAGTTTATTGGATAACACGATAATACAACTTAATGTTTTCTATATGTTGAATAATAGGACTGTACAATCGCGCTATACTTACTTTATCCTTATTTTAAAATCATTAAATGTCCAACAAATTGCAGATTAGTAGTTTTATTCAAAATTAATTATACCATAAATTTCTTGCGCAGTTCTCAGCTTGGTATGGTATTCCACTGATCACTCAACGGAAAACCAGCACCAATTTCCAGGTCTCACCACGAGGAGGTGACTGCGCTTCGAGACCCACCCACCCTGCCCCCCGTCCCAGGAACCCCCTTCCCCTGTACTTTTACCCCAGCGCCTAAGACACGAATACCCCAAAAAAACCCTCAGCCTTAAACTATTACCGCGATCCCCGGTACGCGCACCCGCAAAACCCCTCACCCATATATTACCCCTGATCCCCGGAACCCGATACCGACAAAACCGGTTACCCTCAAACGTGATCCTAACCTCTACACCCTTGATTCAACACCCATAGAATCCCACGCGTGCCTGCTCACCGGATTTCCTAAACCCACCACTCCCACGACCCACACCTCTTACCCTAACCAAAAAAGCCCGAGTCCAGCCTGGTTATAACCTTTCAACGAAACAAGCTCCGCGGTAACGGAGGGCCCTGAGTGTATATACGCGCTAGAAACAGACTGGCCCCCGGACTGAATGTACCAAAATGTACTGAATTGAACTGCTGAACCAAACTCCGCATAAACGGATGGTTTGCGCCCACCCCCCTACCCTACCGTACCCCCCACCACCCTACGGCCCCTTAACCAACCCCCGGAATCCGCTAGCAAATAAAAAAGCTAATAAAAAAGCACCCCAATTCAAAGTGGCTATAACGCTAAAACGCACTCAAGCTCCGCGTGAACGGAGGACCCTGAAATGCTGGAAGGATCACGCCTCTGCACGACGGCCCCCGGCGGTGGGGTCGCATCACGGCCACATTGATTATCTAATACAAAGTACTATAAAGTACTATAAGACTACTCTACTAAACCAAACTCCGTGTGAACGGAAGGTTTGAACCCACTCCGGGTGAACGGAGGGTTTGAACCCACACCCCGCTTTCCGCGCCACCGAAGACCCGAATACCCATAAAGCCCCCACCCTTATACTATTACCCCCTAATCCTCGGAACCTAACACGCACAAAACCGATTACCCTTAAACGTGATTCTAACCTCTACACATTTCGACTCTAAACCCATAAACCCCTTAAACGCGATGCATCCTCGTCCCGTACCCCTAGGAAAAAACGCCCCGAGTTCAACTCCCATAACCCACACCGATTGGTTGGTGTCCTGTATTCCTACACCGATTATCTGTATACCTTGCCCTACTAATACCCCTTGACTCTACACCCATAGAATCCCACGCGCGCCTGCTCACCGAATTCCCTAAACCCACCACTCCCACAACCCTCGCGCGCGTTAACCTAACCAAAAAAGTCCGAGTCCAGCCTGGTTATAACCTTTCAACGAAACAAGCTCCGCGGTAACGGAGGGCCCTGAGTGTATATCCGCGCTAGAAACAGACTGGCCCCCGGACTGAATGTACCAAAATGTACAGAATTGAACAACTGAACCAAACTCCGCATAAACGGAAGGTTTGCTCCCACCCCCCTCCCCCATATACCCCCAACCCTACGATCGCGAAACCCACCCCCGGAATACGCTAGCAAACAAAAAGGCATCCGAATGCAACGTGGCTGTGACCTTTCAACAAACAAGCTCCGCGTGAACGGAGGGCCCTGAGAGTATATACGCGCCACGGCCACGCTGACTGCCGGACAAAAGGTACCAAATTTAAAGGTACTTACAGACTACTTACTACTTTACTAAACCTAACTCCGTGTGAACGGAGGGTTTGAATCCATCCCGTAAACCGCGTACCGCGAACGTTACGACCGCGTACCCCAACGTTACGACCGCGTACCCCCAACGTCACGACCGCGAAACCCACCCCCGGTACCCCTAACAAATAAAAAAGGACTCGAATTGCAACGTGGCTGTGACCTTTCAACAAACAAGCTCCGCGTGAACGGAGGGCCCTGAGAGTATATACGCGCCACGGCCACGCTGACTACTGGACAAAAGGTACCAAGTTTAAAGGTACTAGCAAACTACTACTTTACTAAACCAATCTCCGCATAAACGGAGGGTTTGGATCTAGATGCTCCCTACCCTTTAACCCCCTATCCTAAACCATCTAATCTGTAAACCCCTAAACCCTTCCCTCGTAGATCCTACTATCCATAAGTCCTAAATTGGTAGAACCTATATACTGACTATTTTCGAAACTCTCTGAAAAGCGAAAGAACCGTGGGCAAAACCTATAAACTATGCTCATTCGCGGTACTAATTTCCAAGTTCTGGCAGGCCTCTTTCTGACTTCTTCATGGAGCCAAACATCTATGGGAAACCGAAACGAATACGAAATAGAATATGCAATACGTAAAATATATGAAATATTAAAACTAATTTATAGGTTGTAACAGTTAAATATTTTTTACATTGTTCGAATTCTATTTTTTTAACGTAGTTCGTCAAATTATAAATTTTCCTAAACTACACGTTCATTTAGAAATGTTTGAATATTCCCTACGTTCGTTAAAAAAGAGCTTCCGGAAAACTAAACAACTCTAAGAAGATTAACAGATCTTGCGATGTACCCAAAGGAGTACTTATAATAATTATTGATTAAAACAATTTTTTAATTAAAACGTTTAAATTGAAAAATTGATTACTACTTGTAAATTAAGAATTTTAATGTTAGAATTGAAATTGATGTATTTTGTTCCGATAATATTATAATACATTGGATGTTAACAGAGATAGTTTAAGCATTTGTCAAAACCATTAATTTTTCCAAAATAAAATGACAATTTTCAAAAAAGAAAATCGGAAACATACCCGAGAGCCTCTCATGATGCAAGACATTAATTTAATAAGTTTGAAATATTAGATAAAGTAAAATATTCATATCAGAAAACTTGAGAGGCTGTATTAATTTGCAATACCAATTTAATAAGCTTTAAGTTTTAGTTAAAAATTGAATATTCGTAATTATGATTTAAATATTACATGAAACACCTAATGTGTTCTCGAAAGTGAAAGTGAAAACAATAAAAAAAGACTTACCGTTCGTATTAAACAATAAATGACCCAAATGATCAAGAAGTACAAAGTAATATTTTAATTAATTAGAAATTCGGAATTCGAAACTATTTGTGCAAAATAATATTATATTTTATTTGGGAACGACATTTATGTTAGTACTTCTCGATCTTTGATCATAGTGTACAACAGACAAATAACACATAGCGAGCATAGTGATAAAGTAACGTAAAGAATGGTAGTCCATCGTAGAATAGAATGCCTATTCTAATATGGACAACCATTACGTTGCAGCCCTCTTCGTGACAATATGTCGGGCCTCTTCGAAGATACAGCTGTAGATTTCCTTCTTCTTCGGCAAGCAGATGAGAATGAATTCGACAAAACATTTGCAGCAACTCGATATTAAACCATAGATGTTTATGCATTAATGTGAAATTCAAATAAATGTAGAAGCACGAAATACACTCAATGTGCAAGATATAAATTTTTATTTCAGCTCGATTCCTTTAATTGTACTAATAAAAATATTAATTTGCATAAACATCCACAATTTCTTTATGAATGTTCGACTATTCCCTACGTGCGTTAAAAAAAAAGCTTCCGGACTAAACAACTTCGAAAGAACAACAGATAAAATAAAGAATCCAAAGAAGCACTAATTAATGAATTTTTAATTTATAGATATTATTCCTAAATTCATGACTATAATATTTGAATGAAAATTTTCGAACTAAATTAAATCTCCTGAATTGCTTACTTGTAAATTTGTATAAAAGTATGTATTTAAATTGAAGATTCAAACATTTACTTAATTTTGAGTTGACAAAAAACAATATTTTGAATTTAAAATGAAGTTTGTATCATGAATAATTTGCTAGCCTATTACATGTAGCGGCCGCTGCTCAAGCGTCCGAAGTTTGACGCCGAGGAATAACGAATATGCACGAAGAAAATATTGCAATTCGACGCCGAACGACGAAATTGAAATGCCGAGTTTAAAAAATTGATATGTATAAGAATGGATGCTAAAACGGCCAGTACTACACATAATAATTGAACACAAAAATATGACTAACCTTGCGTCTTCATGTGTGCTATGAATCCCAGCTAAAAATGTAATTAGTAACATAGCTAACGGACTAACACTTTTTTCACAGAAGAGGGTAATAAAACACAAGGAATGGTATTATTTGTTTTATTCACTTTATTTATTTCACTCATTTTGTTTATTTTATTATTAGGGTGGAGATATGGAAAGGGAAAGAGCAAATATTCAGAGCTAGGTAAAATTTGGAAAACAGAATATTTTAAAATCGTACTTTAATATTTTCAATATTAGTAACACACTATTGTTACATGCTATTTCAAAATTTCATCGAATCGAATTAACTATTATATTATAATGCACTTATATATATATATAATTAAAATATTAATATATGCATATTAACTAATTCATATATGACGCTTATACTTTATTATAACATTTTAATATTGAGTAGACTGCATTCTATTCACTACATGAAATATTTTTCCAAGCTCTAAATGAACATATTGAAAAAACCCTCGAGTGGTAGCATTATCGAAGCGACAATTCTAAGAATCGAAAACAATGGACAAGTGTTCAACAGCTGTCGCTTCGATGCCCCCTACCAGCTCGTCGCGAAATGCTTTCTTGTTTACATTACCTAAGCAAGCTCGAACGGCCTTCGAAAACTTTCGCACGTAACAGATCGAAGCTTTATTATCAGATAATATGAAATTCTAATGCAAATAACAATATCGAATACAATGAAGTTGCGTAAAATTATTAAATCATATGAAATTGTGTAAAATTATTAAATCATATGAAACAGAAATGGATGTAATAAATGTATGCAAACGCGAGACACAAGAAAGCCCTGACAAATAATATATCACTGTACACGAGTAACAAATTACTCGTGGTCACTATGCTCGCAATAATAATGAAAAATACAACCAATTCCCGTGTCGTTTCGGACCATTCGTCCTACGACATGATTGGGAACCGGAGGAACAATGAAATATGTGACTCACCGTATGGCGATTGGCATCACGTGTCTTCTATGGTCCCCATAGCCTGCACCAGGTAGATCATCGGTAGCATCAGTAGTGTCCAGGATGTTAATAAAAAAAAAATAAGATAAAAGTCTAACACTTCCGGTCGCGAAATACTGTAGGCGAATTGAATTTGTGTCAAATCGGTGATATAAAAACAAATAAAAATAAAGATCTAACACTCCCGACCGTTAATAGTAGCGAACGGGTTAAATTACACGAAATCACAAACCTATAACCCGTAAAAACGCGTTTATGGTTGGCGATTATACGAGACGCGTTTCGTGCGACCTGTCAAGCGTCCGTACGCGATGGCGTCACACATCGGAAAGGGTCACCTCGGCCGGCGTCACGGACCAGCAGCCGGCCGCGGCTGCGCAGAATGAGAGCGCGAATTTGAAATAAGTACAGGTACGGTATAGTCGCTAATGTAAAATAATGATTAGTAAAAATTAATTGAACGATAACGCGTATGGAATATTATATTCATTTCTTATAAATTATTTATGTTTTTCCCATCTAGAAGAGTGCGTTCATAAATAATCCTGCGATATTTAGTTTTATAATTCTAGTTGCTTGTCACTTCGTAACGAATTTTACACGTTCAGTAACTTTTTATATTTAAAATAACAAATGAAAGTAATCGTGAATTTCTAATGCAGAAGGATTGTGTAGAATCGAAATTGTTCATTACTTTGGGCGGAATTATAAATTATGAATAGAAATGGTAAAAGTTGTGACACATTTTCTTTTACTGATTAGAATTGACAACTTAGCTTCATAGTAAGCATTAGAATTGTTTTATTAATAGAAATATATTTTTCCAATCTTATGTTTCTCACGATTTTACTAAAATCATAATTATAATAGAAGCAGAGGTGTATAACGTTTTAGATTAACCAACAAATAACCAACCATCATTATTCAAATATTAAGAGTAAATATCCTGTAATCAATAAAATTTTACAGGATATTTTTCTCATTTACTAACGAAATATTAAAGATATTACATGAACTGTAGTATATAGGTTCGATAGTTTAAAAACTATCAAAACTTCAAATAACTTACTTGCAACATATTGAACACAAGGAAATTTAGATGTGCCTTTGTTTAATGTTAAAAATATTTTACATTTACTAGATTAAAAATAATTAAATAATACCGAACAATGGGAACTGCAAAAATTTATTGTACAAACAATTATAAAATTCAGTAAATTATTTGTTTTTAAAGGACATCATCGGTTTATCATTCCAAAAATTGATTAATCGTTAAAAGAGCACATTTTATGTAGCATTATTCAGATTTGTTATATAAATTTTAATAAAACATTATAGCTCCTACCTAAGTCATTGAAAATACTGCCTAAATGTATAAAATTATTAAAATTTGTACACAAATTTGATTGTAATTCATTAAATACCATGAAACTAAAAGTAATTCTATTTTTCGCCAAAAGTTGAACATATTTACTAATTAAAAAATAACTAAACGATAAAGGTTAATTGGAAATGCAATAAATTATTGCACATAGAATTAAAATTCAAGAAATTATGATGAATAAAGAGAAATAAGGAAATTATATATTTCATCGAATAGAAGACAAGGCCAAAACAAAGGTAGTTCACGCTTCAATGCATTTTGCGCTCAAATGCACTGCGCAACTTGGAGAAGACGTCCTAGCAGATCAGTTGTTATCCGACCGTCTTACCGTGCACGTAAACATGTCAATATGTTACCGAACATATTTTGACAAATCGCGCGTATAGTAATGGGTTCGCGCGCGTGCCCGCGGGTATCCGCGAGTGTTTTATCGTTCGGTAACGCGTGTGTTCGCGAGTGGATAGCAGTGTTCCGGCCGGTGTTACGTGCGTCCAGCAGTGGGTTACGGTGGACATCATTCCGGGTTAGTAAATGTGTTCACGCTTGACTTACTGCATGTTCAGCGAGTGTTTCCGTATTAATTATTGTACGTTCCGCGAGTGTTTTTTTGTTGATTATACTATAATTTTGTGAATATTTTTTTTAATTAATGCATGTTTTCGCGAATATTTTTTTATCGATTACCGCGTACTTTTGTCAATGTTTTTTTTAATTAATGCATGTTTTCGCAAATGTTTTTTATCGATTACCGCGTACGTTTGTGAATGTTTTTTTCGATTAATGCATGTTTTTGCGAATGTTTTTCTATCGATTACCGCGTACGTTTGCGAATGTTTTTTTCGATTAATGCATATTTTCGCGAATGTTTTTTATCGATTACCGCGTACTTTTGTCAATGTCTTTTTTTAATTAATGCATGTCTTCGCGAATGTTTCTTATCGATTACCGTGTACTTTTGTCAATGTTTTTTTTAATCAATGCATGTTTTCGCGGTTGTTTTTCTATCGATTACCGCGTACGTTTGCAAATGTTTTTTTTAATTAATGCATGTTTCCGCGAATGTTTTTCTATCGATTACGTGTACATTCGCAAACGTTTTTATTTTAATAAATGCACGTTTTACGAGCTATTTTTTAAACATTTTCGTGCGCATTTCATTTCATTTTTCCTAATTACTTTTCAAATCTCCGCGTGCTATTCTGTATACATATTCGCGTACTTTTTCCGTATTCATGCCTGTAATGTCTTTTGAATTTTCGTATATGTCTGCATAAGTGTTTGTGTCTGCATTTGCATGATTTCACATATCCTCTTTTAAAATTAGCTCGACTAAAATTCTGATTAAATGTTCACAGGGCACTACCACTGCATCTCCAAAGGCTGCCTGGTCAGTTCGAATGGGGTACTACGTTTCCATAAGATGTTCTGCGATCGGTGAGTCGCATGCTTTATCTATTTTTTATCGCGAGCGTGCTGATCACGAATGTTATTGTACATCAGTACAATAGCAATCATGTATGTTACACATTTCCCATTACGCGTTTCTTAGCTTTGGATAGAGATTTCTTGTACTTCTCGCGTTAGAGTCCTTTACAAAATGTAAAATCAAATTTGTCAAATTTGTACATAGGTATAATTTTATTTAGTTTTTAACATTGATTGTCGTTGTTAGTTTCGCGAATTTTAAAGCGCATTTGTGGCAGCTCGGAAATCGGTCGTCGTTAGTTTTGCGTACTTCAAAGCATTCTATGTGGTTGCTCGAAAATCTGTTGATGTTGGTTTTGCGTATCTTAAAACGCTCTCAGGGGCATGTCAAGTCTCTACGTTAAATAAATCTAAAATTACCGGATATATAATGTCTGGTACCCGTATAATATACTAATTGACCCGCACATTTTAATATGCTTTGTGCACACAAGCATATTTTATAATGTTCGCAAATTTGACACAACTGTGTTGATATCACACAGTCAATTCTATTTTATTCCTTCAATCGATCGATTGAACAAATCTGTTTTATTTATTACAGATTGATTTAATTTTGTTTTTCTTTTTTGTATCGTAGGAACCTATTTTGTTTTATCATATCTTTTGTTAATTTATTTGCTATGGATGCCTGAAATTCGTTTTATTGTTTTGCAGGATCCTTCAATATTTTACATTTTTTATGTAAGTATGTGTAGTTTGAATTTCAGGCGGGTCTCGTTTGCGTAGTCACCTCCTCGTGGTGGGACCTGGGAATTGATATCGCTTTTCAAAGACTGCGTGTTCTATGTAAAGCGATATCAAGCTAAGAACTACGCGTAAATTCTAAAATTTATAAGTTTTTGAAAAAATTCTTTTCGGTCTTTTGCAATAAATTAAATCTTCAAAATTTTTAAAGCCTTCCTAGTTTTACATATAGACATATATCATTGTAGACTAATACGTAAATTCTCATCCACAATTCACTGGACACTTAATAAATTTAGAATAATGATATGTGTCTAATACATTTGCACAACGTAGTTATTCAGTTTTATTAATTGTTCGTCATATGACTGATCAATAAACGTTTTAAATAAAATATACGAGTGTCCAGTGACTTATGGATGAGGATATCAATTCCAAATTCATTTTAAATTCTCCTAAATTCCTTCCGAATTATAACAATTAGAAAATTAAAGAATTGGTTAGCAGATAGGTGTCTATCTAAAGTTATTATCTAAAGGTATTATCTAAAGTTATTCCTGATAGTATTGTGTAAATGGGTTATAGGTATTGGTCAAAAAGAGAATATCCAAGACTAGGATTTTATGAGTACGCGAAACTGAAAGTATCAGAAAGAACAGACAAAAGGAGTGAGTCACGTACAATTTATTGTCAGTGTTTCACCTGCAAAGAAAGTAAATTAATTAAATAATAACAAATAAAAATATAAATAAAATTTGTATTCTATATTAATCAATAAATAGTGTGCTACCATAATAACAATAGAACAGGAATATATAAACAATATTTGCGAATCATAAAATTATATTTTACATTGTTTTGTCATTTTTAACTTTTGCCCACTACTGTAAATTAATTAAGTAAAAAGAAATAACAATATAAATAAAATTTGTATTCTATATTAATTAATAAATAGTGTGCTACCATAATAACAATAGAACAGGAATATATAAACAATATTTGCGAACCATAAAATTATATTTTACATTGTCTTGTCATTTTTAACTTTTGCTCACTACTGTAAATTAATTAAGTAAAAAGAAATAACAATATAAATAAAATTTGTATTCTATGTTAATCAATAAATACTGTTCTACCATAATAACAATAGAACAGGAATATATAAACAATATTTGCGAACCATAAAATTATATTTTACATTGTCCTGTCGTCTTAAATTGTTGTCTACTCCTGTAAATTAATTAATTAGTAAAAAATAGCAGTATAAATAAAATTAGTATTCTATATTAATCAATAAACAGTATTCCATCATAATGACAATAAAAATGAATAGATAAACAATATTTGCGAATCATAATACTATATTTCATATTATCTTGTAGTCATAAACTTTTGTCTGTCACTGCATATTATTGCAGTGGACCTATCGATCAAGATCGATGGAACGTTTATCGATAACTTGAAGCCAAGATGGCGGCGAGCGTTCAAGATCGGAGCAACAAGTAAGCGGGATGGGTATGTGTAAGTGCACATATCGGAATGACGTTATGATGTCACGGTGACATCATTGTCCGGGAGATCTGCTGGCTGCGTCGGCCAACGCTCCAGACAGGATATTATCGCGGCGGTCAGTCGCTAATTGATCCACCGTGCCGTTTTATTTTACGCCGTCCGCTGACGGTTCTCAATATCTGATCGACGAACAGTGGTCTAAGAAACCTCGAAACGTGGCCGAAATTTTAATTTTCAATTTTCATTTGGTTGACAAATTTTTCCCCCAATTAAATTGCAACTCCTTCCAAACTTCTAAATCCAAAATATTTGGGCTGTCATATGATGTAAAAATAAAATAATGAAATTGCAATTAACATTAATTGTTTTAATGATTCATTATAAAATATGAAAAAATAAATTTGTACCATGTACTGATGCATGCCAATCTCTATATCTTATTGTTAGTTATTTAATTCCATTATAAGCGTTTCTTAAGCCATATGCAAGGGACACAATGTTTTTGAATATTTTAACTTTAAGATGTTTAAGAATGATAAGTATTAGGTTTGTCTTGTAAAATAATTTACATATTTCTGAATAATAGTGTATAAATTTGGTCCCCGCTTATTCTTGCTTGTTTTAACACTACAACTACCGGCAATAAAGTGTATTTATTTGCGTGCAAGAGATCAAATTGAAAATTATATGAAAAAATACCGAATATATAAAAAACAAGTCTTTATTCGTACCTTTTGCAGAAAATCATAGAAAATATTGGAAACTTCACCACGGTGAATTTATAAGGTTGTTATGAATAATCACCAATTGGTCATTTTGACTGATATGGTAGTTTTATTGTTAAAGATTAACCTGTTAACCGGGGAATAAATTCAGACTAAAATGAAACCAAATTGTGCAAACTCGAAGTGTTATCGCAATGTATGAGCGGGCGAGTCCGTGCAGCGGCAGTTTCGATAGATAAGAACTACGTAAAACGTAATGCGTTCAACATATTACGGTTAATTTCCTTGACGAAAAATGTCGCCATGCCCATTGATGTAATCTTCCGGGTATGACGAAATATTTCGTCATACCCAGTTAATAGGTTAAGTGAATATGGAAAGAGTTTTATCCAACTTTTCGGGGCAAACACCCTCGTGGGTGTCGCAAGTCAATCCACGATCGCAAATGCGCGAGAGATCAACAAGAAACCGCCAAGAAATCACCGTAAATCATTTGCTGGTTAGCTCAATGAAGGTAGTTGTAGATGTAAGTTATTATTATTAAAAGAAAAGAAAACAAATGGAAGCTTGCGCACGTGTTAACGGATAATCGTTAGATAAGGGTGCTGTAAATAATCACCAGTTGGTCATTTTGACTGTTCTGGTAGTTCTAGTGTCAACTCTGCACCGATTTGATGGAAGTAGTTGCTGCACGCATTCTAATGTTTGGTACGCGTTCGTTCGTAATCACTCGAACAGTTCATTCGCAGCCATTTAATATCGACAGCTCTATTAGAATTTTGAATTGGTATCAGATTCGTGACCAGCAACATCGAAAGTCCTTAAATAACGAAAACAAATTCGTATTGACCGCCATTCTGAATTTCGAGTTTCTACTGTCAAATTCGTCATCAACAACCTTGAAAATCTTTAGATACCAAATTTTAGAAATGTTTTATAAAAACTTTAATTTTGGTCACTTTTTGGGGTCATTAGATCACTGTGGTGCGATGACCAACTTAACCCTTTGCGCTCGAAAGGTGATTGTTAGTCGTTTAATGATATTAACCTAAAAATATTTTTGAATTTAAAATATTTACTAACATTTGCCTAAATTAAACGTTATTTAGTTTAGTTAAGCGATATACTAAAATTTACATATACGGCTATTTAACCTCTGAATCTGATTAATAAATAAACTAATTAAAGTCTGAAGATTTGCGAAACTATTACTTGGTGATTAATAGTCACCTCTCGGGCGCAAGGGGTTAACAACAACAGAAATCAAGAAGTTTATTGAAAAAAAAAATAATTAGAAGAAGAAACGCCTCCCCCTCCCGTGAATAAATAAATAAATAAATAAATAAATAAATTGTATGTCAAAGGGTTAACCCTTTGCACTCGAGAGGTAACTGTTAGTCGTCTAATGATACTAACCTAAAAAATTTTCGAATTTGAAATATTTACTAAGATCCACCTATATTAAACGTCACTTAATTTAGTTAAGTGACAATACTAAAATTTACACATATGACTATTTAACACTTTGCACTCGAAAGGTGATTGTTAGTCGTTTAATGATATTAACTTAAAAAAATTTTTGAATTTAAAACATTTACTAACATTTGCCTAAATTAAACGTCACTTAATTTAGTTAAGTGACAATACTAAAATTTATACATATGACTATTTAACACTTTGCACTCGAGAGGTGACTGTTAGTCGTCTAATGATACTAACTTCAAAAATTTTCAAAATCGAAATCTTTACTAAGATTTGCCTATATTAAATGTTCTTTTGTTTAGTTAAGTCATATTAAAATTTACTTAACCTCCATTAATAAACAAACTAATTAAATTCTGAAAACTTGCGAAGGTATCATTTGACGACTGACAGTCGCCTCTCGAGCGCAAAGGGTTAACTACCGATGGTTAAGGTATATTTATTTATGATGAAGAAATCAATTGAAAATTATGTTAACACTATTCCTACCAGGACCGGTCAAATGACCGTTTTTAAAATTTCAATTAGAATTATTCTTTTTCTTGCGTGTGTTCAAACAAATTAACTTTCTTGTGTGTTTTTCTTTTAATAAACTGTTGTTTCTATTTGTTTATGACTCGTGTGTTTTTCCCCTTCATCCTCATATCCTACAATAATACATTACAAAATAAAAATTTAAATGCAAGCGCTATTGCGCCGCTTGGTATTTCTCGACATAAAATAAAACAAGCGCTATCGCGTTGCTTGGGTCTTTTCGTACTCATTTAGAGAAAGCGCGGTCGCGCTGTTTGGGATTCTTTGACAGTGTTTTTTCAATACCCCCCCCCCCCCCGGGGGACTCAAACGGTTAAAAACCGATTGAACGCCGAAAGAAAATCGTCCTCCGCCCTAAAAATAATTCAGATTAATAACTCCCAAAATCACGTTATATACTCTGATTCTATGAGCGTCATCCAAGCATTACTTAACCCCCTTACAAAAGGAAAAACTGAATTAGTCAAAAAAATTCTAATACTATACACCAATCTCACCAAATTAAACAAAAATATAATTATTGCGTGGGTGCCTTCTCACCAAGGAATAATCGGGAACGAAAAAGCGGACTCCAGCTCTAAGGAGGCAGTAACTCTCCCTCTAGATAAAGTGAACACCCCTATTCCCCATCCGGAGCTCATTAACCACTTCAAGAATATCGTTAGGATACAATGGAATCAAATCTGGACCAATTCTAAGAAGACAAAAATCCACAACGTTGTAAAAGATTTCACTCAACAAATCCCTATCAGTGAGCTAAATAGGAAGGAGAGGATAATAATGTCTCGCCTGAGGACCGGCCACACCAGGATTACTCATGAATATTTACTAAAAAAAAAAGGAACCACCAATCTGCAATACCTGTCGTACCAAAATTACTGTTCACCACCTTCTATACGATTGTATAAAATTCGAAGCCTATAGGAAAAAGCATAAAATTATCCCCCGCACGGCACTGACTTCAGAAAAGAATATAAAAAATACATTGGAATATCTATTTGACTCCGACTTAACTAATAAAATCTAACCCACTATTAAACCGTCGCTAATGACCTGGTAGTCGATGCGACGTTAAACACTCACATAAAAAAAAAAAAAAAAAAAAAAAAAAATCGTCCTCAGCTGCTCGATCGTGTGGCGAAGAAATGAGAACCGTTTGAAAGTGATGATGCTATTAATTCATAGAGTTCATAATCTATTAGTTACGTTCGCGGAGGAGCGTTAACGAGTGTAATGGCAGCACACGCCATCTACGTGTCATTTAATTCCTGACACCCTCACACCATCGATGATCTCATGCCACCGGCGACTTGACTTCGCTTAATTGTTTGTTATCATTACCGAGCGCGTGCTATTGAAATTAATGTTGATCTGTCTCGGTTAACATGTGCGCTCCCATAAAACCTGCTTCCGGCGCGTTGGCCCGGCCGCTCGCTTGATGGAATTAAGCTGCATGCGTCTCGCGTCGACGCTCGTTTCCCGTGGAACAACCAGTTTTTCGACAAGCATTCGTTTCAGTGGCGAACGCACGACATTGATGCTTCTGCAAATCGCGATTCTTGAACTCACTGAAGTCGTTACTGGTGACTCGTGAAATCGAACAAGCTGGTTAAGTCAATTTGACTCACTTGTGATTTTGTCAAGTTCAAGTGTATCGTATGAAAGGAATGGAAGTATGGGCGTTTGTAATAGAAAATTTTTTAACACACAATATGTATGTAAATATGGTTTTGAATAAACTTTCTTTAAAATAAAGGGTTACTTTTTTTTTAAACTTCAATTTTCATGCTTGAGTCAAATTGACTCGTTTCAAGCAAAATTTGGTAATTTAGTGTTAAGTCACGTTTCTTTTTGCCTTTTGGTAGAAATTGAATATAGAAATACTAGGAAGCAAAAATTAACCATAAACCAGCCTTTTTTTTAACGTACTTTTTCAAGGGCTTCTTCTATAAACCTAAGTCACATCTAGCATTTTAGAGAGTTCGAAAATATTAACACTGGAACTACTGATATTTACTTATTGTATTTATTTGCATGGAAGAAATTAAATTGAAAATTACATGAAAAGATATTGAATACATTTCAAACAATTTTTATTTATACTTTCTGCAGAAAATTAGAGTAAATTTTAGAAGCTTTACCACTGTGAGTTTATAAGGCTACTATGAATAATCACAAATTGGTCAGTTTGACTGGTTTGGTAGTTCTAGTGTTAATACACAGTTAACATTACAACTATCGATAATTAAAGTGTGCTTATTTGCATGGAAGAGGAGAAATTGAAAATTACATGAAAAGATATTGAATACATTTCAAACAAATTTTTATTTATACTTTCTGCAGAAAATTATAATAAATTTTGGAAGCTTTACCACTGTGAGTTTATAAGGCTACTATGAATAATCACAAATTGGTCAGTTTGACTGGTTTATCCGTTCTAGTGTTAATACACACTTAACATTACAACTATCGATAATTAAAGTGTGCTTATTTGCATGGAAGAGGAGAAATTGAAAATTACATGAAAAGATATTGAATACATTTTAAACAAATCTTTATTTATACTTTCTGCAGAAAATTATAATAAATTTTGGAAACTTTATTATACTGAACTTATAAAGTTGCTATGAATAATTACCAATTATTTTGCATCAGCAACGGAGCAATTAACATCTCCACTGATGTATCACTGCCTTTTCTTCTCAATAAAAATTAATAAATTCATTAAAAATATTTTTTATTAGGGTAAGGTTGCTCAAGTTCTACCCCTTAAGAAAAAATCCGAATAAAACTTAGGATTTATCAAATAAATAGAAATTAAACGTGTTACTCAAAACTTGTATTAATATTGTTGTTATGTATTATAAAGAAATTGGTAGAACATCTGATTGACTCAAATATATATATTTGCTTGTGGTTGTACGCGCTGTTGTTGCTATAGTTCATTAAAAATTCAAATGGTACTTGAGCAACCTTACCCTATATTATTTCAAAAAACATCATACCTTAAAAACTTTATTTATAAGTAATCGTTTATATTATTTATATTATTTATAAATTATTTATAATTATTTATGTTATTTGAAACTCATATATTTGAAATATACCATCAAAAAATAAATAATTTCTAACAAAAATTTTATTCTTATGATACTAAAAAATTTTTACAAATTTATCGAAACTACAACCTAGTGAGAATCAAGTATGAAAAGCTAGCAACTAATAGTGATTAATTAGACCAATTACTAAGCCGAAAGAGATGACACGTATTCCGGATGACTTTTACTCAGGAAGTACTGAAATTCGGTCAACTGTCAGCCGTCACTCATTCGGCTGAGCTGGACACAGTCGTTTCCAGTTGAACTCCGTCCTGTTGATCGTAGAGAGAACTTCCTCTCATTGATGGATGATAAACGATTCTAATCTAACGCGATCAACGAGCCGACGTATAATGTGGTCATTGACCCTCAGCCAATGATTCTGGTCCCTCCGACCCTACCGAGTTATTCGATCAAGCGATCATCAAACGATCATCGAAAATTGAGGAATAAGAAGCTATTGCGCGGAAGTAAATAGCTGTATTCGCAGACAGTCGAGTGCAATTTTGTGCTGGCTATCCATCAACATAGTCCGTTGTATTTAAAATAGATACTTATTGAAAAAGAATTGTCAATTTTTATAGATATTTGTAGTTCATTGCTTCTATAAGCAATGGGAACAACGTGTTTAGATGTGAATGTATTGACTGAGACACAATTGTTATCAATACTGAATAAATTAGGTGTTTGAAATAGATGAAAGTGACACAAAAATATTCTGACATTAATCTTTGACGTGTATACTTTTCAATTTTATCAAATAAAGAATTAACCTTCTGCAGTCGAATTTGTGCTGGTTATCCATCAGCAAATCTAACATAGTCCTTAGTATTTAAAATAGATACTTGTTGAAAAAGAATTGTCAATTTTTATAGATATTTGTAGTCTATTGCTTCTATGTATAAGCAATGGGAACAACGTGTTTAGATGTGAATGTATTAACTGAGACACAATTGTTATCAATATTGAATAAATTAGGTGTTTGAAATAGGAGATATTGATATAAAAATATTCTGATATCAGCTTCATTTTTGAATCGTATACTTTTCAATTTCATTAAATAGAGATTCGACTCTCTATTTTCAAAATTTACAAGTTCAAAACAGTGAAAGTGGTTGAATTAAAATTTTCTTTAAATCATCTTAACATTTATTTAATTCAGTTAAAGACCATTGAAATTTTTAAACATGATTATTCAAAAATTTGCAAAATTGCTATCGTTTAATTGTCATCAGTCGCTTCTCGAGAGCAACGGGTTAATATTAAAATTCAACGCCGTACTAAATATTAACCCTACTATTAACGACGATTAGTATGTGCCTAATAATTTAATAATTTAATTTATAAAATAATTTAATTATTTAATAATTTAATTTTCTAACAATTAAATTATCATCAGTGCATAAAATAAACGTAACGATAAATATTATACTGGAGGATCCTCCACTGGCTGTAATTTCTGTCTACTCCCGAGGTGGCCGAATAGTTACATTTAACGTGTGTCTAATAATTTAATCGTGTCGTCTGATGACTGAATCATAATTAATGCGTGAAATAAGTATAATGATAATAATTACATTGAAAAATCCTACTGTTAAATTGTTTGGTAAATTTGTGCTGTAAAATAACTGGACAATTTTAATATAATTACTTTGCTCTTTATTTTTGACTCTGTTGTTCAATACAGTAGTTTTGCATAAGCTGTACGGTGTTTATATATGTCCTATCGGTGTATGTGTCTATCTATATATATGTAAATGACTTATGTCTTCTGGTGCTATATTTGTTACATCTACTTCGATTATAATTTGTATGTCTACTTCCGTCCGATCCTTTCGTCAAAAATGGCCAAATACTTACAAACCATAGCACAAGCGATTACAGTTAGCAGATAAAAAAATGAAATTATTAGCGAACACATAGAGAGAACTTAGTTATCAACCTGATTCATAATTAATGCATGAAATAAGCATAGTAAAACATGGTTACATTGACAAATTCTATTTCGATTACAATTTGTATGTCTACTTCTGACCCTTTGGTCAAAAATGGCCAAATACTTACAAACGATAGCACAAGCGATTACAATATGCAAATAAGAAAGTGAAATTAATAGCAAAGACGTAGAGAAAACTTGGTTACCAACCTGATTCAATAGATCGTTCCTCCGCATCGATGCTGGTGGCTGATCAACAAAGGGTCCAGGCTGCCTCGGCGAAGCGTAATGGATCATTTTCGCGGCTGTCGAGAGCCATTAAACGGCTCATCATGGATTTCACAGGCCGTTCAGACAATCTGTAATAATATCGTCGATCGAGCGGCACACGTAACGACGATCGGCCGTATCTGGACCGTGCCCGATTCGTAATAAACTACGATCAACGACTATGTATGCACGCGTGTTCGTCGCGCACCACGATATCCGGTTTTCGAGTTCCTCGAAAAATTCTTCGACGTTCATTAAATTACATCGCCGATCTGCTGCTCGGTTTGAATTTTCCGATTTTCCAGGCGAAACGGCAGCGTTGAAGCGTTAAAAGTTTCCTTACGATTTATGCAATTAGTAAACAGACAGTAGGAATGCGATAGAGTAGCTACGATTCTTGTCGACGGTGGGAACATTTTTGTATAATGAAATGGACAGTGTAATTAACCGTTTGCGTACCACGAGCCGCTTTCGCGCTCTTCCGATTTCCTGTCGAGAAAACCCAGTGCATTTGACCGATACAGACAACTGACAGTGCGCTTACGATTTGCCAAAACGTGCTCAAACTCTTAGACACATGTACGTCGCATCGCCATCAGCCAGTATAAGAATATATGTATAATAGTATTTCATAAAATAATAAGTTACAAATTAGAAATATGAAAAATTTAAAGAACAAACAATATTTCGACACATAATCAAAGGAGCGCTATCGCGCTCTTCGGCTTTTTTCAACGCATGATCGAAAGAGCGCGATCGCGCTCCTTGGCGTTTTTCGATCGTGTTTTTTGAAAACCCTCTGGTACGCAAACGGTTAATAAAAAAACGAAGTACTCATACCCCATTCTCTATGATAACCACATTGTAAGCAATATATTAAAATTTACATATATAGCTATTCAACCTCTAAGTTTGATTAACCCTTTCGCTTCGGCTGTCCAGTCCGCCGAGGTACCGTCACTGAACGGAAGCACGCGTCAGAAATATGCACAGTGTGCGTTTCTCTAAGTCTTAAATAACAATTGTGCTGAATAAAACAATCGCTGCTCTAATGTAACAAGTGTATTTACATTTTTAATATGAAAAGGCTTACAAAATTATTGAAATACAGAATTATTAAAATATAATATTATTAAAATACAAAATATATTTAGATGCCGCCTATAAGCGGCGCTCGTACCCACAGGTCATCTCGTGGACGCCGCCTATAAGCGGCGCTCGAAGCGAAAGGGTTAATAAGTAAATTAACTAAACTCTGAAAATTTGCGAAACTATTATTTGGTGATTAACAATCACCTCACGAGTGCAAAGGGTTAATATTTTAAGCACTTCACTTTTATTTTACTCACACCCGAACCCTGTCGTCTGCACTCTACTGAATGATAAAGTAAAAGTAAAATTTCCTATACAGGGTGTTCGGACAGCCCTGGGCTTAAATTGAAAGAGTAACTACCTGAGACATTCTAAGACGAAAATCAAGAGTAACGATTTTGCGTTTGAGGCTTTGTTTACGAGTTATAACTAGTTAAAGATATCGTTTAATCCGGACCGTTCGACGTTTGAGCATCACTGTGGACTCAGCGACATTACCGACCGAGTTGCCTCGGTTACCCGTTCTCAAGAGTCGAACGGTCCGGATTAAACGATATCTTTAACTAGTTATAACTCGTAAACAAAGCCTCAAACGCAAAATCGTTACTTTTGATTTTCGTCTTAGAATGTCTCAGGGAGTTACTCTTTCAATTTAAGCCCAGGGCTGTCCGAACACCCTGTATATATGTGGGAGCCAGAAATTACCCATAGATTTATTAAGTTTTATTTATACTAATTAGGATTTAAGATTATGAAGGTTTAGTGGGGAAATTATTTCGTGGGGCGGCACTATTTGCGCGGAGGGCAGAAGATCGTGAGCGAGCGAAACGGAGTTGTAAAAACGATTTTGTCACGAAATGTTTTCTTTTTTTTTGACACAAGACGTCCATCCTTTGTTCATTCCGTGCGCAATGTTCATGTAATTGTAACCTAACTCTCTTTTGTACTATTTTAAAATATATAATCTTTTATTAATTGTTTCCTACATATATATATATTTCCAAATTCTCGAGCATTCACGTTTCAGAGGCACCCTTTTTCTTTCTGCACGCGATTCATCTCGCGGCGCACGCATAATTAGACTGAGTTATCGGCGCCAGATTCGGGGACAATGGCTGTATAAATATTCTCGTCGGGAGCGGTCCACGTACGTGGGCAGATGCGTCTCGCGGATACAGGGTGGTCCTGACTAAATGCAACGCGGATCAGAACAAGGCCGAGTCGTAACGAGCGCGTCGCGAAGCGCCTGTTACGGCCAAGCTTGATGCATAACGATCTGTCGCGTTTTTGACGCGAGTCGTTACTTGCCACTTTTGCTGCCATCGCCGAATTCCCTGGCGTTTCGTGCACATGCACCGACTTCGCCGAGATCTTCCATCGATCTTTGTCTTCTAATAATTCCATTATACGTTCAATTTCTACAGACTGTACCGCTTATGCGAAAGATTAGGCATTCATTGTAGATTTGTACCTGCGATCTTCAAGGTATTTGTAAGATTGTTGAAATTATCACAAAAGTTCCTAGTTCCAACTTCACCAAGATCTTTCATCGATCTTTGTCTTCTAATACTTTCATTACACGTTGAGTTTCACAGATGTTTGTACCGCTTATGCGAAAAATTAGGTATCTATTGCAGATTTGTAGTTGCAGTCTTCGAGCTATTTGAATGGTTGTTGAAATTATCACAAAAGTTCCTAGTTCCAACTTCATCAAGATCTTTCATCGACCTTTATCTTCTAATAATTTCATTATACGTTGAGTTTCACAGATCTTTGTACCACTTATGCGAAAGATTAGGCATTTATTGCAGATTTGTACTTAAAGTTTCATTTTTTTTTTCAAACTTCGATTCTCATGTTTAAATCAAATTGACTCGTTTCAGGAAAAATAGGTATATACCCAACATCCGGCAATCTAGCGTTAAAAGAATATTTGATTGTACAGGGAGTACTGGAAATAATTTTATGTTGTTAACTTAAGGACTCTGAAATGGCAAAGATGTCTTTCTTATTTATATATTTATTTATACATAATTCATACATTTCGGTTTTGTTAACTTTTTCTTATTATTTAACAATATCAAACCTTCACCCAACCCACCCATTTACCCTATTTTTCTCTCCTCCCAGGTACAGTAGCGGGCAAAAGTTTAAGACGACAGGACAATGTAAAACATAGTTTTATAGTATGCAAATATTGTTCAAGTACTTATTTTTCTCGTCATTATGATGGAACACTATTTATCGATTAACATGGAATACAATGTTTATTTATCGCGCTATTTCTTATTAACACGTTCCCTGCCGGACATTTTTTTTAAAGACTTTCCGTTCAGGCCAGCGTGGGGCGTATACGCCCCACATTTTTTTTTTATGGTTGACACAAGCATGTTTTTTGTGGTACAATACACAATATTTCAGTAATTTAAAACCATAAATTTAAAAGAAAGGCATATCTCTTTATAAATTTAAATCAGAAAAGCAATCATTTTTAGTTTATTTGACAAAATATTGTTAAAAATATACCTTTTTTTAAAGGCTTTTTTCCGGCGTGGGAGGAAATTTTAACACGCGGCAGGGAACGTGTTAATTAACCCTTTCGCTACGGCAGTGTCTTCCGTAGAAGCGTCATCGCTGTACGGGCCCGCGTGCCGCCGAAGTAGCGCCACTGAACGGACCACTGCGCCGCAAAGTATGCATATTGTACTTAGGTAAAGTGGTGTTCGGACGCATATCTTTCTGTGCAGACTTACCATTCTCCGGATCGTACGATACTTTAAGTGTTACACAACAACATATTTTAAGGTTTTCCAATTATTATATCAATAAAAATATATTTAAGAATTCTCAATTACACTTTACAATATCAAATTAAAATTTTCAATAATTTAATTCAGTGTGATAAATCTCAAATGATCTGAGATATCTCGCTGCTATCCTTAGCTTACGTCACTATCGAATGTTTGAAGATATCTCGCTGATATCTCCAGCTTATAATACCACCATTGTCTCTATTATTATTAACTAAGGACCGAACAAAATTACATGCTAATATTTCACTTGTTTTAAACAAATACGAATCAACCAGAGAATGAGACAAATGCCATCGATGTGCATTATGCCTAAAGATAAAAACATCTTTACGATGTCGCAGCGCTCATGGTCAAGTGGTATCGAACTGACGTCGCCTATAGGCGACACTCGTACACACAGGTCGTCGCGCGGATGTCGCCTATAGGCGACGCTCGTACACACAGGTCGTCGCGCGGATGTCGCCTATAGGCGACACTCGTAGCGAAAGGGTTAAATTCCTTGTTTTCTTTAACCCTTCGGTCTTAAACTTTTGCCCGCCACTACTGTATACACCCAACGTCCGGCAATCTAGCGTTAACAACTGTCTAAAACTGTTCAACCGAACGAATTCTATTTCTGTCGCGCCGAAAGAGCTGCTAACAAGATAGCGAATGCTAATCGACGCATGAAAGGGAACCTGCAACAGAAAAAAAAACTGCATCCGCCATTAACGACGCGGTATCACGACATCACGCGGGTGGGTTGGGACGGTTTTGCGTAACTCATGCCAGAACCGGAAGCGAGCCGTGGACAGTGGTTGTAAAATAAATGTAACGAGTGGTTCGATAGTAAAAAGCTAATGAGAATAGGTGCGTGCGGATGCCTGGAGACAACGCCCCAATTAACATAACGCACGGCGCGGGGACATTTATTTATTTATATTCGTCTCCTGAGGAATGGAGACGGTAGGGGCGGGAGGAGGGAGCAGGTCCAGTTTTATTTATGATCTATCAAGTTAATTAATAACATGTTGTCCTCTCCTTTCTCCCCGCGTGTGTGTGTGTGCGTGCGCGGGTCATCGCGTGGAAAAATTAATTCGGTCATTAACGGATCGTATCCGTAACAGTATGATTCGTGTCCCTGCCGGGTCTCCCGAGACGACCGAGAAAGATGAGCTCGGGTCCCGTGGGCGTTTTCAGAAATATCGATTAATCAAGGGAAAGGGAGAGGTTGCTGATACGATTGACGGCTTCCATGTGCTGTTGGACAGTGGAACGGTCCGCAGTTGCACGATGTAGACGTTCCGAGGGACTTTTCCGGAATTCGGAAAATAATGACGCGTAGGTTTCTTCAGTAGAGTTCACAATACTAACTTTATTCTTGTAAATTTTGGGTTATATATATGGTTGGAGCTAGGAGTAGGGAGTGGTTGGTGATACAGGGATTTGGAATTCAAGAATTGATGATTCAAGGATTGATGATTCAAGGATTGATGGTTCAAGGACTGATGATTCAAGTATTGGTGATTCAAGGTTTAGCAATTGAAGGATTGGTGATTCAAGGATTGATGGTTGAAGGATTGGTGGTTCAAGGATTGATGATTCGAGGATTGATGATTCAAGGATTGATGGTTTAAGGACTGATGATTCAAGTATTGAGGATTCAAGGATTAGCAATTGAAGGATTGGTGATTCGAGGACTGATGATTCTAGTATTGGGGATTCAAGGATTAGCAATTGAAGGATTGGTGATTCAAGGACTGATGATTCAAGGATTGGTGATTCGAGGATTGGTGATTCAAGGATTGATGGTTCAAGGACTGATGATTCAAGGACTGATGATTCAAGTATTGGGGATTCAAGGATTAGCAATTGAAGGATTGGTGATTCGAGGATTGGTGACGAGAGGCAGGGTTATCAAAATCTGACGGTTCGGTAAACTCATCGGTTGGACTTACGGTATTATCGATGAATCAACGTGATGAGCAACCTTATCGGCTTGGTTGACAAGAGCTCTGCTTCGGTTCACTGATGCACAGGTCGATGAAGGAGAAGAAGAAAATTTGTAGCTTGTACAATCTTCTTCAGCAGACTTAATATTATAACTATCACGGTTGCAAGGTGTAGATGTTCCGAGGGAATACCGCAGTTTTCCAGGATCCGGACAATAATGAGGCGAAGGTTTCAGTAGAGTTCACAATACTAGTTTTTATTTTTGTAAATTTTGTTTTGCCCGCTAGTATAATATTCGATTTGAGATATTTGTAATTTAGAGACTTAGAAATTCGAAAGTCTAATCAGTAAAAGATTCAGGAATAATAATGAGCCCATTAGTGTAACATTAGATTTCAAATATTGAGTGTTTAGAGACTTAGAAATTCGAAAGTTTAATCAGTGAACAATTCAAATATAATAATTAGCCCACTAGTGAAAGATGCGATTTCAAATATTCACAATCTGGAGACTTAGAAATTCTAAAGTTTAATCACTGAATAATTCAAATATAATAATTAGCCCACTAGTGTAAGGTGCGATTTCAAATATTTACAGTTTATAAACTTAGAAATCCTAAAGTTTAATCAGTGAATAATTCAAATATAATAATTAGCCCACTAGTGTAACATTCGATTTCAAATATTCGCAATTTAGAGACTTAGAAATTCGAAAGTTTAATGAGTAAAAAATACAAATATAATAATTAGCCCACTAGTGTAATATTCGATTTCAAATATTCGCAATTCAGAGACTTATAAATTTGAAAGCCTAATCAGTAAAAGATTCAGGAATAATCAACCCACTAGTATAACATTGGATTTCATGTATTTACAGTTTAGAGACTTAAAAATTCAAAAGTTTGATCAGTAGAAAAATTTAAATATAATAATCAGCCCATTAGTATAACATTCAATTTCAATCATTTACAGTTTAGACACTTAGAAATTCGAAAGTTTAATCAGTGCAAAATTCAAATATAATAATCATCTCACTAGTGCAACATTCGATTTCAAGTATTCACAGTTTAGATCAGTACAAAATTCAAATATCACAATCAGCCCACTAGTGTAATATTCGGTTTCAAGTATTCACAACTTAAAGACTTAGAAATTCGAAAGTTTAATCAGTAGAAAAATTCAAATATAATAATTAGCCCACTAGTGTAATATTCAATTTCAAGTACTTACAGTTTAAAGACTTAGAAGTTCGAAAGTTTTATCAGTAAAAAATTCAAATATAATAATTAACCCACTACTATAACATTCGATTTCAAATATTCTCACTATAGAGACTTAGAAATTCGAAAGTTTAATCAGTACAAAATTTCAAATATAACAATCAGCCTACTGGTGCAACATTCGATGGTCACTTTGTCCAGGATATTCGCAAAAAAAAGGTATGGCATGGAAAAGAATTTATTTAAGAGGCATAAAGAATGGGGTCCCGCTAATTACATAAACCAACAAGTGTAACCAAATCCAAAGTGTCTCCATAGTCCAAGAGGATGGATAATTACCGTGGTACAGGCCCGAAAGACCGGTGTGTAACACGATCGGGCCACTTCTCGGGAAAGAAGGACCTTTTCAAGCGGTCGTTTGAATTCGGCTGACCTTCCCAGCCCCGAAGGATACCATCTCCTTTAAACCGTGGCCCTCTATAAAACAAAAGTCCTCGTGGCCCCTTAATGACCCGACCTAGCGTGTTTCTCGAGGTCGCGACCACAAATGTACCGCGTCGTAAAATATCGAACAGAGCCCCTCCATCGACGTTCATAATTTACAGGTTTCGTTCGAAGGAAGATGTCTGGGCATCGAACCGATCAACTAGATTTTTTTCTCTTTATATCATAACTTCTTAACGCAGGTAGTTAACAACTTTAGGTTATTACAACCAACATGGGTGAAATCAGATTGTTATTAATGCAAGCATCTGTATATGCTGTAAATGTCAATGTGTTACATGGTAAAGTTATGTTTGTTAGTTAGTTTGTAAGATATTGTTGCTGTTATTTAATTTTTCATTTATACTTTGTTTATTTGACGTTTAGTGTATAAGAGGATTCAAAATACGTTAATAAATAAATAAATACATAAACTGTTTGGAACGAGAAACTGTTTAATTGAAAGTAGAATCTTTCCCTCTTAATTATAGAGTAGAGTCTCCTGCATTATAAATTGATAGGGAGACAAAAGTGTTCGTATAAAAGAATTTTCTGTTAACAGAACAATTACTTTTTCCTATAGTAAACTTCATAAAATGGATGTTAAGTTATCCTATATCTTTTTCGTTGTAAAGTTGCACATTATTTATTTTTAAAATAAAGGGATAAATTTGAATATATCCCTCGAAACGTCTGTATATCCTGTAAACGTCAATGTATTATATGGTAAAGTTATGTTTGTTAGTTAGTTTGTAAGATATTGTTGCTGTTATTTAATTTTTCATTTATACTGTCGTTTTAACCATCTAAATAGCTCTGCTATTAATATTCACAAGAAAAAAAATTGCACAAATATGCCCATTTTCTAGATATCTACGTTAATTGTAACTATACATTTGTCGTTCTAATTTTTACACCTTTATTTTGCTTCAATTTTGCCTTGTCTCAATTAAACTGAAACCTGAAAATTCTAATATACCTAACTCACATCATATCCCAATAGAAACTATTATAAGTTCGCAATAAATTATTCTATATAAAATATTTTCTATACTTCTACGTTAATTGCAGCTATACATTTTTTATTCTAATTTTTACATCTTCATTCTTAATCTTGCCTTGTCTTGATTAAACTTAAATCTAAGAATTCTAATATACCTAACTCACATCACGTCCTAATAGAAACTCCTATTAGTTCACGATAAATTGTTGTGTATAAAACATTTTCTATATCTCTATGTTAATTGTAACTAAACAGTTTTCATTCTAATTTTTACACCTTCATTCTTAATCTTGCCTTGTCTCGACTAAACTCAAACCTGAAAATTCTAATATACCTAACTCATATCATGTCCCAATAGAAACTATTATTAGTTCACAATAAATTTTTCTATATAAAACATTTTTTATACCTCTAAGTCAATTGTAACAAAACATTTTTCATTCTAATTTTTACATCTTTATTTTGTTTTAATCTTGCCTCATCTCAGTTAAACTTAAATCTTAAAATTCTAATATACCTAACTCATATCATGTCCCAATAGAAACTATTATTAGTTCACAATAAATTTTTCTATATAAAACATTTTTTATACCTCTAAGTCAATTGTAACAAAACATTTTTCATTCTAATTTTTACATCTTTATTTTGTTTTAATCTTGCCTCATCTCAGTTAAACTTAAATCTTAAAATTCTAATATACCTAACTCATATCACGTCCTAATAGAAACTCCTATTAGTTCACGATAAATTGTTGTGTATAAAACATTTTCTAGATATCTACGTTAATTGTAACTATACATTTGTCGTTCTAATTTTTACACCTTTATTTTGCTTCAATTTTGCCTTGTCTCAATTAAACTGAAACCTGAAAATTCTAATATACCTAACTCACATCATATCCCAATAGAAACTATTATAAGTTCGCAATAAATTATTCTATATAAAATATTTTCTATACTTCTACGTTAATTGCAGCTATACATTTTTTATTCTAATTTTTACATCTTCATTCTTAATCTTGCCTTGTCTTGATTAAACTTAAATCTAAGAATTCTAATATACCTAACTCACATCACGTCCTAATAGAAACTCCTATTAGTTCACGATAAATTGTTGTGTATAAAACATTTTCTATATCTCTATGTTAATTGTAACTAAACAGTTTTCATTCTAATTTTTACACCTTCATTCTTAATCTTGCCTTGTCTCGACTAAACTCAAACCTGAAAATTCTAATATACCTAACTCATATCATGTCCCAATAGAAACTATTATTAGTTCACAATAAATTTTTCTATATAAAACATTTTTTATACCTCTAAGTCAATTGTAACAAAACATTTTTCATTCTAATTTTTACATCTTTATTTTGTTTTAATCTTGCCTCATCTCAGTTAAACTTAAATCTTAAAATTCTAATATACCTAACTCATATCACGTCCTAATAGAAACTCCTATTAGTTCATGATAAATTATTCTATATAAAACATTTTCTACATCTCTACGTTAATTGTAACAAAACATTTTTCATTCTAATTTTTACACCTTTACTTTGCCTTAATTTTGCCTTATCTCAGTTAAACTTAAATCTGAAAATTCTAATATACCTAACTCATATCGTGTCCCAATAGAAGCTTCTATTAATTCACGATAAAGAATAAACCATCGTTTATCGATTTACGTAGCACGGTATAACAGAAATCGTGTAAAAATCGGCGCGAAATTCGCATGCGAAATAAATCCGACAATTCGGTATGGAGGTCGTAACAATTTTTCTCTTCGGATCTGGTTATTTTAGTGTAACGTTCAAACCAGCCGCAGAAATGTCGCACCTTCGGTCTTAACAACATGATAGAGTGCGAGCGACAGCCAACTTTATCATTCTTGAGCGTGGTGGGTGCGTTAACTGCGGTGCACGCTAGTATTTTGCTGGCCCTATTAATAGATACGTCTGTGTCTATGTAGCCGCGGCATTACAGATATTAATAGCTCATAAATTCAATGCTATTTCCACAGGTAAAAGATGTACAGCGAAAACTAAAGTGATACATACTTTGCCGTCCCCGTGTGGAAGCTATTGTTCAACTGATAGCCAGGGACATGCGACAGAAAGAATTATATCTTCATAAAGCGATGGATGAAATTCTCAGAATCACTTTGTGTTCACGTTCAACAACAATGAATGTCGATTAGAATGTTCAGTATCGTGTAATTTGTTAAACGATGCATTATTGATTCTTTCATTTCGAATTTTTACATGTCCCAAGATAAATGTTACCGAATGAAATAAATCTTTATTGCTTCTTTCATCATTTTCAATTGTATCAATTAGTATATAAATCTTTTCTTTTGAGGACGTTGGAAATAACGTTTGATTGTACTTTGGATATTCTAACATATTGTTTTGGTAAGCTTGCCACGAGTAAATGTGTCTTATGAGTCACTTTAAGTGAAAGCTTGGCGCGTGAACCAGACATCTTCGGAAACAATGATTTTTCAAAGAAAAAAAAAGGAAAAATATCTGAAGAAGTTCGTAATTCAATTTCTCATCGTATGTTTATAACGTTTTGTGCTTTTCTTTATATTTATACGTCATTTGGTTTAGTTAAGTGACGATACTAAAATTTACATATATGACTATTTAACCCTTTGCACTCAAGAGGCGACTGTTAATCATTTAATGATATTAATTTCAAAAATTTTCAAATTCAAAATATTTACCAAGATTCGCCTATATCAAACGTTATTTAGTTTAGTTAAGCGATATACTAAAATTTACATATACGGCTATTTAACCTCTGAATCTGATTAATAAATAAACTAATTAAAGTCTGAAGATTGTGCGAAACTCTCACTTGGTCCTTAACAGTCACCTCTCGAGTGCAAAGGGTTAAAAATGAAAACTTTTGCGATAGGACGTAAAATGGATCAATTCGAATAAACTAGGTTCCACTATATACAGTAGCGGACAAAAGTTCAAGACCAGACAGTGATGAAGTAATTAAAAATGAAGTATTTAATATATGAGAGATAGTATAGTGAACAAATTTCGTGTTCTGCATTAATCGACAAGTACTATATTATCTTATTAACACTTAGCTGACCGAATGGAGAGATCTGCCACTTTTTCCTTGACAAAGCAGTGCCATTAATTCTATTTACTTTTGTTACTAGTTGGTCCTAAGCTGATGTTGAATTTATTAAAAATTGTATTTTAGAAAATTCATGAACAGTACTAGTTTAAGACTAACTAATAACAAAAGCAAATAGAATCAATTGCAGCGCTCTGTTGAGGACAAAATGGGACATCTCCCCATTCGGTCGGCTAAGTGTTAACAATAAAAATGAATGATACTATATTTTATATTGTCTTCTCGTCTTAAACTTATATTCGCTACTGTATAAAGGAAGAAACTATCTTTTTCTTCGTTTCGCCAGCTTTATTGAAAACTGATAACATAAATTGTCCTTATCGTGTTTCATCAGGCAAAGTGCCCGTCTGTCGATCCTTTCCTTAACCCTCCGCCTGCGGTCCCTGGGTCTTTCGTAACCCATGCTGAGAGTCCCTTAAAAGCGATAACGCATACAACGATGGGCGCTGTGTTGTAGGAGAAAAGTGACGATCGCACTAACACATATACGTTTCCTTCAGAGTGTCGAAGTAACGAAACCGACGACAGTCAGTTTCTGGCAACGCTCTGAAGAAGAAACATGTGCAGCAAATCGAAACAATTCTTTATTTCAAAGTTCACTTTATATTTCCGTACTTTTATTATTGTTTTAGCATTTTAGCATTATATTTTAGTATTTAATGTTGTCTTTGTGTAGACAATGATAATAAATATATAGCCGTGTGCGATAATTATGAAAGACCCATTTGCAGTGGCCATTCGAGAAAAATCCAGCAAATTTTATATAGCATACGTGACAATACGTAAATATACAATAAATATAGCTTCGACGTTTGATAATTCACGTTATTATTATTTGTTCCTATACGCTCCTATATCTTCCTATGAATCGGGTGATTGTCACTGCATACAGTATCGGTGAGGACCTCGGTCTCGAGCGATCGTCACTTGGGTAGCGTAGCATTGGTGAGCCTCATGGACGGCTCTAAATATGTATTAGTGGAATATCCGTGAGGGTCTCGGAAGACCCATGGCCAGGCCGCCAAGCTTCAGTAGTCGGAGGGTTAATATCGTTACCTTTTAATTGTTAAGTATTAATTGTTATCTGTTAAGGTTAATAAATATTTTGTTACTCTTTGCCGCATACATCTTAGTTCACGACCGATCATACTATCCTAAAAGGTCATTCATATTGAGTCGCTCCTGACCTATTAATCGGCTTTTACATGCTTACAATTAGTCTGTAAATTTTGTAATATTTCCTTACACGAAGATGACTGTTTCGAGCGATATCGTATGTACAGTGGCTCCAAAAAGTATTCGTACACTGTATCATAAGCAAATTCATCTACTTCTGAAATTCTGATTTCAATGAAACTTTATGCGTGTAAGAGCATGGTGTGTCCTGCGTGGAGCAATTCTTTTGGCGGCAAAATATCTTTCAAAATCTTTCAAAATATCCTAGTCGGAGGGTTAAAACAAACGTGGTCGTCGTGGTCCTCCGCGTCTCCGCCATACTTTTCTCGCGCCGCGACAACAGGCGTTCTCCCCCCCCCTCGACTCCTGTAAACCCCCTGTAGAAACCACCCTGATCCCGGCTGCATCGAAGCACACGCAAATGGGAGAGCAAGGGGCTTTTCGATGGAGCGTCACGGTTTTAATTATTTCGCTAGGTTTCGTGATCACGGGCATGTGCACCGCGAGGGAGGATGCGAAGAAAGCGCGCGCCGCGGCCGACACAATGGGGCACCGTCGAACGAACGAACGAACGAAGGCCTCTCGCGGCTCTCTGAGCCCCGGTATAATGTTTTATGGCTGCGATCAGCCGTGGAAGTATGAAGTGTCGATAGAGCGGGACAGAAGCGAAGAGCGGCGAAGATCAAAGGGCCTTATAGACGCCGCGTGGTAGCTCGGGACACGCTCTCCCCCTTCTCAACCCCCTCCCCCTTTTCGACCCTTCTCTTTCTCACGCTTGATCTTTCTCCTTCTCCTTCTGTGTCTTTCACTTTCTCATGCTTGATCTCTTTCCTTCTCTTTCTCGTGCGTGTTCTTTCTCTGTTTCATGCTTGATCTCTTTCTTTCTCTTTCTGTGTCTTTCTACTGTGTCTTCCTATTTTTTATGCTTAATCTTTCTCCTTCTCATGCTTGATCTCTCTCTTTTTCATGCTTGATCTTTTTCTTTCTCTCTTTTTATGTTTCTATTTCTCATGTTTGTACTCTTTCTTCTTGTTTCTGTCTTCCTATTTTTTAAGCTTGATCACTCTCCTTCTCATGCTTGATCTCTTTCTGTGTCTATTTCTCATGTTTGTACTCTTTCGTTTTGTTTCTGTGTCTTTCTATTTTTGTTGCTTGATCTCTTTCCTTCCCATACTTGATCTCTTTCTTTCTCTTTCTGTGTCTATTTCTCATGTCTGCACTCTTTCGTTTTGTTTTTGCGTCTTTATATTTTTTATGCTTGATCTCTCTTCTTCCCATGCTTGATCTCTTTCTGTGTCTTTCTATTTCTCATATTTGTACGCTTTTTTCTGTTTCTGTGTTTTTCTATTTTTTAAGCTTGATCTTTCTCCTTCCCATGCTTGATCTCCCTCTTTCTCTTTTTATGTCTTTCTGTTTCTCATGCTTGATCTCTTTCTCTCTTTCTGTTGTCTTTCTATTTGCACGCTTTTTTCTGTTTCTGTGTCTTTCTATTTTTTATGCTTGATCTTTCTCCTTCTCATGCTTCATCTCCCTCTCCTTCCACATGTTTGATCTCTTTCTCTCTCTCATGCTCGATTCTTTTCATTCTCTTTCTCTATCTTTTTCCTTCTCTTTTCTTTGGCGAACGGGTTAGTCCCTCTTGCTCAATCTACATCGTGATTTCAGCTATTCTCACCGACTTCCTCCCGCTTCTCGAGGCTGCTTGTTCGCTCTTTTCCACGCGTCCGGCGAATGTGTCTTTCGTTTCTTCTTCCTTTTCTTTCCTTTCTTTTTTCGTCGCTTCCTTTCGCGGAGCTTCTTCCAACATCTTCGCGACCGCGACTTTTTGCCTCCCTTTTCTTGGAGCTCCTCGCGAGTTCCGGGAACAGGCCTGGGTTCGAGGCTTTATCGATGGTGAATGGCAATGGGTGGGACGCGAGGGGATAAGAAAATTAGAGTAACATTTCCACTATATGGGGGAAAAATAACTTTAGGTGTATCATAGTATTGTATTGTTAGGTTTATAAAAAAATGTTCATCAACTCCCCGATGGATATTCATATTCATAAAAGTGAGTCACACAATGATATTAAAATGTATAAAAAAAAACAAATAATGTGACAGTAACAATAATGTAAAAATAAAAGTAAAAGTAAAAGTAAAAATAATGCAACAGTTGCACTATGTGCTCCTCTTAGTATTAAAAAGTTTTCATTGAAACATTTTTTTATGACATTAATGGTTTACAGAAATACTTAAGTGATATAGTTGTGTGATGTAGGTACGCTGTATATGTGATCCATAAGAACATTAATTTACAAGCAATAGAAATTGTTATACAGACCTGTCATTTTGAGAATTTCAACTAAACAAAATTTGTATTTGAGAATTAGAGGTTTTTATTAAATACTTATAAGATAAATGTAAAATGTTCTTACTTTATTATATAAATAGTAACACATGTAACAAAGAGAAGCTTGATGTAAAAGGCTTTAGTAATTAAGAAAGGATATTAGGAATGGTTATTATCTATGTAAAATTATTTTCTGTAAATATTTATTGCCACTTACAGTCTAGTAAATGCAAAAAAGAGTTTCGTTTCAAGGAAACTCAAGTTTGGAAATTCACTACCTTTGTATAATACTGAATACAATTTAATCTTCTTTGTATCATATCTCCAGCTAATTCACATATAACATAAAGCATCAAATACTATCAAATATTTATAACTGGACCATTTATAACTTTCGCAGTAAAAAAACTATATTTCCAATTTTTACTTATTTCAATACAAACCATGAAAAAGCCATGAACACAAAATTCAGGATAAAAAGTAACTTCTAACTACCAAGTCTAAAATTGTTAATAAAATTTTTAACTTGCTGTTAAATTAGGTTTCACATTACATCTTTCCAAATTCCGAAAATCTAACGATGGTTATGTTATCGCGAACAAAAAAGTTAGAAGAATTCTAAGAACTTTATTGAAGAGGTGAAATTCGCGAAAAAAGGAAGAATCTTGACGAGCAACTCGTAGAAGACGTTACAGCCGGTCGGTGAGCTGCGAATTCGTTCTGACGACGGAAACTCCGGCCTGAACGTCGCGTTTCGAAACTAATAACGGCCAATTGTCGGCGTATCGCGTACCCGGCGTAATTGGAGGAATAAATTGAAAAATTAGCAGAACGGGCTCGGTAGCTCTGACTCATCATCAGAGTCCCTCCAGATCCGCCGGTCCGCCGATAATAACAGCGAGTGGAATGTCAAACGGTCACTTCGGGCTGCAAAGAACTGCCTAACCTCCATTTCCCTGTTCTTTTAACCCTTTGCACTCGAGAGGTGACTGTGTTAGTCGTCTAATGATAGTTTCGCAAATTTTCAAACTTTAATCAATTTGTTTATTAGTCAGACTTGGAAGTTAAATAATTGTTTATGTAGATTTTAGTATTGTCACTTAACTAAACTAAATGATGTTTAATATAGGCGAATTTTAATAAATATTTCGAATTTGAAAATTTTTGAAGATGGTATTATTAAACGATTAACAATCACCTTTCGAGTGCAAAGGGTTAAATAGTCATATATATATATATATATGTGTGTAAATTTTAGTATTGTTACTTAACTAAATTAAGTGACGTTTAATATAGACGAGTCTTAGTAAATATTTCGAATTTGAAAATTTTTGAAGCTGGTATTATTAAACGATTAACAATCACCTCTCGAGCGCAAAGGGTTAAATAGTCACATATGTAGATCTTAGAATATCGCTTAACTAAACTAAATGATGTTTAATATAGGGAAATCTTGGTAAATATTTCGAATTTGAAAATTTTTGAAGCTGGTATTATTAGACGATTAATAATCACCTCTCGAGTGCAAAGGGTTAAATAATTATATATGTAAATCTTAGTACATCAGTTAATTAAATTGAATGATGTTCAATATAGGGGAATCTTGGTAAATATTTCAAATTTGTAGATTTTTCAAGTTAGTAGCATTAAATGACTAACAATCACCTCTCGAGTGCAAAGGATTAAATAATTATATATGTAAATCGTAGTATATCACTTAACTAAACTAAATGATGTTTAATATAGGGAAATCTTGGTAAATATTTCGAACTTGAAAATGTTTGAAGTTATTATCATTAGACGACTAATAGTCACCTCTCCAGTGAAAAGGGTTAAATAGTTATATATGTAAATTTTAGTATACCACTGAACTAGACTAAATGACATTTAATATAGGCGAATCTTGGTAAATATTTCGAATTAAAAAATTTTTTAAGTTAGTAGCATTAAATAACTAATAGTCACCTCTCCAGTGAAAAGGGTTAAATAGTTATATATGTAAATTTTAGTATACCACTGAACTAGACTAAATGACATTTAATATAGGCGAATCTTGGTAAATATTTCGAATTAAAAAATTTTTTAAGTTAGTAGCATTAAATAACTAATAGTCACCTCTCCAGTGAAAAGGGTTAAATAGTTATATATGTAAATTTTAGTATACCACTGAACTAAATTAAATGACATTTAATATAGACGAATCTTAGTAAATATTTCGAATTAAAAAACTTTTTAAGTTAGTAGCATTAAATGACTAATAGTCACCTCTCGAGTGCAAAGGGTTAAAGAATACTACACTCCAGTCAAACAATCCTAAGGGTTAAACAGCCATATATGCAAATTCTCATTGATATAATATCGTAATGGCATTTACAGTATTTTTTCTTTAACACGTTCCTCGCCAAGCGTAATTCGGCTCGAGTTTCTCGCTGGGCCCAAATCCGATTCGGTAGAAAACTGGGGTAAAAAGAATATTGGAACAGCAAAAATTTTAACTTTTTATTTTTATTTTATGTATTTTATATTTATATATATTATACTTCAATCCTTATTCCATTGAATCCCTTTTAAAATTTAGAAAAGCAAAAGAGTGTCACTCAAATATGGGTGACGTGGCGTTAAAGATTGATCGAATATGGAAAGAGTTTTGTCCAATTTTTCGGGACAAATACCCCACTGTGCGCTGTGTTAAGTGACGCGCAAAGGGTTAACCCTTTGACACTGGGTACTGTAGATGGAAATGTTGAAGGTGGTATTAGAAGACCACTGGATCAGGGTGTTTAGGAGAATTTGTGTGTTTTTAAATGGCTCGTGTGGAATTGGAGACGGAGATTGGATTTGAGTCCATATTTTGGGTATTATATGCTAATCACAGCTTAGGTTTTCATAGCTTTGAAAAACTGAGACTGGGTGATGTCGGTGTCTGTTAGCAATTTGCTTTACTATTTTTAGCGTGACACTTTTGTTGGCGTTGTATATATCTGTCACCTTGACACTATATTGCTGGTAGTTTGTATTCAGTGATCCTCGATCTCATAAGTTGAGACTATAACTAATATTAAAACTGAACGTTATGACATTAAAAGATTATTTCCTTCGTGGATTAGCTTTGTGCTCGAAACTCGATTCTTCATCTTCAAAAATTCCCAGATGTTACAAAATAAACGACACACATTGTGTACAAAACTAATGTCACAACCTACTTATATCAAAATCTGTGTGATCCAGTCAAACGATACTAAGACCTTTAAATGTTACTAATTTGCATTCGGAAATTTTTGAAAGTGAAATTTCTGGTGCCATTTATCAAATTCTATGGAATCCAATCAAACAATATTAAAACCCTTAAATATGACTAATTTGCATTCGCAAATTTCTGAAAGCGGTGCCATTTATCAAAATCTATGTGATCCAATCAAACGATACTAAAATCTTTAAATACAACTAATTTGCATTCGGAAATGTCTGAAAGCGGTGCCATTTATCAAAATCTATGTGATCCAATCAAACAATACTAAAACCCTTAAATATGACTAATTTGCATTTGGAAATTTCCGGTGCCATTTATTAAAATCTATGTGATCCAATCAAACGATACTAAAATCTTTAAATACAACTAATTTGCATTCGGAAATTTCTAAAATTGGTGCCATTTGTACCATTTTACCATCAAAACGTACCTATCGAGTCCCAATAATTAATTTCCACTCTGTTCGCATCTTAAATTAGCTAAAACGAAATGAATCATCGACAGTTTACGTTCTACTGCATTAAACTCGTTAGTAGGCACGTTAAAATTCGCCGATGACGAGAACGGCGAAACTGTTCTATAAAAACTTTAATTTTGGTCACTTTTTCGGGTCTATCAAACCACTGCGATGGCCAACTTAACACTTTGCACTCGAGAGGTGATTGTTAGTCGTCTAATGATAATAACTTCAAACATTTTCAAGTTCGAAATATTTACCAAGATTCGCTTGTATTAAACATCGTTTAGTTTAGTTAAATCATATACTAAAATTTACAAATATGACTGACTAATTAACATACCAGCTAAAGTCTGAAAATTTGCGATACCATCGTTTGGTGACCAACAGTCACCTCTCGAACGGAAAGGATTAATATTATTATATTTTGTAAAATTTCACGCCTTCTTTAAAATAAAACCGTGGCGCCCAGGGAAAGAAGCGCTATAATTTGCGTGGCAGTCAATTGGTTAAACTGACATAACTTCGCTGAAATTTATTCAAATTGAATAAAACAAAGACGATTTTAAAGTTAACCCTTTGCAGTCCTATGTCCAACGTGTCTCGACACATCGTCGACATAGGACCTGCTGAAACTAAATCGCGAATGCAGCGCGGACCGCAAAGGGTTAACGAAGTACGACCAACGTGAACCACTCGTCGATAGACTTACTTCCCGCGGGTGATCCCTGAAAATTTCGATCGTCACGGGATTCAACGACGGAACCAAGGACTGGCGAAGTGAACCTCGTAACTTGTCCGAGAAAACAGTGCCGCAAAGTCAGCTCGCGAAAAGAGCGGTGGGGTCAAGAACCCGGTTGCTAATGAGCGGAGGAGGCATCTCTAGTCGCGATCGCATAAATCAGGGCAAAAGGGGCAGAGAACGATGGCGAGATGACACGGCAGGAGGAGGGGGGGGGGGGGGAGAACAACCGAGACGGACAAAGAGAGAGGGAGAGAGGGAACACCTTCGGGCAGGTACGCGGTATACCTGGTGGGTTCAGGAAAACATTGACACGACACGAGGCAACGCACCCGTCCGCCCGATGACACAGCGGCGCACGTGCGCTCGGAGTAGTCGGGCATAAATAATACGAGACGCGGACAAAGATGCCGCCCTCTTGACCATTTGTTTAAATTAAAATTATCCCCGGCCCGAACGGAGTTCGTCTCCTCTGGTGTCCACACGCCGGCTCTTTTATTATGGTTGTTAATGGACTGTTCGTCTAGGGCACCGTGACACCACCTCTGCGCGTGCTCGCTCGCGAATCCGACTGCCAGCTCGAATCTGGATCGGTTCGCCCTCTTGCGGATTTTGTGTAGAAGCTTCTTTCTTTTTTTCTTTCTTCCTTTGAGGTTAGGTGGGTTGAAACTGGTCCCACTTTTAGCATGGTGGGATATGTTTCAATTGTTTGAGGCACACCATTTAAAAAAATATGAAAACCCAAGTTGCATAGAATTCTTTCTTGAGTATAAAAAAATAGAAAAGAACATTCATTAAAATTATTCAAACAAACTATTTGACCTAGTTAGGTGGGTTTGAAACTGGTCCCACTTTTAGCATGGTGGGATATGTTTCAATTGTTTGAGGCACACGATTTAAAGAAAATAAAAACCCCAGTTACACATAATTCTTTTTTCAACATAAAAGAAGGAAAAGAACATTCGTTTCAATTATTGAAATATTAAATTGTTTGACCTAGTAACTTCAATTTTTCGAGGTGGGTTAACCCTTTGAGGTTAGGTGGGTTAAAATTAGTCCCACCTTTTGCTTAGCTTCCTGTGCACGGTGGGATATGTTTTAACTCTTTGAGGCATACTATTTTAAAGAAAATAAAAACCCCAGTTACACATAATTCTTTTTTCAACATAAAAGAAGGAAAAGAACATTCGTTTCAATTATTGAAATATTAAATTGTTTGACCTAGTAACTTCAATTTTTCGAGGTGGGTTAACCCTTTGAGGTTAGGTGGGTTAAAATTAGTCCCACCTTTTGCTTAGCTTCCTGTGCACGGTGGGATATGTTTTAACTCTTTGAGGCATACTATTTTAAAGAAAATAAAAACCCCAGTTACACATAATTCTTTTATCAATATAAAAAATGGAAAAGAACATTCGTTTAAATTATTAGGATATTAAACTGTTTGACTTAGTAACTTCAATTTTTCGAGGTGGGTTAACTCTTTGAGGTTAGGCGGGTTAAAACTAGTCCTACCTTTTGCTTAGCTTCCTGTGCACAATGGGATGTTTTAACTCTTTGAGGCACACTATTTTAGAGAAAATAAAAACCCAAGTTGCACATAATTCTTTTATCAATATAAAAAATGGAAAAGGACATTCGTTTAAATTATTAGGATATTAAATTGTTTGACCTAGTAACTTCAATTTTTTGAAATGGGTTAACTCTTTGAGGTTAGGTAGGTTAAAACTAGTCCTACCTTTTGCTTAGCTTTCTGTGCACAATGGGATGTTTTAACTCTTTGAGGCACACTATTTTAAATAAAATAAAAACCCAAGTTACACATAATTCTTTTATCAATATAAATTATAATATGACTAATTCAACATAGAATTTATTGTCCTATGTAACATAGCAACTAAATATGCTAATTATTACTTTGTCATTATTATTTTTAATCCCTAAGAATGGTATCAAACTTCCGGGTACTGTTTTGGTCGCCAGTCAGTGGACAACCAGTTGTATCAACTGACATACGAAAAACGCGCCGTTCATATTAATGAATTCGTCCGAGTGCGCGCCGCAGTCAAAGGGTTAAATAAATATAATCACACATTTTTACCATTGCCGTTTTCCTCAACACCCTGTACATTGCCAAAGCCATAATTCTTCTCGTATCGACCTATCAGAGCCATCCAAAACCCATGCAGCTATTAAAATCGACCAGGATCATTCTCTAGAAACCTTTATTGGCTTCAGACGACGGAACACAGTGCGCAAAAGACAGAAATAGAGAAAAAGAGTTGGAGGATGTGGCCTGGCATAGTGATCGAGACGCTGATGACATAAAGATCGGCCAGGATCGGGCTTCAACGGCAACCAGGTTGAAATAGAATCATCAGGAATTCCGGGCATGACCTTAAATCGGCTACCCGATACCGATCTCTCCTATCGATAGCCCCGTGGCGGACTCTGGATCCTGGGAACACGGTGATTCGTCGGCGATTTTATGGCGGCCGTTTCAGACGTCCTGTCGATTCTCATCCGTGGCTAATTGTGCGTTTTCTCACCGGTTTCGAGCCAGGGCGGCCAGAAGAACGTTCGCAACGTTGCGCAGCGCCTGGCGATCGGACTTCGCCGATCTGTTCGCGTACGCTCGAACTAATTTTCCAATTAACAGGGTTCACGCTTGTCCTGTAAAATTGCGCTCCGAACGAGGCACACCGGTAAGGTATAATACAGCCATCTTGCGACCGACTACGTGCGACTTAAAGGTGCGTGTTCAGCGGCGAACGATTCGCGAATTCTGTTGGAAAACAGTGCTTTCGAAAATTTCGCAAATTTTTTTTGAAATAAGTATGTTAGACATTGAATACAGAAATAGTACGAAGTAAAAATTAAGCTGTTAGATGTCTAATGAAAGAAATGATTTGTTAAATCATATATAGTATAAAATTTACTTCTAATGAAATTTAATTTCTTAAATAATCGCTCTAATAAATTGTATATTTATTTTTATATTTATAATTGTATTAAATTCAATCCCTAAATCACTTAAGTTTCAAAAATAGTACGAAGCAAAAATTAAGCTGTTAGATGTCTGATAAAAGAAATGATTTTTTAAATCATATATAGTATAAATTTTACTTCTAATGAAATTTAATTTCTTAAATAATCGCTCTAATAAATTGTATATTTCTTTTTATATTTATAATTGTATTAAATTCAATCCCTAAATCACTTAAGTTTCAAAAATACTACGAAGCAAAAATTAAGCTGTTAGATGTCTGATAAAAGAAATGATTTTTTAAATCGTCTATAGTATAAAATTTACTTTTGATGAAATTTCATTCCTCAAATAAAACCTATAATATGAATATTAATCGCTCTAGTAAATCATACATTTCTTTTTATATTTATAATTTTATTAAATTCAATCCCTAAGTCACTTAAGTTTCAAAAATAGTACGAAGCAAAAATTAAGCTGTTAGATGTCTGATAAAAGAAATGATTTTTTAAATCGTCTATAGTATAAAATTTACTTTTGATGAAATTTCATTCCTCAAATAAAACCTATAATATGAATATTGATTCTCTCTAATAAATTATATATTTCCTTTTATGTTTATAATCTTATTAAATTAATTCCCTAAATTACATGATTTTCACAAAATTACTAAATCTAATCAATATAAACGAAAATGATTATGATAGATTTATTCAAAAACTTTGATCCTTCAACAAAAATTGGTTCATTAAATTCTTAAGCCTACCCCATTATTATTGAATTATTCCTTCGCGAATAAACATAATTTTCAAAAATGTATTAAACTTACTTTACAAAGAATTAAAAACCATCAGAACAAATAAATATCAATCAAATATTTTATTATTTATAAGTCTAATAATTATGTAAGCTCAGCTTTCTCTTAACATACTTTCTCAAGGGCTTCTTCTAAGAAACCAAGTCACATCTAGCTTTTTAGTAAGTTCAAAAACATTAATATTAACAAAACATAATATTAACTATAATATTAACAAAAAGAGTGTACATTACAAGTAATAATATAAGCAAAGAAAAAAAATCAGAAGAAAAACAAAATGTACAGAGATAGAACGAATAATTAAACAGAGGTGAACTCTTCAGCGAAAGAGAAAGTGCGAATTACGAAAAATTACGAGTAGTCCACAAGTGGGTCACAAATCATTTGTAAATTACGAGTTTTAGGAATGATAATTTCTTTGATGCTTGCAGAAACTTGTGGAGACGCACCTTTAGGATCGCTGTGTACATATCTAATGATCGGCTAGCTGAGCCTAGATCTTATCGGACAGTCTGGATCAGAAGTCTGGATCGTTCCAGGCCTCTGTACCCGCGGAAATCTTCTTACACCTGAGAACAGGTTAAAACGGCTACTAAGTAATTAGGAGCGAGTAGCGGGAGCTGTTACTGTTAAACTAAACTTCGTTTCCCTTGCAACGGATGTAGGAAACCACGCGAATCGTAGCTGTATATTGCTTAACACTATTCCTACCACGACCGGTCGAATGACAGTTTTTAAAATTTCGATTAGAATTTCATAGATACAACGTAATTGAATCGCCTTTAAACTTTATACTTTTTCTCAAATATACGTATAATACATTTTTCAATATTCACTTCTTTTTTCATTGTTTATTTTTTGAGAAAAATTTGTAGTCTATCTTACGTAGGAATGTCGCGGTAGGAATAAGTTTATATGGACGCCATTGGTGCATCTATTTTAGAAGAGCTGTTAAGAAAGCAGTTATAATTCCCATAATTTTTAATATTTTTAGATGAAAAAAATGCTGTACATACTAACAAAATCAATAAATCCATCTGCCAAATCTCAATACAAAATATCAATCCTATCATTAAAAAAAAAAAAAAAAATCACAAATGGAACTGAAAAAATGACAGTCTAGACAGCAATACCCCCTTAACAGTTTATCGATCGCGTAACTTATTACACACGCACTCTCGATCGGTTCATTTTGGCGCGAATGCATCGCTAATGAATTGAGCACAATCATTTTCTTCGAGTAATTAAGAGTTTAATATCTCTTTACAGTATACATACGATATCGCTCGAAACAGTCACCTTCGTTTAACACTATTCCTACCACGACCGGTCAAATGACTGTTTTTAAAATTTCGATTAGAATTTCATAGATACAGCGTAACTGAATCGCCTTTAAATTGTAGGCTTTTCCTCAAATATACGTATAGTACACTTTTCAATATTCACTTTTTTTTCGTTATTTATTTTCTGAGCAAAGTTTGTAGACTGTCTTACGTGGAAATGTTGCGGTAGGAATAGATATATGTGAAGTGTCGGTAGGAATAGTGTTAAGGAAACATTAAAAAATTCACAGACTAATTGTAAGCATGTAAAAGCCGATTAATAGGCTTCCGGTCGATAAAGTGTTAAGCAAAGACTGCGTGTGTTAGCACAGAATCGTTCAAGGCATTTGTGAGGCGAGCCGGCTCACAGAATGCCATGCATCAAGCATTTTCTAGACTCCTGTCAACGAAGGAAAATTTGAATAAAGGCGGCAAAGTTCAGCCAGAGGTGGTAACGAAGAGACCGCTCATATTATAAACAAAAAAGGAACAGAAATAAATGTAACGTCGAAAGGGTCAGACGTGTTGTCTTACTCTTGAGTTTTATTTTAATTTTAATAGTCAGACGCGTAGTCTTATTCTTCAGTTTTAATTTAATTTTAACACGTGCGTGCGTGCGTGTGTGTGTGTGTCTGTGTGAAACTAGAGTGATCCTAATATATTTTAATTATCTTATACTATTGCTTAGAACTGTAAGAGACAGACATTTATTATTATTTGTATAATAATATTAATTGGGTTTATATAATTTGTATAATTAATATTAAGTAGTACTTTAACTTAATACACAAGATTTCTCCAAAATTAAATTTCACATCCCAACACAAACTAACCAAAAATTTATTCGTTCTTCACACGATGATTCATGGATCCTGAACGACCGACAGAAAAATGTTGTCTCATCAATTGAAACCGTTCGTCCTGACAGCAATCGCAGCGTTCGTCGAGGAAAACGTTCCCCGCGATCAGGCTGTTAATCCGACAACGGATCCATTCGAGGGTCGGGTAAACGACGGATCCAGCGCGATTCGATTGGTCGTTTAGCAGAACGATCACACGCCTGTAAAACGCGCGAAACTCGTTTCGCAATTCGCGAGTCCCCGTCGCTCGAACCGCGGTAAAGCGTTTCACGCGGAGCAGGTCCAGCATTATCGAGTCCCGATCTCCTCCCAGCCGCCTTCTGTCCTTCGCCAACGTTCAGACGTGATCCAGCTGATAGGCAAACGGACGATGCCAGATGTTGAGCGCGGGCAATTTGCGCAACGATCGATTTACGACGGCCATATACGCGGCTCGATGTCCGCTGCTTTTGCCGCTTAATGGAGCTCCAATAAAGCCGTTGCCGGACCTGATCGCGAATTACACCGGGCCCCGGGGCCTGGGGACCCTGTATTCCCGATGAGATTTCGTGAGGCTAGAACGAAGGTGTCGTGGAACGATAGTAATTCGAAGAGTGTTGTGTTCCAACGAACGCTGCTTTTCCCAATAGATGTATTTCGTAATACTAACTGCCTAAAGTTATTTCAATATTATATAGGAGTACATATAATGAATAATACGAAATAAATTAATTCTTGCATGAAATCTACTCTTTTTACTTGCCGACAAAATTAAATGTACTCCAAGTGCAAAAAGAAATTTCAAATAATTGTATACCCAAAGGGTTAATGGAGCTCCAATAAAGTCGTTGTTAGACTTGATCGCGAATTACACCGGGCCCCGGGGCCTGGGGACCCTGTATTCCCGATGAGATTTCGTGAGGTTAGAACGGAGGTGTCGTGGAACGATAGTAATTCGAAGAGTGTTGTGTTCCAACGAACGCTGCTTGTGAAATTCGGCTCGATGTCTGCTGCTTTTCCCAATAGATGTATTTTGTAATACTAACTGCCTAAACTTATTTCAATATTATATAGGAGTACGTAAAATGAATAATACGAAATAAATTAATTCTTGAAATAATTCTCTCAAATAAATGTGTACTCAAAGGGTTAATGGAGCTCCAATAAAGTCGTTGCTAGACTTGATCGCGAATTACACGGGGCCCCGGGGCCTGGGGACCCTGTATTTCCGATGTCTGTTGCTTTTCCCGCTTACCATTAGATTTACGGACATTTCTCATATACCTTTTTCTAATAAACATATTCTAAGGAATAGGTATATGTCGCACAGAATTTGAAATTGCAAACCTGAGAAGGAAATAGATTAGGGTATATTCGAATCGCCCCATCAATAAAAGTCAACAAAAATTGTTACGAATAATGGTAATTGTTTTGGCAAATTTTGCTCCTGAAGTCCATAACTTACTCTGATAAACCTAGTGTTAATAATACAGACAAAAATTAATCAGAAGTTATATTTTTTACGGAAACTTTAACCCTTTTGTAAAAACTAGATGCGACAAAATGATAGCGGGGGTAGGAAAAAGAGATCAACGAGACTTCATTGTTTGAGATGGCAAAGATTTCTTATACATTTTCACGTGTTGAATTCAAATCTGATTCCAAAAGTAATCTGCCGCATTAATCGGATTTTCCTTATATTTATGTTGATATTCCATGGATAGTAACATTTGTCTAATATTTTTGTAAATACCACCGTACAGTACTAACCTTCCCCTATAAAGTCAAATTTGATTTCTAATTAAGCGATTTTCTTAGCTAAGATGTAACGTTTTAAAGTAACTCAAGAAACACTGTAGATCATAGGCTGTGCTATCATTTTGTCGCGCACTGTACCCACGAAACAGGTGAACAGAACGCTACGCGATCGTTCAGCGCGGCGCAGCGGTCGGCGAGCGAAGGTTCGAAGCGAAATGATAGATCGGCGCGTGGTTGATCCCATCGAGTCCGCGATGGGAATCCGTCAACGTCCACGGCTGCAAGGAGTTCCCGGGGCTCTCCCCGCTTGACACGGATATCCTCGCGCCCGCCACCGTCCCGCCCGCCCCCCTGCCCACCACCTTCTGGGGGACTTTGTCTTAGATGCTGCGAGGAGATACGGCCGTGGAAGGTGTAATGGATCGCCACACGACCAGGGCCGCCCCAACCCCCGTAAGGAACACCGGCTGAGATCGGTCAGATTACAGGGAAGCGGGGCATAATGTCCAAACAGTTGCTCGTCAACAACCGTCTAACGGTCCTGCAGGAACGTTTACCATTGCCGATCGCACGGCCGACAGTCGAATTCCTCGAACATCCGACGATCGAGAGCCGAAATCTTCACGAGCCGCGCTGGATACCGTTACGAACCGGCCCGTGTGCGTGGAAACTGGTGGCGTTCGCGTCGATTCGAGGCTGGTTCGACGAGTAAACCAGATCCAACGCGGTTCGAAAATGAACGGTTTAACACTTTCGCTACTATGGGCGACTATAGCCACCCTTCATGAGATTCCACTGAGGTGCTACGGGCGACTATAGTCATTTCTCTTATGCTTACCAATTTTTATACCTTTTAATATCAAACTTGAACAATAAATGATTTTAAGAGAATTAGTATTCCCTTATATGGATATTTAAATACAGATTATATGCCGCTTTAAGTGTAATCCTCCTTCTGAAGGGGATAAAACTCGAACATTTAACGAGAGGTGGTTCTTGAACAGTTATAGCAACACTACTGTACAACACAAACGAATTGCATCCCACGAGAAGTGAAACTTTCCTACCTTCAATTGACTTGTGCTCCCCAGTACACATTGACCTTGTTCCCATCGCTATCTCTACCCCTTCCCTCTTTGATCAATTTAATTTCGGTGGCAGTCCCAGGTTTATCATTGGAAATGTTCTTAAGCTGAATCTGTCGCTATACACAACAATAAGTAACGTTAAAAACAAGCAAAACCCATTGCTACATTCACTTCGCCTAAAGTCATTACTACTAAATCTAAAAACATATGTTAGAACGTAACACTTCAATGGACTTATGCTCCCCGGCACACATTGACTTTGTTCTCATCGCTATCTCTACCCCTTCCCTCTTTGATCGATTCAATTTCGGTGGCAGTTCTGGGTTCATCATCTAAAATGTTCCTAAGCTGAATCTGTCGCTATACACAAAAATAAATAACATTGCACTGCTACATTTACTCCGCCTAATGTCATCTCTACTAGATCTAAATACCTAAGTTGGAATCTAACACTCCAATGGACTTATGCTCCCCAGCACACATTGTCCTTGTTCCCATCGCTATCTCTACCCATCTCACAGTCTGTACTCCTCCCTCCCCCGTCAGTCAATTCGATTTCGGTGGCAGTCCCAGATTTGTCGTTGGAAATGTTCCTAAGCTGAATCTGTCGCTAAACACAAAAATAAATAACATTGCACTGCTACATTCACTCCGCCTAATGTCATCTCTACTAGATCTAAATACCTAAGTTGGAACCTAACACTTCGATTGACTTGTGCTCCCCAGCACACATTGTCCTTGTTCCCATCGCTATCTCTACCCATCTCATAGTCTGTACTCCTCCCTTCCCCGTCAGTCAATTCGATTTCGGTGGCAGTCCCAGGTTTATCATCGGAAATGTTCCTAAACTGAATCTGTCGCTAAACACAAAAATAAATAACATTGCACTGCTACATTCATTCCGCCTGAAGTCATCTCTACTAAATCTAAATACCTAAGTTGGAACCTAACACTTCGATTGACTTGTGCTGCCCAGCACACATTGACTTTGTTCTCATTGCTATCCCTACCCCTTCCCCGTCGGTCAATTCGATTTCGGTGGCAGTCCCGGGTTCGTCGTCGGGAAACGACGGACGTGGATCCGCGGAAAGACGCTCACAGCCGTGGGTGTGCTTCACCGACATCAGAAGAGTACGGTCCTCTCCAAGAGCACGAAGAAGAGGGAGGCTGTTAGAAAGAGCGAAACGAGGATGGAAGAAGGACGACGAGTATCTCTTCTTCGTTGGTCGGCGTGCAGGAACACCGGGGAAAGAAGAAACACAGAGGCAGAGGGGCGGGGGGTTGGGAGGGGGTTGGAGGAGGCGAGAGAGACACAGAGGGAACTTGTTATGCTTTGAGAGATATGGCGGAGACCTGCGGAATACATAATTTTGTAAAGACAAAAATGCTGCGGTCGTGCCTCGGCGGAGTCGCATTTTTCCTTGTTTCACGAAATGTTCAGGCCTCCCCTCCCCCCCCTTCTTGTCCAAGCTGCTCTCAGAGCGTCACCCCTCTCTCGTCCCTCTCCGGTAATGCGCCGCGGAATGAGAAACGTTTTGTAAAAAATGTATCCGCGTCTTCGCAGCACCGGCTCCAGCGGACCACGTTCCTCTCTTCCTCTGTTTCTGTTCGGTGCCTCGCTCCAGCGTGCCGCGGTTTGCGTAAGCATGTTCTTGGAACGCGATCAAATCAATTCCGATGCGTTTCAAGCGTTCGTACAGAGACACCGTTTGCGGTATGCGTGGGACTGTACTTTTCCAGGCTTTTCAAGGGCACGACTGTTCAAAGCTTGTTAGAGCTGATCGTTAGGCTATCTTGTGTAGTACCACTGAATCATCTTGAAGCCAAAATCCGAATGTCCACCTTTGTCGAGCGAGACGACACGAGAGGCGCAGAAATACGTGAAGAATGTTGAGAAAAACGGCAATGGTAAAAATGAGTAAAAATATATTTATTAACCCATTGACTGCCAGCTACGAGATATCTCGTAGTGTGTGCTGCGAGTTTAGATTGGCTACAAATGACCATTTGAGTTAGGAATTATTATAGAGGATGAATGAAAAATATATATATATATAGGGTAGAGAATATATTAATTATCAATTTGTATTAAAAACTATTAAAATTGTAGGTTAAACGATTAAAATGTATTCTTTGAAATAAAATCGTGGCATTCAGGGCAAGACGTGCTAAATTTGCGTGGCAGTTAATGGGTTAATTGATACTTCTTTCCTCGATTCAATCGTATGATCCCCATTCCATCAATAACAGAAGATGCACGCTTACGATCCTCATTCATCTTTTCTCATTCTTTATATTGGGTTGTTCGGAAAGTAATTTCGTTTTCTCCTAACACAGGGCTTAATTATATTTTTTCATAGTCAACTTCACGCTTAAGCCGCATGGTCATTATATACTTTGACAGCATATATAGCAAGGCTTGCTTGTGAAAAGTTTCGATTGATTCTACCCAGTAGTTTTTGATTGGTGCCCTATCAAATATGGAAAGTAAAAAGCAACATTTTCGGTATTTTTCACTTTTCTACTATCGAAAAGGTAAAAATACTGTTCAAGCAAAGAAAAAATTATCCGTTGTGTATGGAGAAGATGTATTGAGAGAAACCCCAGTGCCAAAACTGGTTTACAAAATTTCGATCCGGCAATTTTGATGTTGTAGATGCACCACGTTCTGGAATGCCAGTTGAGGTTGATGAAGACACAATAAAGGCATTAATTGATGCAAATCGGCGAATAATAACTCGTAAGACCGCTAAGAGATTAAATTTATCGAATTCGACCGTTAATGATCATTTGAAACGGCTAGGTTTAGTCTGAAAGTTTGACATATCATAGAAAAAAACGAAATTACTTTCCGAACAACCTAATATTTTCATCATTCCTTTTTCCAATACATTTCTTTTCATTCTAATTGCTTAACCGTTCATTCTAGAATCTCTTTCATATGCAAACACACAAAGAAACACACGTCAATAAACTTGCAATCACTCTCATAAAGAATATCGCGATGGGATTGGCGGTTAATCGTTTCGATGCGTTTTAACCCTTTGAACGCTAAATACTCTCAGCCTAATTACTCTAATTGTTTGCTGGAGACGGAGTATTATTACTCGTATACTGATAATCGCCTTACAGTAAGCGGAAGATCGCAAAAATTGACAAACGCATATATACGTCTATGATCTCTACGAGCAACTTTTGTTAAACGCATATATGCGCCCATAGCACTTATGAAGTTAACGACGAAATGTGTGGCTATGGAAAAAGTAACAAGGTGAAGAAAACAAAAATTGGCAAACGCATATATGCGTCCATAGTCCTTACGAGCAATAATATATAATACCTAGTAAACATTTAAAGTCTTCGTTTTAATAGAGATATGAATAGAAATTATGTTGGGCTATTAATTAGTTTACACATGTTTATTCAAAAAAGTTGCAACAAATATTCTTTCAGCTATTAAGTATCCTTAAGTTTACCAAAGTTTCCTTTCAGCTTACAGTCTTATTTTATTACCCTAGCATTGCAGTTCCACTAACTCTACAACTCAGAAATCCATCAAACTCACAACTCTCTGTGGATTATTGCAAATTTCTACCTTCTGATTTATTCTGAATATTAACCTTTTTAACAAAATACCTTAATTTTAAACAGTTTCTGTTCTTTACTACAATATTGCAAATTTTTACCTTCTGCTTTATTCTGAATATTAACCGTCTTAACAAAACACCTTAATTTTAAACAGTCTCTGGTACAATTTCTCACCATATGCAAAAATATTCATATTCCCATAAATGGAACTCAATTTTATCAGTTTACCGATCAACGCTAAAAATCTATGATCCAACCACAATCTTTTCCCCCGTAGCTCTTCATCTGCCCGTGAAGTTCATTCTCGTTTCACAGAGTCGCACAGTATTACCGTGGGAGTTCTTAAGGAACACGAAAATAAGCAGCGTTATGCTAATGGCTCATAGAGATCTCAGCTTCTTTCACGTTTTTCCCCGGTTTCCTGTTGGGCGCGTGGGACAGGGCATATATTTCACGATCCGCGGCACTAAAAGCCGCAGCGTTCAGTGGGCAATAATTCTCGGGGTGAGTTATCGGCGGGATCGTAAAGCACGACAAACTATTGTCTCGGGGACAAAATGTGGCCAATAAGTGGAAATAGGCGAAACGCGGGTAACGGTCCTTTCCGGAGGGAAAAATTTCCATAAACTCTCTCTTCACCGATCCTTCCGTGTGATCTCCCCTGTCCCTTGCTTCGTCGTTGGAGTCCACTCTCACCCTTGTCCTCCCCCCCTCCCCCACCCTTCCTTCGCTTTTACGCATAGTTGAGATCCCCAACTGATTTTAGTGGTTTCCCTTTGACTTTTTGACGTCTTACAAGGGCCGACAGCCGTTCAAATACTTCTGTAACCGCGCGCGGGGTCTGTCGCCGCCATAACTAACCTGGGATAACTTTCTGGAGTTTCGCCTCCCTCTACCACCTCTCCCTTCCTCTCCCGTACTCTTTCTCTTTTCTACCGATACTTGGGTCAACTCTGTTACCGTTTCCTTTTTCGGATTAACTGCTGGTTTAGGGTTGGAACGATCGGTTTTGGGGTTGCGGTAATTGTTTGTATGAAATTGTGTGAATTGTTTGTACGAAAGATAGCGCAGAGATTGATTTGTTCAGTAGACTAAGGATTTTTATGCAAATTCGCATTTTTAGAAATGGAACCTAAGCAGAGATTCGAGAGATATATCTCAGTTGAAACGTGTTCGTGTAATTGTTTATATGAAATTGTGAAAGAAAGCGCAGAGATTGATTTGTTCGGTAAACTAAGTATTTTTATGCAAATTCGCATTTTTAGGGATGGAATCTAAGCAGAGATTCGAGAGATATATCTCAATTGAAGTGTGCTCATGTAATTGTTTATATGAAATTGTGAAAGATAGCGCAGAGATTGATTTGTTCGGTAGACTGAAGATTTTTATGCAAATTCGCATTTTTAGGAATGGAACCTAAACAGAGATTCGAGAGATATATCTCAATTGAAGCGTGTTCGTGTAATTGTTTATATGAAATTGTGAAAGATAGCGCAGAGATTGATTTGTTCGGTAGACTAAGGATTTTTATGCAAATTTTCATTTTTATGAATGAAACCTAAGCAGAGATTCGAGAGATATATCTCAATTGAAGTGTGTTCATGTAATTGTTTATATGAAATTGTGAAAGATAGCGCAGAGATTGATTTGTTCGGTAGACTGAAGATTTTTATGCAAATTCGCATTTTTAGGAATGGAACCTAAACAGAGATTCGAGAGATATATCTCAATTGAAGCGTGTTCGTGTAATTGTTTATATGAAATTGTGAAAGATAGCGCAGAGATTGATTTGTTCGGTAGACTAAGGATTTTTATGCAAATTTTCATTTTTATGAATGAAACCTAAGCAGAGATTCGAGAGATATATCTCAATTGAAGTGTGTTCATGTATTATCTAGTTTTTAGGAACATGTAACATTAATGTATAAATAAGCCATTTTCATATTATATTATATAACTGTGTATCGAATAAATCTCATTAGAGATTTGGTAATAGAAAAAATTAATAATAGAAAAAAGATATTTCAATAGAATGGCGTGTATTTTATTTGAAATAACTTGGAAATTGGTATACGTTACATGCACATTATTTTGCAGATTTAAGATTCCTGTAAATTCATGAATTAGCTGGTAACACACTCTCTCGCAAATTTTTTTTTTCTGGCGGTATTTAAGTTCATATTTCCATTTCTACGTTAAATGTGAACAAGCGTGGATATTGCTATTAGCTTTGTATTTTAGGTAATTATTATTTCATTGCCTTTCATTAATTTGAAATTCCTTAAATTAATTTATTATTTCGTAAAGCCCACGTTTAGAATGGAAAACGAAACATTTGAAAAGGAATACATTTAACATTTACTTTCTTCTTTTTTTATTATTTTTTAATTATAAGTATAAGAATATAATTGTTTGTCATTTTTTATATCTTTTTATTACTTTATTATTCTAAAAATAACTATTTTTAATCAAAACAGTGTATGCCCAAGCATGTTGAACTATTTTGTGAATTTATATAAGGTTTATTTTAATTAATTCTTCAAAAATATTGCCATTAACCCTTTGACTACGGCAGACTTTGAGACGCATTGGTTGTACCATACGGTAGGAATTTAGTTACGACGTACTAGTCGAGAACTTCGGGTGAAATTTTGAGTAGGGATGCATTTTTGTAAAAACATATGTATTTCATTAGTGAAAAAACTGAATTTCACTACATCAAAACAATATTATTTATTTCTTCGTATTCTGAACCGAATTACTACTGTAAATATCAGAGTGCCTATAGGAGGTTTCAGTGTCAGAAAGCCAAAAATCGTCGAACGCCTTTAGGCGTCCTTAGTCTCAGGCGACCGCAATGGGATAAGTGCCTACAAGCGCTCTCACAAGGGAAGGTCCCCAACTGTACCACACGGATTTCAACGATCTTTCATAAGATGATAGAGTACATATTGTTAAGTATGTCTGCCAAATATTAGCCGTAGTTACCTGGTAGTTTTAAAGATATAAACAATTAAAGACATATACGTATTGATGTACCATGATTATAAATTTATAATTGTAAAGTAACAGTGGCGAAGCGACAGGTTGTATGTATTGTGAATCGGAAATTCGACGATCGAATCCCCGTCATGTAAATATTTTTTATATTTATTTTTCTTTTTTCTTTCTCTCTTTAGTCACTATTACTTCACTGTGGTGACACTGTGCATGATGAGTTGACTATCAGAATGATAGTTATCGTAGATGTAAAAAAAGTACAAATCGAAAGTTATTCCGAATCAGGATTACAGAACAAAAGCTTGTTTATTGCAGAATATTTTTTAATTTGTATGTTATCTATGTGTCTAGCTATACAGTTTCATCACAGTGAAATAGTAGTGGGACAGAAAAGAGAAAAAGACAACGAAAAGAAAATAAAAAAAACTTTAGTCAACTGGGATTCAATCGCGGAACTTTCCGCTTATAAGTCGCACAAGACTTCACCTTGCCGTCGTGGCTTTGCAACCAAGGAAATACAATCATAACAGTTCACGGGGTGTGTACCTTTAATCAATTATATCCTTAAAACTATCAAGTAATTACGGCTAATATTTAGCAAACATACTTAACAATATGTACTCTATCATCCTATGAAAGATCGTTGAAATCGGTGTGGTATAGTTGGGGTCCTTCCCTTGTCAGTGTTATAAATTCAAAATTTATAAGCGCCTATAGGCGCCCACAGTAGCCTAGGGGTTAAACCGTTAAACTGTTAATAATAATAATAATAATAATAATATTTCTTAATCTCTGCAATACAAGCCAGGAGGACACTTTATCGATAGAAGAGCGAAATAATTCGAAATTCCTCGATCTTCCTTAAAAGCTCGACTTCTCCGGGTCCCCCAAATTAAAACGAGGAACTTTTCCAGGTCAAACCCTTCGCGTCCACGTAACCCACTTCCATCCCGATCCATCCGCCAGGATCCTATAACCACCCCAAAGTCGTTCCTCCGTGGCTGTAGACAAGGGACGGCATGGAGCTCCGTGAAACGAAGCGTCCGTGAGAGATTCGGAGAACTCGCGAGGCGAACTCGCGACCGTGCGGTTCGCATTCTGGCACGTATAGCAGTTTTCAAGATGGGTATTTGATAGGACGCGGACACGTAGGCTATGTATACGCGGCGACTCGGTAGATTAGGATGATATAATTACAGCATTAACATAAGTCACCGGGCAGGCACGGCCGCGGAATAGTAATCGTGTCGAACACGTGTGCGCGTCATCGCTGTTTCGTTTTACTGCACTCAGGTTCCGAGGGGATGGCAGGGGGGAGAGGAGACGACGCCGACGTCCGCACGGGTTCACGTGAGTTTCGTCGCTGGGACGTCCTTCTCTCCTAAATGCCGAGATATTTATCGCGAGGCTACACCAGAGACGCACGGGCGGCTCGCTTTCCGAATTCCCTGCAACCCTTCGCGCCCGGGAGGCGATCTTTGGTTTGACGAATGAATTCGAAAGGGGGTTGAAAATAGTAGTGTTTGTAAGTTTGCTAACATATTGTACTGAAGTATGATATACTTAATGGTAGATTTAAGGATTGTGTTTTTAATTGAAATTAAATTACTTCAGTTGAAGTTAAAGCAAAGATCTTTGATTGACGAATGAATTTGAAAGGGGGTTGAAGATAATAGTATTTGTAAAATTGTTATCCTATGGTAGATCTAATGGTAGATTTAAGGATTGTGTTTTTAATTGAAATTAAATTACTTAACTTGAGTTTAAAGCAAAGATCCTTGGTTGACGAATGAATTCGAAAAGGGGTTGAATTTAATAGTGCTTGTAAAATTGCTAACACATTGTAACAAAGTGTAATGCCTAAGTGCCCAATAGCAGATATAAAGTTTGGGTTTTTAATTGAAATTCAATTACTTAACATGAGATTAAAGCGAAGCTCTTTGGTTAACGAATGAATTCGAAAGGGGGTTGAAAGTAGTAGTGTATGAAAATTACTGACATATTGTAGCGAAGTATGATATACCTAATAGTAGATTTAAGGATTGTGTTTTTAATTCATATTAAATTACTTAACTTGAGGTTAAAACAGAGATCCTTGGTTGACGAATGAATTTGAAAGGGGGTTGGAAATAATAGTATTTATAAAATTGTTATACTATGGTAGACCTAATAGTAGATTTAAGGATTGTGTTTTTAATTGAAATTAAATTACTTAAGTTGAAGTTAAAGCAAAGATCTTTGGTTGACGAATGAATTTGAAAGGGGGTTGAAGATAATAGTATTTGTAAAATTGTTATCCTATGGTAGACCTAATGGTAGATTTAAGGATTGTGTTTTTAATTGAAATTAAATTACTTAACTTGAGGTTAAAGCAAAGAGCGACGCAATGGTGACTCGCTTCCCGAGTTTTCTGCATTCCATTACACTCAAGAGGTGATCCTCGGTTGATAAATAAATTTGAGAAAGGGTTGAGTTAACAATGTTTGTAAAATTGTTAGCGCACAATAGAAAGTACCATAGTTTGTGTTTCAAGAAGTTAAGTTATTTGACTTGAGATTGAAGCATTGACCGACGCAATGGCGGCTCGCTTCTTTAATTCTCCGCAACCCTTTGCACTTTAGAAGTGATCCTCGATTGACGAATGAGTTCGAAAGTTGAAAATAATAGTATTTATAAAATTGCTAACACACTGTAGCGAAGTATGATGTACCTAATTGTTTAATTACTTAACATGAGGTTAAAGCAAAGAGCGTTGAAATGGCGATTCGCTTCCCCAGTTTTCTGCATTACATTGCACCCTAAAGATAATCCTCGGTTGACGAATTAATTGAAAGAGGGTTGAGTAGCAGTGTTTGTATCACATTAATCAACACTTGCAGTTTATGCATACATACCTTATGCCATACAAACTCAGCCTTGAACAAATTGCTCTAATGGTAACATATTGGTAGCGACATCAAACTATTGATGCCATTATGGAATAGACATCCAATAATGTATTGGAACGCTCTAATCGTTAACAAATTAAAGGTTGAACATAATCTTCCAACGATACTACTGTTGCTATACTATTCTGACAAGCTATTACTGAAAAATCGAACCTAACCCGAACCTTCTTCGATACCTACCACTTAAATAGTACTTTATCTCTTCATCGAAGCTTCCGTAGCCTCGCGACAGTTTCCAAATCGCCGTGAAATCCGCGTCCAAAAAGGGATCCGTCCCACAGAAACTACCAGCAAACTTCAAAGAAGGGAAGAAAAAGACACGGAAGAGAAAACAGGACACGGGAGCGAGAAACGGGAAGGAAAACGAAGAAAGTGAAGCGGAGAAAAAGAGCGGGGACCGGCATGAAATCGGGAACCTGACCGGGGCCGAGGCTGCGTTCGGAAAGTTGGTGAACTGATGAAGCAGTCAGGCGATCATAAAAGGTAGGCAAGTTGAGCGTCGGCTGATGAAGAAATAAAAGTGTAACCTGCCCTCCCCCTGTCCCCCTGCCCAGTCCTCCGGCTCAACCGGTCGGAAGGTACAGAAAGCACCGAGATAGGGTTGCGGAGGCAGGCAGATTTCGCTCTCCTCCCTCCCCCTTCCCTCGTGGCCTCTCTTTTCCTCTCTCCCTTTCTGGGTTTATCCGAGTCACCGATCGCGTAGATTCCGAGAAGCAGCCGAAACAATATCATAACTCGTCGGCCCCGGGAGCCCGTGGCCGTAAATAGAAATGCCTGATACCGCGAGCACGAAAGAAAGAGAGAGAAGGAGAGAGTGAGTAAGTGAGTGTGAGAGATAGTGAGAGAGGGAGAGAGAGAGAGAAAGACAGAGACAGAGAGAAAGGAAGAGAGAGAGAAGGGGAGAGTGAGTAAGTGAGTGTGAGAGAGAGAGAATTAGAGAGTGAGTAAATGAGAGTAAGAGAAATAGTGAGGGAGGGAGGGAGAATGAGAGGGAGAGAGAGAAGGAGAAAGTGAGTTAGTGAGTGTGAGATACATTGTGAGAGAGAGGAGAGAGAAGGAGAGAGTGAGTAAGTGAGTGTGAGAGAGATAGTGTGAGAGAGAGAGATTGTGAGTGTATGTGACAGAGAGAGTGAGTGAGTGAATGAGAGAGAGAGAGAGCGGGTAGGAGGTATGGAGGGTGAGGGGGATGGTTTGGTTGCTCACTCAGACTGTTTCGTATTCCTCCCGCGCAAACGGGGCTCCATGATAATTATGATGCGCCTTGGAGACCAGCAGCGATCGGTTTTTGATGTGGCTGCGCCGCCGAAAAACGGTCACCGTTTCGTGTGTATATAGGTACCGGTTCGCCTTCATTCGTGATCGAAATTTCGGATCGATCTTTCTCTTCAACCTTCCGGTGGCCTGCGCGACCAGATACCACGAGATCACGTTCACCTCGTACGCTGAATTATTATCAGGCACGCCGCCGATACACATGGAAACGAGACGGAGTCGATGGAGACTTCGGGTCTCCGTTGCATTTGCCGAGTTTCTGGAGGATTTACGGCGAGGAACAGTATTTGTACCCTGTGTCACAGGGAAATTCGTGTAGTACAGAAATTTTTGTTTTAATGAAAGATTGAGAGCGTGTAGAGCGTAAAATGAAAGGTACGTGGTGCCATTTTTAAAGCTGATAGGGAATTTCTTTAAGAGGATAAAATTTGGTCCTGGGAGTTTTAAATACAGCTTTGTTTGGTACGCTTCTTGATAGAACACTTAGGGTTGAATATTTTTTATGGGAAATGTTCGACTCTAGCTTGTATGGTTATGAAGTTACATTTAAAAGGCTGAAGAAAAAATGGCACTTTCAATGTGTTCATGCTATTAGAGGACTTGAAACGACTTTTATTTCCTCCGCTTTGCTCTTAAAGAATTCTTGCATCAACTGACTTACTATAAATGAGAAGGTACTTTACATAATGCAAATCTATTTTAAAAGAAACAGATGAACAACTAAAATTTCACAAAAAAATATTCAAACAAATAAACAAATGAACAGCTACAGTTTCACAAAAAGTATGCAAATAAACAATTAAATTAATAGCTAAAATTTCACAAAAAATATACAAATAAAATAGCAAATGAACACCTAAAATTTTATAAAAAATATGTAAATAAACAAACAAATTAACAGCTACAAATTCACAAAAAATATGCAAATAAACAAATAAATGAACAGCTACAATTTCACATAAGGTATGCAAATAAACAAACAAAATAACACTTAAAATTTTATGAAAAATATGTAAATAAACAAACAAATTAATAGCTACAATTTCACAAGAATATGCAAATAAACAAACGAATGAACGGCTACAGTTTCACAAAAAGTATACAAATAAATAAATAAATAAACAGCTACAGTTTCACAAAAAGTATGCAAATAAATAAACAAATTAATAGCAACAATTTCACAAAAAGTATGCAAATGTTTTCCAAAAGGTACATTATTTTCACCAAAAATTGATGCCCAAATTTGTGTTGATCGCGACTTCTTGTTCCTATCAAATGGCATAAGTACGATGAAAAGTGTCGCCATTGATTCGGTAACGCTCCTCCCGGTATAAACGCGTACGGGATAAAGTTATTCGAAAGGAACTGGATCGTTTTGGTGACGCTTCCATAGATTCCGGCTTCTTTGATGATTTTATCCATTCTCCACAGTCCGAATCCTTCGACATTCGCCACGGGCAGCTCCGGTTGGCTGGCTTCGGCTCACGGAACGAAGAATAGACACTAGAACCACGGGTTGCGCTCGCTTAATCCGCGAATCGAAGCTTTCATGCATAATTCATGGCCGCGCCTTCGGCCCTCCCCCTGCCCCGCACCGCCGCGCGGCATCTTTTGAATCGGAAACTTTTGGAATTCCCTTCCCGACGGGAAATTTATCGCGCTCACGGCATCCACGTCGCCGAGGAAACTCCGCGTTTTACACCTTCGTGGGCTGACCTCTCGAAGAGGGAGCAACATCTCAGATCGTACGAGATCTACGATATATATAGGGTGATTGTTATTATTGAGAATGGGTCTTAATCGTTTGAGTCCCACGCAGCGCGATCACGCTGTTTTAATTCCACGTCGAAAAGATCCACTATACTTTGAATTGCAGTAAATATCAGTGCTGAACTTTATCAATGTATGTCAGTCGCGTTTTTACCTTCATTTTGTCACATAAACCATACAAGTGATACGCATTATTTCCAGTTGCCGTTTCAAAGATTAAAAATATCTGTGAACTAATTCTTGATACAAACCAACAAGACATACGCTTTCGTGACAAGAATTTTTCAACCATCTCTGGGACTCAAACGGTTAACACTTAGCCAACCGAATGAGGAGATCTCTCAAACTTTCCTTAACAAAGCGCTGCCATTGATTCTATTTAGTTTTGTTATTAGTGTAGTTTTGTACTAAGTTGTTTACAGTTCGTCAAATGCATTTTCTGGTTTTCCAAGGTGCAATTTTTAATAAATTCTTAGTATGCGATGGACAGTGTTTGATTAAGTGTAGCACCGTGTGGTTAGCTAAATGTTAACACTTAGCCAATCGAATGAGGAGATCTCCCATTTTTTCGTCAACAAAGCGCTGCCATTGATTCTATTTACTTTTGTCATTAGTGTTATTTTGAACTAGTATTGTTCATAGTTCATCAAGTGCATTTTCTGGTTTTCCAAGGTGCAATTTTTAATAAATTCTTAGTATGCGATGGACAGTGTTCGATTAAGTGTAGCACCGTGCGGTTCGCTAAATGTTAACACTTAGCCGACTGAATGGGGATATCTCCCATTTTTTCCTCGACAAAGCGTTGTCATTGATTCTATTTACTTTTGCCATTAGTGTTGTTTTGACTAGTTTTGTTCACAGTTCATCAAGTGCATTTTCCAGAATACAATTTTTAATCAATCCAATGCTGGTCAAAGACTAACAATAATTTTTAATTTTTTAAATTATTAAAATCATTGTTCGCACTGTACAATCTTTATTTGACAGGCAAGTATTTAACACATTTTAATTATTTGGTGACCAACAGTCACCTCTCGAGCTTAAAGGGTTAAATTTTCCGTAAAAGATATAACCTGTAATTAATTTTTGTCTGTATTATTAAGAAAGAAATATTGTATGCAAAACTGCATGTACAAATTTGTATACATTACGTTAGATTCAAGAAATACAAAAATTCGTATGTTGTGCTATCATTTTGTCGCACCTAGTTTTTACAAAAGGATTAAATTTTTCAAAAAAAAAAAAAAAAAAAAATATATATATAACCTGTGATTAATTTTTGTTTGTATTATTAAGAAAGAGATACTGCATACAAAACTGCATGTACAAACTTGTATACATTACCTTAACACTATTCCTACCACGACCGGTCAAATGACCGTTTTTAAAATTTCGATTACAATTTCCCATAATTTGAATCGTCTTTAAACTTTACGACTTTTCCTCAAATATACGTATAATACATGTTTCAATATTCACTTCCTTTTAAATTGTTTATTTTCTAAGAAAAATTTGTAGTCTGTCTTACCTACCGCGACCGGTCAAATAACGTGAAGTGTCGGTAGCAATAGTGTTAAATACAAGAAACACTAAGAATCATATGCTGTGCTATCATTTCGTCGCGTACTGTAGCGTAAACGCAGCTTCAGAAGACACTCTGCCCACTTCGTCGTCCGCAGGTCGGCGTCGATTTCAATCGGCCGCTCGAGGAGATTGATAAGACCGATCCCTGGCTGCCGCGTATCAGCGAGTCCTCCCGTGAATGCAGAAACCCGCGCGTCCCTGTTTCGCTGGCCGAGAGGAGCTCGAGGTAACTTTATGGGCACGTTTTCGGTGGCCGCTTTCGGGGAACGATGATTTGGGTAATTCTCGTCGGACGGTAGATTTCGGGGCCCGATTAAGCGGAACGACTGATGAAGAGACTTGGAAATCCAGCCCGGGCCGAAAGGTACTGCGTACTTAATAAAGACGATGACAGTCGCGAGGGCCTTTGTGAAAGCAACTTCGGATCAAGCCACTCTAGGCTGTCGTCTCCTTCGTGGAACGAAGTCGTACGCAGGAGAGCTTGGATAAATAGAAGCCGGCCAATTATCTGATCTGAATCTACTCGAGTAATTTTTATTAGAGTTCCTCCAGCTCGAGATCGGTCCCTCGGTCCTCTGGCATTCGTTGGTCTAAACTATGAGCTGTTTGGGTTAGGATGTCCTGACAGTTTTTGCCATAGATTCGTGTCGTAAGTTGATAGCTTTGAGGAATTTCAAGGTGTTTCTGATACGATGCTTGCATGGTAGGACTTGGATGTTGTTTTGTTTAACCCTTTGCATTTAACTAGATCATACAGAATTTGAAACTCCAGAGCTGAGAGGGAAATACTCGTATCAATCCATCAATAAAAGTCAATGAAAGTTATCAGGAGTAATAATAATTGTTTTTGCAAATTTTGCTCGTGAAGTCCGAAATCCGTCGAATTGACGTAAACCTACTATTAACCAGTTAAGTGTGGCGACCTCTTTACAAAATACCCCCCCAATGTGTGTCGCGGTAATCAGGCGATGTCGGATATAGTTATAAATCCAACTCAAATCATTTATAATTTTCATTTGTTTTTTTTTTATTTCGTGTTGACCTTTAAACATATTAAACTTTACGAATATAATTTAGTTTCCGCCAAAATTACAATTTAAATAACAAATTGAAACAAAATTTTACGCATGACGAATATAGTCGTCATGACACAAAATTTTGCCATATCTCCATGACGGATATAGTCGTCAAATACACTTAACTGGTTTTAACAGGTGACTCTTAGTCGTCCGGGAACACCGATTTCAAAGATTTCTGAGTGCGAAACATTTCGGTGCTAAAATTCGCTTATGTGAAACTTCAATCAGTTAGAAGCTTAAGAAACTTAATTTAATTAAGTAATGTACGAAAATTTATGTGTACGGTTATTTAAACCCTTTGTGTTTGAAAATTCATGAAACTACCATTTAAAGTTGACAGAGATTTGAGCGACTGTATGTGGCTTCTCGTTTTTTCGAATGCTCTACATTCGTATAGAATGTGATTCGTCACGTGTATCTCGTTAACATTACAATAGTCAACGATGGTATAACACGATCGTTACGTTTCAAGACATAAATGCGAGGTACAATAATATTAACCCCTTGCACTACCGCGAATCTCAGAAAAAGCCGTGCCAAAGTTGGCCGTCAGAATGGTTGCAGAAGGTGCCGAGCGGCGGAGCTCGAGTGGTACAATTTGAAACACAATACCTTACGACTGAGTTGCATAGTCCCGCTCTCATATTTACTTCACACGATGAAAATCTTTGAAAATTTAAATGAATTTGAATAAAAAATTTGAGGAATACGTTAATTATTACATATAATAATAATAATAATATAAATAAAAATAATAATTAATAATAATAATTAATAATAATATAAATATAAATATAATAATAAAGGAAATAATAAACACATCAGAAATAAATTTTAATATAGAGAACCGAGAATGGACCTGAGCTGAACCGAAATTAGGATCACGAGTCAGACTCGTGATATTCATGTTTGGCCTGAAATGTTGATAACGAGTCTGACTCGTAATATTCATTTTTGGCCTGAAATGTCGATAACGAGTCTGACTCGTGATATTCATGTTTGGCACAAAACTTTCATCACGAGTCAGACTCGTGAAAGTAGTGCAAGGGGTTAAGAAAGACACGTTGCACGTTAAAACAGCCATCAGCTAAGTAACTATTAAAAAAGTATAACTGTTTCGATGACCACATGAGAAATACCAAACTGCTCTAAAAAATTATGAAGTGGTCGTTTTGCCATTCTTCTAGTTCTTCAATTGAATTGTCTCCATCTTTTTATCGCCTCTTTAAAGCTTTAGATTATCCAATAACGAAACTATAATCAATTAACCTGGCAACATATTAAATGGTACAAAGCAAACCTTCTCTGAAAAACTATGAATCTATCGTTTTGCCATTCTTTCGGTTCTACAATTCAATCGTTTCAATCCCTTTATCATTTGTATAAAGCTTCAGATTACCCAAAAACGAAGCAATAATCAATTAGCCTTTTTTTTTTTTTTCTTTACGTGGAGGAAATCTTCAGAAAGATCCCACACCAACTTGGGGAGATGGCGAGATTATGTAGGATTCTTACCTACTAAAACCTCCACGGTGGCCTACTACAGCGAAATGGGGGGGCACCGGGAACCCTGGAAGAACACTTCCAGTGCATAATCAATTAGCCTGGCACCATATTAACAGTAGGTTTACAGGACCCATTAATTTGAGAAGTCGATTTAAGATTTGCAATGACAATATTGTTATTCTTAGCAATTTTTGTTGCCTTTTATTAACCCTTTGAGTGCTACGGGCGCATATATGCGTCCGACGAAAGTTGCTCGTAGGGACTATGGACGCATATATGCGCTTGACAATTTTTATTTTCTCCGTCAACCTTTTGACAGTGTTATTGGGTGCATATATTCGTTTGACGACAGTTGCTGGTAGGGACCATGGACGAATAAATGCGTTTATCAATTTCTTCGATCTCTCGCTTATTGCAACGCGATTGTCGTCCACGTAGAGCACTTAGGCCCATAGTATTCAGCACTCAAAGGGTTAATTTCAGTTTTCCTAGATTGTTCTTTCGAGACGTGATCATGTCGCCAAAGCGGCAACATCGACTTCTACGACAATTTTGAAATGCCGCCACAATAATGGCGGCACCGACCGCAAAGGGTTAAAGATTAACGCCCCCACATTATCATTTGTTATTATCAAAATCGTCTTCCACCTGCTCACTCTCGATGGATCTCGATGGATCTCGATGGATCTCAAGATCGACGTTTGGGAACCTCGGCAGTCGGACGTTCGATCGGTGGAATCGTGGTTCGAACGATAGACGAAGTCTTGCGCGGGGCGCCCGGCTAAGGCCCATAATTCAAGAAAAAGGGCGGCCGACCGGTGCGTCACCCATTGTCCAAAGGCGGGTGTGGTTTGTCGCTGTTGGGACAACGCGTAGGATGATCTCTACCTGGGCCATGCCTTGCCCACAGCCCGGCCGCACTCGTCCCTCTAATGCTAATATCGTCTCCGAAATTGTACGAAGGCGAGACATGTCTGGTCGGCGAACGCTGCGACCATAAATCCATTTAGCCACGCTCGGGAAGAGGCTCGCTTTGACAATGGGCACGCTGGCTAACGGTCATCAACCATGGACCCATGGACGCTCGTCGACGAATCTTTCTTTTCTAACGAACTCAAAATTGACACGTCTCCGCGAAGGTTAATCGATTGCAACTTCGGTTTTGGATAATCTGAAGCTTCATGGAAGTGATAAAGGGTTTGAAACGGTTGAATTGTAGAACCGAAAGAATGGCAGAACGATAGATTCATAGTTTTTCAGAGAAGGCTTGTTTTGTACACTTAACCCCTTGACATACAATGACGAGTCTGACTCGTCATTCGTTTTACGGGCCACTGTAGACTTTGACGAGTCAGACTCGTCAAGCGCTTTTTTCGGCGGACGCCGTGCAAAATATTCCATACTATACAGAACTATTAAATTATTATTTTTTAATATTATTTAGATGTTCTTTATTAACATCAATCTGAATGAAAAATCCAAATTTCAAAATAAAATATACTCTTTCTCAGCCTTCACTGAGATATTATTCTTTTATGGATATAATTATTAATAAAGTCGAAGATAAAAATTGATAGATTCCTTTTAAAGTTATGAAGACATAGGAATGATATATGATAAAAATAAAATTGTTTTAATGTATGCTAACACTACGGTATGATCTTCACCGGATGCAAATGAAGACGCATGGATTGATGCATTTATAATTAATCTTTAGCCGTGGTTGTAACGAATAGCGTGGGCTATGACAAATGTTTTTCTATAGCCTATGAAGTAATGATGAATTAAGACATCGATAGTTTTACCAGGACTTCTGCTAATTGCGCAATTACTCTGGCAGTGATTTAGCATCGCAGCGATTCTTAGCTCGTCGAAGCGTTGTCACGTTTAACTCAAAGATTGTTTTTCATTGCTCGAGATTAATCAAGTTTCGTTGCCATTAATTATTCGTAGGCAGATTTTTACCGGAACCATCGTGTATCATAATCATTGACGTTCGACGAACAATTGTTTTCGTAGTGCGATATCATGCGATCCGATTCGTCGATTTTTTCTTTGTTTTGGTTAATAACGAAAATATGTATGTCCTATTTTTGTGATTATTTATTCATTTTTTAATAATTATTTTATTTTATAATAATTTTGTTAATAATTCTTTTATTAACAGGTTTTGAATCTCCTTATTTATAAATTATTAATATAAGAGTATAAATTTATAATTATAACGTATAAATATTATAATTAATAAGAAATATTCATTGAATAATAATTAAATTTAATGATTAAAGATAGATTTAATTAGTAGAAATTTACATATAAATATCTTAATCAATAAAAAAATATTCATAGAATAGTAATTAAATTTATAGCGATTTGATGAATTTAATGCACGTATTGCACGTGGAATAAAATAGTGATTGTTTTAAGGAATATATTCAAATTTAGCTCTTTATTTTTAAAAATTGTGAAACTTTATGACGAAATAGATGTAGGATAACTTAATATCCATTTAAATATTATCCATTTTATGAAGTTTGCTATAAGAAAAAGTAACTATTCGAATAATGACATAGAAGCACCATTATGTTGAAAAAGCCAACTTACCAGCACCCTATAATACCTATCCACGTTGAATGGCCAAATGTACCTTAATACAGTGATGCTCAAGCGACCATATATATAGTTTTGATCGAATTAATGTATAATCATAATCGAATAATGACATAGGAGCACCATTATGTCGAGCCAACTTACCAGCACCCTATAATACCTATCCACGTTGAATGGCCAAATGTACCTTAATACGGCCATGCTCAAGCGTTGAAATATATAGTCTTGACTGAATTAATGTATAATCATGATCGAATAATGATATGGAAGCACTATTATGTTGAGAAAGCCAACTTACCAGCTCCCTATAATACCTGTCCAGGTTGAATGGCCAAAAGTGCCTTAATACAGTGATGCTCAAGTGGACAAATATATTGTCTTAATTGAATTAACGTAAAATCATGATCAAATAACATAGGAGCACCATTATGTTGAGAAAGCCAACTTACCAGCTCCCTATAATACCTGTCCACGTTGAATGGCCAAAAGTGCCTTAATACAGTGATGCTCAAGCGTTGAAATATATAGTCTTGACTGAATTAATGTATAATCATGATCGAATAATGATATGGAAGCACTATTATGTTGAGAAAGCCAACTTACCAGCTCCCTATAATACCTGTCCACGTTGAATGGCCAAAAGTGCCTTAATACAGTGATGCTCAAGTGGACAAATATATTGTCTTAATTGAATTAACGTAAAATCATGATCAAATAACATAGGAGCACCATTATGTTGAGAAAGCCAACTTACCAGCTCCCTATAATACCTGTCCACGTTGAATGGCCAGATGTGCCGGTCAATCGAGCCATACGAATAATCGGAATTTTACCATATAATGATCATTCAAGTTTTCCCACGAAATCGCTCGAAATTGAAATCGAGTGCAGGAACAAAGATGGGCGGGGCTCGATTACCTACAGCAGCAAAACGATTTAGCATCGGTAGCGGCGGTGGCCATCAAGCCATCACCGTCACGTCGACAGGCGACTGTTCGCGATCGCGCACAATAAGTCAATCAGCGGGTCGATCAGAAGTAGACAGGCCTCCAGCCGCGCGACGCGAGACCCCTGACAAATGATTCTGCCGATACGAGGCTGGAACCGGAGCCAGTGACGTCTTCATACGCTGTGTCTCGCGGTAGCCCCGGCTGGCTTGTCCGTCACACAAATCGCCCGACCAGCCTTCCAGGATGTCACCGATTTATTTTACGAGATGGCCCCCGTCGTCCTGTCCGTGCCGCGCCCCCTCTGTTCGCGCTTCCATCGAATCCTTGCCAGCGATGGGACCGATTTCAACGCAAGCTCGCGAGTCCAAATCAATTTTTATTTATTTATTTATGTATTTACTCATTAACTTATTAACTTATTTATTTATTTATTCATTTACTTACTTATTTATTTATTTACTTATTCATTTACTTACTTAATTACTTATTTATTTATTTATTCATTTACTTACTTATTTGCTTACTTATTTACTTATTTATTTATTTATTCATTTACTTACTTATTTGCTTACTTATTTACTTATTTATTTATTTATTCATTTACTTACTTATTTACTTATTTATTTATTTATTCATTTACTTACTTACTTAGTTACTTATTTATTTATTCCTTTACTTACTTCTTTACTTACCTATTTACTTATTTGCTTATTTATTTATTTATTTATTTATCCATTTACTTACTTATTTAGTTACTTATTTACTTATTTATTTATTTATTCATTTACTTCCTTATTTGTTTACTTATTTACTTACTTATTTATTTATTTATTAATTTACTTATTCATTTACTTACTCATTTACTTACTTATTTGTTTATTTATTCATTTACGGGCTATAAACCCGTTAATTTACACAGGTAAAAATACAGAGTGCGTTAAGTAAGTTTACAAAAAATTATTAAGCCGAGAATATAATTTAGTGTAAGATTGATTATGTAGAAACGTGTAATGTAATAAGACTAATCGCGACATCTTTTGGTGTCCTATAACAATGATGTTAAATCGAACATCGTACTGCTTGAACTCGAGTGAATCGAGATCTAACCTGTACTTGATCCCATCACTAGTCCCCATGCGACACGTCCCATGGATCCCGTGATCCACACACGACTACACAGTATCGATGCTTTATTGGGATCCATTACCTTTCTACGGTCGCTATAAGTCCTGGCGGAGGAACGCGGCTCCGGATATCGATACAGGTTTTCGGGCCGGGCCTCGGGGACAAAGTGGGGAAAAAAAAGAGAAGAGAAAGAGAGTCATAAGGCATCGCAATCACGTTCTTCCCCGAGAGCGAGATCGAACGGTGAGATACGAGGAGGATTTCGAGCGGGCTTCCTTGCTTCTTCGATGATACTCGTCCTCCGTCCTGTTTTCGTTTATTCTTCCTTGAATCGTTTTGAAATTAGGTTAACTGCTTTTTATGGATGCTGGGATTTGTCGGCAATTAGGTGTAAAAGCGTACCGTGTAAAAGAAAATCGTATGAAGTATGAAAAAATGTATGAAGTATTTTCTTGTTTTAAAAGACGCCAGTTACAGTAGTGGATAAAAGTTTAAGACTGATGGGTCAAAGAAAAAAAATTAATTAATTAATAAGAAATAGTAGGATAAATAAAAATCGTATTCTATGCTAATTAATAAATAGTGTTCTACCATAATGACGATAAGAATAAGTATATGAACAATATTTGCATATTATAAAACTGTTTACATTGTCCTGTTGTATATAAAACATAATTCAAAACATAGAAATGCGTTTTCTAAATTTAATCATTGCGACGATCGTGGGAGTGTGAACAAACCGTTTCAAAACATTGTGTAACTGTTAATAAATCGTGTTATGCAAATGGCTACTTATCTGTGGCTATGATTCCGGTTGAAATTGTACACATAGACCAATAATTTTAAACTTTCGTATATTATTGCATTGTTTTCTTTGCAAACAGGTAAAGATTACTTCAGATATCTTTTCTTGCACAATTATTTGACTGTGGATTTTTATGTAAATTTGTACTGTTATAAACACTGCTCAAAGGCCATTTAATTTACTCTGTAAATATTGTAATATACAGTTTACTGTGAATAGTTTGCGTTGAGTGATAGTTACTTAAAATCACCCAGAGATTCGACGTTATTTAAATGTTTTTTAATGTTTGATGTTAAATGCTTTTGGAACACTTAATTTTCATGTTTTGTAAAAGGAAATCCGTCGAACCGCTGGATGTACTATTCGATTCATTTAGCTTTATTATTATTTTAATTCATCCATGTATTATTGCTTTTTTCAATTTCTTTGTTTGATTATTAGTGCAATCCTTTCTTCTGGTAACAAAGGGTTCATCATGTATATAATTAATGAATTAAAAAATCAAATCCACCTGAAGAACTCTATGAAGCATTACACAAAACTAACTACCACGAGTACCTATCAAACTGAAATCTTAATAACATAATATTTGTATAATTTTGTATAATTTTAGTAAAATTTTCATTATACGAAACCAGTATAGTCAATAAATTAGAAAACTAAATTCAGACCAAGGATTCTACGAAACATTACACAAAACTAACTACCACGAGTACCCACCAAACTGAAATCTTAATAACAAAACTAATCGGACTGCACTTCCATCTAAGAAATCATTATATGTACCTGTATAATTTTTATAATTTTGTATAATTTTAGTAAAATTTTCATTATACGAAACCAGTATAGTCAATAAATTAGAAAACTAAATTCAGACCAAGGATTCTACGAAACATTACACAAAACTAACTACCACGAGTACCCACCAAACTGAAATCTTAATAACAAAACTAATCGGACTGCACTTCCATCTAAGAAATCATTATATGTACCTGTATAATTTTTATAATTTTGTATAATTTTGTATAATTTTAGTAAAATTTTTATTGTACGAAACCAGTATAGTCAATAAATTAAAAAACTAAATTCAGACCAACAATTCTACGAAGCATTACACAAAACAAACTGCCACTAGTACCTACCCAAACAGAAATCTTAATAACAAAACTAATCGAACTGCATTTCCATCTAAAACCGTCCAGCCCCGCGCGCTCATTCGAACGGCAATCCGTTCCTCCAGTCCCGATAATGCAGTCCATTAATCGCCGCGTGCATCTAATGCGATCCAATTTACCCGTAGATCCACCGGCATAATCCGTCCTCCGGTTTTCGGCCGGTCGCCCCTGAACAAATGGTCCCGATCGTCGATCTATTTCTCGAACACCGGACTCGAGTATCGTCCGGGCCATCGGGAGTCAAGGAGCCCCGCCGGGAAGCACCGGTGAAATATGCCGGGCAATTTTTCTTACTAGGCGAAAGCTACACTCCCTCACCCCCGCCTCCCCCCTCCCCACCTCCTGGTGTAACCAGGAGAAGGCTCTTCCGTTCGCTGCTTTCGCAATTTCCAAACGATCTCTCTACCTGAACGAGTCGGTCGGCTAGTCGTCCAGGTAGAATCGCGCGGGAAACCGGAGCAACCTGAAGGAGACACGCAGAAGGGGGGGGGAGGGGGAGGGGGCGATTGTTCGAAAGGGATGACGATGATGAAGGATTGGCGGCTGGGAACGGACCGACGCAATTTTCTAATTGCTTCTGGTAATAATTAGGGGTTGCCTGGGCTTCGAGGGCTACTAGAAAATTGTTCGACGATTTCATCTTTTGTTCGAATTCCCGGCCACTTTCTCGGGATCTTTCAATGTTCGGCGGTTTATTGGTTCGGACGGGGTGCAGGGTTCTTCTATTGGAAAGTAGGCGAGGATTAGCGGGGGGTAGGTCTGCGAAGGTTTGGTTAATTAAGTGACAGCCAGGGTTGCGTGTCTTTTGGACGAATTTATGTCACGGAAAGTTGGAATAATTCGTGTAATGTTACAACAGTATTGTGATCTTTGAGATATTTATTGCGCCGTTCAATGGATTCTAGTTTGTGACAGGGATGGACGTAACGGTAGGGGTTATTTAGGTGAAAAAGGTGGGGAACTAGAGGTCATGGAGAAAATTTTGGAGAAGAGAGGGAAGAAGGAAGAGAACGGAGAATATGGGGCAGCAGAGAACAACTGAGAAAATAGGAAACTAAGGGGAAGGTAGAGCCTAAGCAGAAAGTAGAGACAGTATTAACAGTTCTGACCTATTTGTCAAAAAACAGTGCAATAATACATGAAAGTTTAATTATAAGTTAGAATGATTCGTGTATTATTACAACAGTAGTGTGATCTTTAAGAAATTTATAGTATGGTTTAATGTATTCTATTCTGTGACAAGGATGGATATAACGGTAGAGGTTATTTAGGTGAAAAAGATGATGAACTAAATGTCATGGAGAAAATTCTGGAGGAGGAAGGGAACAGAGAATATGGGGCAGTAGAGAACAACTGAGAAAATGGGAAACTAAGGGGAAGGTAGAGCCTAAGTAGAAAGCAGAGATAGTATTAACAGTTCTGATTTATTTGTCAAAAAACAGTGCAATAATACATGAAAGTTTAATTATAAGTTAGAATAATTCGTGTATTATTACAACAGTAGTGTGATCATTAAGAAATTTATAGTATGGTTTAATGTATTCTATTTTATGACGAGAATAGATGTAACGGTAGGGGTTATTTAGGTGAAAAAGGTGGGGAACTAGAGGTCATGGAGAAAATTTTGGAGAAGGAAGAGAACAGAGAATATGGGGCAGCAGAGAACAACTGAGAAAATGGGAAATTATGGAGAAGGTAGAGCCTAACTAGAAAGTAAAGACAGTATTAATAATTTTAAGACTTGTTTGTTAAAACACAATGAAAAAGCACGTGAAAGCATAATTATAAATTAGAATAATTCGTGTAATATTACAACAATATTATGATGTTTGAGATATTTATTGGGCGATTTAATGGATTCTAGTTCGTGACAAGGATAGACGTAACAGTAAGGGTTATTTAGATGAAAAAGATGGGGAACTGATGGTTATGGAGAAAATTTTGGAGAAGAAGAGAACAGAGAATATGAGGCAGCAGAGAACAACTGAAAAAAGGGAAACTAAGGGGAAGGTAGAGCCTAAGTAGAAAGTAAAGACAGTATTAATAATGCTAAGACCTGTTTGTTAAACACAATGCAATAGCACGTGAAAGTTTCATTATAAATTAGAATAATTCGTGTAATGTTACAACAGTATTGTGTTCTTTGAGATATTTATTGCGCGGTTTAATGTATTCTATTTTATGACGAGGATAGATGTAACAGTAGGGGTTATTTAGGTGAAAAAGGTGGGGAACTAGAGGTCATAGAGAAAATTTTGGAGAAGAAGAGAACAGAGAATATGGGGCAGCAGAGAACTGAGAAAATGGAAAATTATGGAGAAGGTAGAGCCTAAGCAGAAAGTAGAGACAGTATTAACAGTTCTGACCTATTTGTCAAAAAACAGTGCAATAATACATGAAAGTTTAATTATAAGTTAGAATAATTCGTGTATTATTACAACAGTAGTGTGATCTTTAAGAAATTTATAGTATGGTTTAATGTATTCTATTTTATGACGAGAATAGATGTAACAGTATGGTTATTTAGATGAAAAAGATGGGGAACTGGTGGTTATGGAGAAAATTCTGGAGGAGGAAGGGAAGAAGGAAGAGAACATAGAAAATATGAGACTAAGGAGTAGCCTAAGCAGAAGTAGAGACAGTATTAACAGTTCTGATCTAGTTGTCAAAAAACAGTGCAATAATACATGAAAGTTTAATTATAAGTTAGAATAATTCGTGTATTATTACAACAGTAGTGTGATCATTAAGAAATTTATAGTATGGTTTAATGTATTCTATTTTATGACGAGAATAGATGTAACGGTAGGGGTTATTTAGGTGAAAAAGGTGGGGAACTAGAGGTCATGGAGAAAATTTTGGAGAAGGAAGAGAACAGAGAATATGGGGCAGCAGAGAACAACTGAGAAAATGGGAAATTATGGAGAAGGTAGAGCCTAACTAGAAAGTAAAGACAGTATTAATAATTTTAAGACTTGTTTGTTAAAACACAATGAAAAAGCACGTGAAAGCATAATTATAAATTAGAATAATTCGTGTAATATTACAACAATATTATGATGTTTGAGATATTTATTGGGCGATTTAATGGATTCTAGTTCGTGACAAGGATAGACGTAACAGTAAGGGTTATTTAGATGAAAAAGATGGGGAACTGATGGTTATGGAGAAAATTTTGGAGGAGAAAGGGAAGAAGGAAGAGACAAAGAAAGTAGGAGACTAAAGAGTAGCCTAAGCAGAAAGTAAAGACAATATTAATAGTTCTGATCTGTTTGTCAAAACACAATGCAATAGCACATGAAAGCATAATTATAAGTTAGAATAATTCGTGTAACATTACAACAATATTATGATGTTTGAGATATTTATTGGGCGATTTAATGGATTCTAGTTCGTGACAAGGATAGACGTAACAGTAAGGGTTATTTAGGTGAAAAAGGTGGGAAGCTAAAGGTCACAGAGAAAATTCTAGAGAAGCAGAGAACAAGTGGGAAAATAGGAGGCTAAAGAGAAGCCTAAGTAGAAAGTAGAAACAGTAATCTGAACGGTTGATCGGTTATAAAATTAATTAATTTCAGTACGTCGACCTTGTTTAATCCATTTAAATAAATGACCAAGAAGGATAACCCTTTGCTCCGCAGAAGCGAAGCCTGAATCGACTGTCATTTTCCGGTACACTCCCAGGTCTGTCCATTATTTATCAGGCTTTGATGTATTCCTATTTATTATAATTTATGCCCGATCAAGCGTGTCCAGACTGGCTAAGAATACCGGTTTCTATTAGCGAGATTCAAATCGCGTTGCCTAGCAGTGCAATTTGTCTCGTCGGTTCCTCTTCGCTCGAAGACTAGGTACAGGTATCCAAAGATAGCTTTTATTGCTTCCTTAACACCTTCAAATAATCCCGATACACCTACCCAACATGAACGTTAGCCTTAATCTCTTGGGTAACAAGTATAAATTGCTAAGTGTTCGCAGACGTTTCTAGACAAAAAAAAAAGAAAGATAGTGATTACCCAACGACACTTTCGAAATGGTAATTTCCTCGTTGCAAACGGTGCTTCGTTAAAAATTGCAACTTTCAAGTTTCGAACGTCGTTAATATCGATTTAGTGAGATTTAAAAATATCTTACATTCAGAAAAACTTACGACTACAAATATTCGAAGATCTTTTATTTAAATTAACTCAGTTGCTAGATAAAGAGAAAGGAATAATAAATTAGTGATTGTACATAGGAATACAGCAAAACAAAGCATCTCAAAATGAAATTTTTATGGTACTATTTAAATTGGAAATAGATAAGCTGCAAAGTAAAATGTAATATTATAATAAATTTTTAAGGGATGGTATTTTGTAGACAGTTAACTTAGCTAAAGCTTCTTTGAATATTAAAAGTAATCAGTTTTTCTGAAAGTAAAATATTTTTGCAATCTTAATGAACTCTCGAAGCTCACAAGACTCAATTCTTCTGTAATTTGCCATTTGTCATTTTGCAATTACCATTTGAAAAGTGTAATTTAGAAATCACTATTTTTATTATTTCAAAAACACCTAAGAACAATTTTCAATTATTGTTCAGAAGATTAACGTTTATGTTAAATAAGTAGAATCATTCGAATCTACCGTCAGGCAAATTTAAAACGTGTTGCCCTGGGTGCGAAGATTTCATTTTAAAGAAAATGTGAGTCATTATTTTGACAATAAAAAGTGATATTAGGTTTGTTGCTTTTAAAAAAAAGATATTATATAAAATATTTTTATTATCTCAAAAACATCTAAGAACAATTTTCACTTATCGTTCAGAAGATTAACGTTTACGTTAATCCTTTGCACTCGAATTTAATATGACCATGAATTACCGCCAACTCGGAATTTATTTTTTTAATTCAATCAAACCAAAACTTTTCCAATACGTTATTAGCATACTTAGCTGTAACATTTCATGAGTATAATTAAAAAAAAAATGATGATGTCGCATACGCTGAGACATACGGGTGCAAAGGGTTAAATATTGGGTTGGAGGGAAAGTTCTGTCGTATTTTCCGTTTCCGTTAATTCATGTGGAACCCAAACACTTTGCTTGAACACAAACCCAAGAGATTTAATGTGATCTCCAACAGTTGTATGATGAATGCCAAACTCTTCTGCAATTTCTCGACTTGTTAAATGTGGATTATTTTCCAACACGGATCGCAAAACATCATTATCGATCTTGGATGGTCGTCCAGATCGATCACTTTCTTGGAGGCTCAGATCCCCGGAACGAAATTTGCTAAACCATCTTTGACAAGTACGAACATTTACAATATCTTTTCCAAATACCGCACATAAATTTTTACAAGCAACCGATGCGTTGCTTCCTTTTTGGAATTCATACAAAATGCAGTGTCGTAAATGCACTTTATCTACTGACATGTTTTTCACTTTAAATATCACAAGTAAACGATGAACGGTAAAAAAGGACTCCTTTTATATTATACAGCAGGTAAAAAAGCAAACACAAATTCCCAATGACTCATTAGCCAGATGATTTTTTTATTTACAAGAAAAAATACCTGTCTATTTAAAATACGATAGATCTTTCCCTCCAACCCAATATAAAACAACAGATAGGAAAATTTATTACAGTACATAAGAAACGAATATTAAATCATCTCAATGAACTCGTCAAAGATCGAAATTATACACTGTAACACAGACGATTGAAACGGAACAAACCAACCGATTTGCAGAATTAAGTAAAAGAAGGAACATTTATTAACAGTAGAACTATTGTCAAGTAAAGTGTACTTATTTGTGTGAAAGGAATAAAAAAAAAAAAAATTTTCAACGACTCACCAGCCAGATGTTTTTTTTATTTACAAGAAAAATTACCTGCCTATTTTAAATACGACAGAACTTTCCCTCCAATCCAATAACCATAGTGGAATCATTCGAAGATGTTAAGGGAACAATATAAAAATTGTCTTCAAAGGAAGCGTAACGGTGAACGAAATGAATTCGCGAGTCACTCTGTACAAGTTTCCCTTCGTATTTCCAATTACTTTGTTACACGGTGAAAGGGTTAAGCGGTCGACTGTTGCTACACCCACGAAGCAACGTTCCTCTCGTCGATTTTCAATCCAAGTTCGGGGGCAGCGCCGCGGTGGCATCCGGGGCCGCAAGAAAAATTGATACGTGGGCCTCTAATGGCCCAACAAAAAACGGGCCCAACAGGGACGCGACACAAAAGCGTATGCATATTATGAATGGATGGACGAGGCGAAGGAGGGACGGATGCCAGAAATATATTGCCTCGGTGCACCCACTCTCTCCTTCTCAGCCTGCGAACCTCGTGGAAGCGATGTGGAGGAGGGTCGGATTGGGAAAAAATTTCGGGAGGTGGTGGAGAAATAAAAAGCATAGGGGAGGGGGGGGGACAGGAGGGTGAGCAGTTCAAGAAAACAACGAAGGCGTAGGGGTAGCAGCAAAAGGGAGGAGAAGACAGTCTATGATTTTCAGTGTTTTTCGAGCAACTTCAAAGCGGTTAAAGAAACCTTATGTAATTATTATTTTTTATTTATCCCCTAGTGAATTTACAAGTGGTTTAGTGTAATGAAAATTATACTAAAATTATACAAAATTATAAAAATATTTTGTTATTAAGATTTCAGTTAAGGTAGGTAAATTATTTTATCGGTTTGGTTAATTTAGCATGAAGATACTCTCCCAATGGATTGTATCTGAGTGTGGGAAGAGTACACGTTAAGTCGTTTGGGTGTGTCTTGTGCAGTCTTTTAGATATGTTAGTTTCAAATAGGTTTTTATGTAATTACTAGTTAAATTTGATTTTACAGGGGAAGGTTAGCTGTTTATAAAAATATTTGAGAAAATTACACTATCTGTGGAATATTTATTTATTTACTTATTTATGGATATAAGAACCTATTAGTGTATGTACATTTACATTTGTTAAAAAAGGTACTGTATAAAAAAATCTTTGTCATCTCGTTGATCTCTTTTTTCGTATCTGTGTTATCATTCAAAAGGTTAAATTTGCAGTGAGAAATGTAACCTGTGATTTTCCTTTATTTATATTATTAAGGAAGAAATACCACATGTGGATACTGTGTGTTAATTTTATGTGTGAAATTGTAGATGGATTTAAATGAGTGAAAGTCCTTCGTTCAATATTATGAAGCTAATGGAGTAAATGTTACATGTGAGTGTCCTATCTTGTAATAAATTTATTGTGTATGTTTTGAAGTGTGTTCTAGCGAGAGCCAGTCAAAAAATAGACAGCCAAAGTGTCTTGAGTTTTGTATAACGTGTCTGTGTTATAAATAAAATAGTAATTCGTCCTATTCTACCCACAGACACCTGTGCATAATTTGCATAATTACGTTCGATTCAAGAAATACTAAAAATCGTACGTTGAGCTATTATTTTATCGCATACTGTAGGAAAAGATTGAAGAAGAAGATCAAGAAGAGGTAGAAACGAAGAAGGATGTAAAGAAATGTGTCAGTGTTATAAATAAAACAGTAATTCGTCCTATTCTACCCACAAACACCTGTGCATAATTTATACTACATTACATTAGACTCAAAAAATACTAAAAATCACATGGTGAGCTATCATTTTATCACGTACTGTAGGAAAAGATTGAAGAAGACCAAGAAGAGGTAGAAACGAAGAAGTATGTAAAGAAGTGTGTCTGTTATAAGTAAAATAGTAATTCGTCCTATTCTACCCACAAACATCTGTGCATAATTTGCATAATTACGTTCGACTCAAGAAATACTAAAAATCGTATGTTGAGCTATTATTTTATCGCGTACTGTAGGAAAAGGTTGAAGAAGAAGACCAAGAAGAGGTAGAAACGAAGAAGGATGTAAAAAAATGTGTCAGTGTTATAAATAAAATAGTAATTCGTCCTATTCTACCCACAGACACTTGTGCATAATTTGCATAATTACGTTCGACTCAAAAAATACTAAAAATCGTACGTTAAACTATCATTTTATCGCGTACTGTAGGAAAAGGTTGAAGTAGAAGACCAAGAACAGGTAGAAACGAAGAAAAACGTAAAGAAATGTGTCAGTGTTATAAATAAAATAGTAATTCGTCCTATTCTACTCACAAACACCTGTGCATAATTTATGCTACATCACATTAGACTCTAAAAATACTAAAAATCGTACGTTGAGCTATTATTTTATCGCGTACTGTAGGAAAAGATTGAAGAAGAAGACCAAGAAGAGGTAGAAACGAAGAAGGATGTAAAAAAATGTGTCAGTGTTATAAATAAAATAGTAATTCGTCCTATTCTACCCACAGACACTTGTGCATAATTTGCATAATTACGTTCGACTCAAAAAATACTAAAAATCGTACGTTAAACTATCATTTTATCGCGTACTGTAGGAAAAGGTTGAAGTAGAAGACCAAGAACAGGTAGAAACGAAGAAAAACGTAAAGAAATGTGTCAGTGTTATAAATAAAATAGTAATTCGTCCTATTCTACTCACAAACACCTGTGCATAATTTATGCTACATCACATTAGACTCTAAAAATACTAAAAATCGTACGTTGAGCTATTATTTTATCGCGTACTGTAGGAAAAGATTGAAGAAGAAGACCAAGAAGAGGTAGAAACGAAGAAGGATGTAAAGAAAAAGGACGAAATCGCGAAGCTCGCGCATCTCTCCTTCTATCCGCCTTTGTGACGAGGAACAGGCGAGGGCCGCGCGACAGAAAATTAGTAAAATCCGGCGGGTAGCGCGTGGAACTGTCCGTCCCGGTGCCCGGGGTTGGATTTATAAGGAGCGAAGCCACGATTTATAACGGGGCCCCGGTTATTTATCGATTTCGATGGCGCACGCGATATCGTTGCACGGATATCGATATGTTCTTGCCTCGAACGCCGGGCCAGGCCTCGCTGTTGGGTTCTCACTTTTCTTTCTCTGTTTTTTTTTTCTGCCTCTCGCTGCTGTTTCCGTTTCCTTCGTTCCGGCTTGACTTTCCTTCGACGACGCCTAGCTTTGGGAAACGGACTTGTTCGCGGGCACCTACAGCGGGCGTAGAAAGTATTCGTTCAGTGGTACAATTTTGGCTTCTGTCATTTGTATACAGTAGCGGACAAAAGTTTCAGACGATAGAACAATGTAAAACATAGTTTTATAATATGCAAATATTATGCATGTACTTATTTTTATGGTCATTATAGTAGGACACTATTTATTGATTAGCATAGAATGCAAATTTTATTTATCGTGCTATTTCTTATTAGAAAATTAATTTACAGTAGCAGACAAAGGTTTAAGACGACAGAACAATGTAAAACATAATTTTATGGTCTGCAAGAATTGTTTATCTATTCATTTTTATCGTCATTATGGTTATACACTATTTATTGATTAGCGTAGAATATAAATTTTATTTATACTGTCATTTCTTATTAATTAATTAATTTATTTTCTTTGACCCTTTGGTCTTAAACTTTTGTCTGCCACTGTATATATAGGAAATTATAGTTTACTTTTATTTAGTAGAGTGAGATGACAGGGCTCAGGTGTGAATAAAATAAAGTGAAGTGATTGGAATATAAATGTATGCATTTAAAATAATTTAACAGTTACAACTTTCATCTATGTAGGAAATTATAGTTTATTTTTATTTAGTAGAGTGAGATGACAGGACTCAGATGTGAGTAAAATAAAGTAAAGTGATTAGAATATAAATATATGTATTTAAAATAATTTAATAGTAACAACTTAAACGGCTGTACAGCTTGGAAACTACTACGTTCAGAATCACATTCTTTCTGCCCTCACAGTCAAAACTTTCTGCCACGCTCTCGCATTTTCCCCGTCATATATTCTTCCAAACACTTGTTTCCTCTCTTCGTAATTCTAAATATAGTTTCATCTATATAGCAAATTCTACTTTTATTATTTAGTAGAGAAAGATGGTCTGAGATGGCTCAGGTGTGAGTAAAATAAAGATATTATACCGGTAAACGTCGGTCGTATTGACAAAATCCTTATAGAAATTGAAAAATTGAAATACCGAAATATATAAAGGAGAAATACAAGAAATGAAACATATAATGGAAAAGTAAAATATTTTTTATCGTTAAACTGTAAACGGTTAATTATTATTATCCCAAGCACAATAAGTGGACGAACACTTATACTTTCGACTGTACCTAATCTAAAAATCTTATTCAAAATAAAAATGCTTCAAGCTGATTCCAACATTTTCTTTTATTTTCCATCATATCCCAACGTCATTTCCTTCAGTTGATCGATTCACGAAACTTTAGATCGTCAAACCAGCACATTTCGTCAGCAACATCGATTAACGAACTTATACTTCTGACTGTACCTAACCTATAAATTTTATTCTATACAAAAATGTTTCGAGCTGATTCCAATATTTTCTTCTATTTTCCATCACATCCCAACGTCATTTTCTTCAGTTGATCGATTCACCAAACTCTAGATCGTCAAACCAGCACATTTCGTCAGCGACATCGATTACCAAACTTATACTTCCGACTGTACCTAATCTAAAAATCTTATTCAAAATAAAAATGCTTCAAGCTGATTCCAACATTTTCTTCTATTTTCCATTACATTTTGACGTCATTTCCTTCAGTTGATCGATTCACGAAACTCTAGATCGTCAAACCAGCACATTTCATCAGCGACATCGATTAACGAACGATGAGGAACGTCTTCAATGCAAACCAGTAACGTTTCCAACCAAAAAAAGGTGGCTCTGACTCTCTCTCTCTCTTTCTTTATCTTTCTCTCACACTTACTCACTCACTCACTCACCCTCTCTGTCTCTGTCTCTCTCTCTCTCTCTCTCTCACTCACTCACTCACTTACCCTCTCTCACTTTCTCTCTGTCTCTCTCACTTTCTCTCTGTCTCTCTCACTTTCTCTCTGTCTCTCTCTTTATCTTTCTCTCACACTTACTCACTCACTCACTCACCCTCTCTGTCTCTGTATCTCTCTCTCACTCACTCACTCACTTACTTTCTCTGTCTCTTTCTCTCTCACTTTCTCTCCGTCTCTTCAGTCGGCAGATAGAGCCAGCCAAATAACCGACAGCCGTCTCTGTTTCCTTAAAAGACCTCCCTCTTCGGGTGAAATCGTCCGTCCACTTTTTCTACGATAGATTAATGCCATAAGCGGGGGAGCCCTGAAAGACGAAAGATCAGGCCGATTACCCGCAGTGAACGGGGCGCAGTGTTAAGGGACGGGAGCGGTTTGCCGTGCAATTATTAATTCCAGGAAATCGATAAGCTCAAAGAGCTCCTCCCGAGGCCGCGCTTGTAATTATTGCCGGCGGAGCGGCGGGAAGAAGAAGAGAGCAAGGAGCGCGGAGAAGGCAGCCCTCAAAGCACAATGCCACCCTCTAATCACGCATCGACTTATCGACAAGGAGAAGACCCGGGGCTCGTGTTTTCCCTACACCTTCGGACGTCAACAGTTCTTCCGGTCGGGTCTAACAGGGATCGAGTGACTGCGCCTAGCGATGGAAGCTGCAATCTAACTTTCGAAGCGTTTTCAATTTTATCGAGACTAAGAAAATTCGAATTTGAGTCGAATCTTGTTTGGTAACGAAATTTTATTTTATTTATTTATTTGTTCGAACGAACTCATGGTTATTTTTAAGATATACAATAAAGTTATAGGTAATATAAGAGTATACAATAGTGGACAAAAGTTTAAGACGACGGAACAATGTAGAATATAATTTTATCGTATGCAACTATTGTTCATATATTCATTTTTATTGTCATTATGGTAGAACATTATTTATTGATTAGCATAGAATATAAATTTTATTTATACTGTTATTTCTTATTACTTAATTAATTTACAGTAGCAGACAAAAGATTAAGACAAGAGGACAATGTAGAATATAATTTTATCGTATGCAAATATTGTTCATATATTCATTTTTATTGTCATTATGGTAGAACATTATTTATTGATTAGCATAGAATATAAATTTTATTTATACTGTTATTTCTTATTACTTAATTAATTTACAGTAGCAGACAAAAGATTAAGACAAGAGGACAATGTAGAATATAATTTTATCGTATGCAAATATTGTTCATATATTCATTTTTATTGTCATTATGGTAGGACACTATTTACTGATTAGCATAGAATACAAATTTTATTTATACTGTTGTTTCTTATTAATTAATTTATTTGTTTCCTTTGACCCTTTGGTCTTAACCTTTTGTTCGCTACTGAATTCATCATAAATTATCTAACGACACACTAAACAAAAGACTCGCATATACCAAATTCACTCTCCCTTTTATACACACAAAACTTATATCTTTTTCTACTATAATTGATATTCAATCAGTTAAATAATTGATATTGAAATAATTAATGTTTGCTCTGCAATATTTGCATGATCGATGTTCTACGATATAATCATGTTTAACAAATAATTTAAGTGATAAAAATCCGTATGTAAATTTGATTCGAAAAATTTACCAAATACCCTACTCAGTACTCAAATTCAGATTCAATGTCCAGATTATTTCAAGACGGGTGAAAATTCACTTCTTCTGCCTTTATAATATTTTTACGTTGCTTGTTAGTTCGTTTCGCATTTTATATAATACTAATCAGTGTTAATAAATATTTCAATGTTCATGAATATTTTTAATATATTTTTTGCTAAACATGAGTACGCTTTGTACGAGTCTGCACATTCGGATTAATTACGCTGTACGCGGTAATTAATGCCGGTTGTTACTGATAACGCTGAACGTTAATTAACAGATCGATCGCGGTATCTTGTTAAAAATGTCCGGTGGTAAATCTCTGGTTTATTATCCGGAACGTTTAGCTTTTTACTAAGTTACTCGCCGGACCCTTCGATGGCTCCGCGCCAAGCTGTTACCGTGCAATTAATGCGTATTTATGTGTATTTTTTAAGTATCCCGGAATCCAGTATCGTCAATTTATTTTCTCTTCGGACACGATACTCTTGTTTCTTCCACGAACAATTCAACAACAAATGTTTTTGCAATTATAAACGTGTTATTTAAAAATGAAATTTCTTTTGTGGCAGCAACCAGTTTAACGGCTTCCGTAACGTTCTGAATAATGGTAATTAATTATTGTTGAAGAATTATTCGCCATTCTTTATTTATTGTAGTATTATTTCAAAATAATTTGTAGGAAACGATATATTTTACTTTATGAAAGTAATCTAGTTTATTTCACGTAATAAAATATTAATATGGTATATCTAAAAACTATGAAGAAACAGTTTTATTCTTAAATATTTTGTTTATTTTACTTTCAGATTGTTCTTAAAATTTGCTCGATTAAAATTGAATCTTTTATTAATTTGAATATTATTTTTTCGCTTTAATTTATTTTATTTATTACAGAAATTTTGAATATTGTATTTGACATTCAAAATTAAAATAGAACATGCCTCCGATCATTCATAAAAATAGTAGAAAAATAGCTTCATTCTTAAATATTTTGTTTATTTTATCTTCAGATTGTTCTTAAAATTTATTCGATTAAAATTGAATCCTTTATTAATTTTAATATTATTTATTCGCTTTAATTTATTTTATTTATTAAAGAAATTTTGAATATTGTATTTGATATTCAAAATTAAAATCGAACATGCCTCCGATCATTCATGAAAATAGTGGAAAAATAGCTTCATTCTTAAATATTTTGTTTATTTTACTTTCAGATTGTTCTTAAAATTTGCTCGATTAAAATTGAATCTTTTATTAATTTTAATATTATTTATTCGCTTTAATTTATTTTATTTATTAAAGAAATTTTGAATATTGTATTTGATATTCAAAATTAAAATCGAACATGCCTCCGATCATTCATGAAAATAGTGGAAAAATAGCTTCATTCTTAAATATTTTGTTTATTTTACTTTCAGATTGTTCTTAAAATTTGCTCGATTAAAATTGAATCTTTTATTAATTTTAATATTATTTATTCGCTTTAATTTATTTTATTTATTAAAGAAATTTTGAATATTGTATTTGACATTCAAAATTAAAATTGAACATGCCTCCGATCATTCATTCAAA
>JAOPTO010001563.1:0-69613 GCA_033822845.1 Tetrapedia diversipes | reverse complement strand
TTTCTTGCTTGCCCCCTCCCCCCCCCCCCCAACCCCTTCCTCTTCGACCGCTGCGCCCTCCAACGTCGTCTACGGTATCGGCTTTTACGATTTTTAAATAGCCCGCGCGAATGCCTTCGACGTTGCGGGAACCGCACGCTCCTTTTGTCCGGTCTCGATCCACAGATTTCAATGATCCCGGTTGGTTCCCCTCGAGGGTTGCGATTTTACGGCCGGTGCTTCGATGCCGCACAACTGTTAGGGCGCGTCTCCACTTGCTGTTCCCGCGAAACACTTCGGGAACGGTACAGTTCAGCAGAGTGCACGCGAAAGGGAGCGAAAACGTGATCGGGGAGCTTGTCGCGAGAGGGGTACGACTCCATTTTCGGCAGTTTTTGAAGGAAAAAGTATATCTTGTCCTACTTTTGTGCGGAATTTAACCAGTTAAGCGTGTCTGACGACTATATCCGTCATGCGTAAAATTTGTTCTTGAAAGAAAAAGCATACCTTGTCCTACTTTTGTGCGGAATTTAACCAGTTAAGCGTGTCTGACGACTATATCCGTCATGCGTAAAATTTGTTCTTGAAAGAAAAAGCATATCTTGTCCTACTTTTGTGCCGAATTGAACGAGTTAAGTGTGTTTGACGACTATATCCGTCATGCGTAAAATTTGTTCTTGAAAGAAAAAGCATACCTTGTCCTACTTTTGTGCGGAATTTAACCAGTTAAGTGTGACATGACGACTATATCCGTCATGCGTAAAATTTGTTCCTGAAAGAAAAAGTATATCTTGTCCTACTTTTGTGCGGAATTTAAACAATTAAGTATGTTTGACGATTATATCCGTCATGGAGATGTGGCAAAATTTTGTGTCATGACGACTATATCCGTCATGCGTAAAATTTGTTCTTGAAAGAAAAAGTATATCTTGTCCTAGTTTTGTGCGGAATTTAGACAGTTAAGCGTGTTTGACGACTATATCCGTCATGGAGATGTGGCAAAAGTTTGTGTCATGACGACTATATCCGTCATGCGTAAAATTTGTTCTTGAAAGAGAAAGCATATCTTATCCTACTTTCGTGTGGAATTTAACCAGTTAAGTGTGTTTGACGACTATATCCGTCATGGAGATGTGGCAAAATTTTGTGTCATGACGACTATATCCGTCATGCGTAAAATTTGTTCTTGAAAGAAAAAGTATATCTTGTCCTACTTTTGTGCGGAATTTAACCAGTTAAGTGTGTTTGACGACTATATCCGTCATGGAGATGTGGCAAAATTTTGTGTCATGACGACTATATCCGTCATGCGTAAAATTTTGTTACTATTTGATATTCAACCCTTTTAGCACCGATCGAAAGAAGCGTACCTAAGCGAAGAATACCTGGCCGAATCGACGAATTTGCAGAGGTTTGCGAAAATTCTCGCAAAAACTAAAGTAGGAGTGATATTAACAAAATTTAAAAAACAGCATATTGCGAAATAAATGGAGAATAAAACGATACCAATTGTGTTTCAATATTTGTTGAAAATCATAAGAACAACATAAATATAAGGCTCCAACGGAGACGCAACGATATATCGTCGTTCGGTGCTAAAAGGGTTAAATTACAATTTTGGCGAAAACTAAATTATATTCGTAAAGTTTAATATGCTTAAAATGTTTAGAGGTCAACGGAAAACAAAAAAGAAACAAATGAAAATTATAAATAATTTCAGTTAGATTTATAACAATATCCGTCATTGTCTGATTATTGCGACACACAGTGGGGGGTGCTTTGTAAAGAGGCCGCCACACTTAACCCTTTACTGCATGAACTAATAAAGCATTGAAAAAAAAATTGTTTCACGATGGAAATAGCTTTATTTAATTATCAATAAGACATATTGAAAGAAAAATAATGTAAAAGTTTTATATTTCGGTGCATACGAGACCAAATATGGAATCGAAAAGAAACTAGTTGTAAAGTATAGAAAACAGTTAAAAAGCGAAAAAATTATTGTCCGTCGAGAAATATGAGTGTATCGACTCCATGAAAATATCTTTTCTGTCAAAAAGTACTTACGTTTTACTCTGTTATCGTTTTCTGAAAATGAATCACTCGCACCTCAATTCTGCTTTCTTATCCATTTGCACAAAAGTGAGGTTATTTCGAAATATCATAAAATCATAGACAATGTTTTCGCGTTTTATTATTGCTAAATATATATTTGATGGATTAAAAATAGTTTGAATTATTTTATAATACTTAATTCGGAAATAAAATTGAATCGAAACTGCAATACCATATATGGGCCCATATGCGGTAAAGGGTTAACTGATTAAATAATACTATAAGATTACGAAAATTTACATAAATTTCATTGTTCTCTATAACTAAGTATTCTTTTTGTTATGTTTTGATGTAATTAGTCATCTCGATAGTCAGTTCTGTTATTATTAGTTTATATTATTATAGTTTTTAAGATATTATATATACATATGCATTGTTTTATATTTATGTCTCTATATTTACTGTATACAAGGGGATTAATACCCGTAAATAATTGAATAAAAATATATTGATTTTTATGCCCTTTTCCTTTGTCCAGTCGGTTAGGAGTTGAATTCAGAAAGATTTGTCGAAATCTTGGCTTTTCGCCAAAAATTACCATTTTTCGGACCACTGTGTCCTGGGAACAGTCGCTTCGATGCGTACGCGTGATCTTTTGCTACGTCGTAAAGAGTAATGATGATCGCGATGACTTTGTTGCATCATAGCTCGATAACGCTCGCCTCTGTTATTGCTCGTTTCGCCCTTCCAATAGCGGCAATTACACTTTCGCTCGGGGATTATTCAGCTGTTTAATTAAAGTCCATTCGAGTAGTCGCGATAAGTTATGGCTACCAGAGAAGTGCTGAAAGGGAACCAACCACCGTTGCGTTCCCGATTCTTCTTTGTTTTCGTTTCTTGGGACGAGTTCTGTGCACTTGTTCGTTGTAACCGGTTTCTAGGCACGGGGATGTATCGGTTTGTTATTTTAATTTTCGCTCACAGCTATGAAATTGATAATATGATTGCTTTAGATAACACGGAATCCTTTGTTCAAAAAGCTGGAACAATATTTGAGATGGCGGAAGATTTGTAAATTAAATGGATTGATGTTTCACGTGGAAGTAGAGATCATGTGGAATCAAATGCTTTCGTTTTAACCCTTTTATCTAACAGTTTATGAAAAGGGCTGTTATCGTTAAATTAAAGATTATGACTGTACCCTTATGATAAATTTAGTGAAATACTAGTTCTTGAAACGCGATTAACTGCGATTGACACAAATAACATCATACAATCGACGTTGAACGCGTTACCGTACGTAGAACAACGAAATATTTGTGACTTCAGCACGGTATACGTAGGGTTAACCCTTTCGCTACGGCAGTGCGCCCCACCCGAGTGACATCGCTATCGGTGCAGCCTTGTAAGTAAAATTCTCAATTTTGCTATTATTATAAATAAAAATATAATTTAGGGTAATTGATATGTCAAATTAAAATTCTCAGCTTTGCTATTACAATAAATAAAAATATAATTTAGGATAGTCAGACATCGAATAATAATTCTCAACTTTGCTATTATTATAAATAAAAATATAATTTAGGGTAATTGATATGTCAAATTAAAATTCTCAATTTTGCTATTATTATAAATAAAAATATAATTCAGGGTAATTGATATGTCAAATTAAAATTCTCAACTTTGCTATTATTATAAATAAAAATATAATTTAGGGTAATTGATATGTCAAATTAAAATTCTCAATTTTGCTATTATTATAAATAAAAATATAATTTAGGGTAATTGATATGTCAAATTAAAATTCTCAGCTTTGCTATTATAATAAATAAAAATATAATTTAAGATAGTTAGACATCGAATAATAATTCTCAATTTTGCTATTATTATAAATAAAAATATAATTTAGGGTAATTGATATGTCCAATTAATATTCTCAACTTTGCTATTATTATAAATAAAAATATAGTTTAGGGTAATTGATATGTCAAATTAAAATTCTCAGCTTTGCTATTATAATGAATAAAAATATAATTTAGGATACTTAGACATCGAATTATAATTCTCAATTTTGCTATTATTATAAATAAAAATATAGTTTAGGGTAATTGATATGTCAAATAAAAATTCTCAAGTTTGCTATTACTATAAATAAAAGTACAATTTAGGATAGTTAGACATCGAATTATGATTCCTAATAATTTAATTCAGAATGGTAAATTCTAAAAAATCAGCACTCGTACAACACAAGTCGTCGCGCGGATGTCGCCTATAGACGACGCTCGCATCGGAAGGGTTAAAGGAAATCGCGGCGAGGGGATCCGGGGCGGCAAAGAAGCCGGCAGACTCGCGTCGCCGCTTGAAAACTCACCCCGTCCGCCGCCCTTCACGAGAGACGATCAAAGTTCAACCTCCATAATCTGGCCTAATCATGGCCCGGTGCCCCGAGTCGCTAACTTCTGTGACGTGTGCCAAGTCGTGGCGGGGATTCAAGGATAGAGAGAGCAAGAGAGTGATCTTCCCAGTGCTGGACGGGAAGGGGCTGTAGGTGAGGGGGGGGGGCAAAGGGAGGAGAGGTATCAGTATCGCTGCGAGTAGGTTGCCAGGCGGGAATAAACCGTTTATCCCATATTATAATTAGTTAAATTCTTCGGGACGTGGAGGTGTCTTTACACGTCAGTCAGCCCACTTCGCTTCCAGGCTCATCCACCCCCGTCCCCCCCACCCTGCGTCCCTCCTCCCGTCGTCTGTACGTCTCCTCCCTCGACCCCGAAGCGCGATCATCTCTCCGGCGCAGACGAGCCAGCCGTTCCGACTTAACTCGTTCGCCTGGCCAGGTCGAGAGGAGAGGATACGTAAGATATTAAACTATCTGAAAATTAGTTAAATCTTGTTTAAAAGTTCGCCGGGCTAGAGAGAGGTATTTGCTGCCGGAGAAGATCGACAGCGGGCTGCTGCAATGCGGCGGAACTGAGGACGCGGCGCGCCACCGTCGCCATTGTTCTTCGATCTCCTATGGAGAACGTATCTTCTCATTTTTTTTTTTGGTGGAAGTCGCTTGATTTAAGCGACTCTCGAAACACACAAAAACTAATATACCTCCCTAACTGATATAACAAAGTGTGCTTCCTTCAAAACCCTGCGACTCATTAACCTTAGAGCTCCTGAGCCTCGATCTGTTGCGAACTCCTAAGGGGGGTTCCTCGAACCCATACTTCTTTTTATACATTTATCCTGGAAAAAGTTGTTTTTTGGAAAATTTTTTGCAATGTCAGGATACGCTATAGTTTATAAACAAGACAACATATGTTTTGCGTTCAATTTGTATTGATTTATTATGATAGATTATGTATATAGATGTAAATAGATTTTAATTGTCGTTTCTCTTGATTAAGAAAATAAAATTAACCTCTTTTTACAGAGCAACACATTGTAATTTATTCTCTTACTGAAAATTCTCAACGATATTAATTACCTAATATAGGTATTACAATATTAATCAAAATTATATAATCTAGATTCTTAGAAACTATCATATGCTAGGATTACGATGTCCCATGAGGGGGGACAGTCAAAGTGCAAAGGGTTAAAAATTGTTTAAACTCATTGCACATTTTCTTTGAAACGAAATCCTCGACGCCTGGGAAAAGACGTTTTAACACTAAACGTACCAAGCGGGGTCAAATGACCCCTTTTTCAAATTTACTTTATAAATTGTACATTCATTGTTGTTTCTTTCGCTCATCCGACTTTCTGTAAATTCTTATATTACCTGATAGTACAATGGTTTGCTTTCCGTTTTTCTCTCAGCATATTTTTCACCGAGAAAAATTTATTGCATACCTTATGCACCACAAGGGGTCATTTGGCCCCTTACGAAATTTACATATTTTTCTGCAGTTCTCCAACTGGAACTTTAGTTTTGAACTCGAATACACTTCTCAAGTTATAGTTTCATTTATCTGAATCAGATATTTGTGTTTCGTTTCGGTGGTGAGCACTTGAACGAGACCCAATCGGGTCTATACGACGTAACGCGTAAACAGAAAGGACTCTTATCGGAGATTCACAAGTAACGCTCCTTCAAACGAGTTGTCTATAACTAAACGAAACACTAACTGCAGTCCTATATTCAGAGTCAGAGAGTAAAGATCGGTGCCTACAAAAATATTGTGAATTATTTCCTTTAACCCTTTGACTGCTACGGGCGCATATATGCGCCCAGCACAAGCCGTCGATATAGACTATGGGCGCACATGTGCGCTCGGCGACGGCTTTGATCATTTACTGCTGTCTTACTGAATTTCTCAAGAAATTATTTTATCATATCCGTGTAACACTCAGAAACAACATACCTTGTTGCTTATCAACAAGAAAAATCTCGTTTATTTCGTCAGTTTTCCCTATATCTTAAATTCGTTTCATCTGTTCATCTGCCATTTGACAAAAGTTATGTATGGTTTGGAGTTCGTTTTGTACATTTCATTTTATATATTTTATAATACATTATAATTATCAAATTATGGCGTTTTAAAACTTTACCCTTGACGAATAAATAATATATATTGAAGATAAAAAATATTTAAAAAATTGAAAAATATTAATTTTGAAGTGGATAAAGCAACAGTAATTTGATTCTGTACAATATTACAATTGAATACACCGCCGAACAGATTCAGATTGCGTGAAAAAGTATTCAGTCCCCAACGACAGTTAGTGCCGGCTGCACGCCGTCGACGCGAAGCGTTTCGGCTCAGAGTCTTCCGCAGTCAAAGGGTTAATAAATAAAGAATTTTTTTACGAAAAATCAACGTTTGTTTCATAAGCGGTCAAATGGCCCCCTATGGTAAGATTAGGTATGAAAAAATGTCGGTACGTTTAGTTGTTAAATTTGGCCGGCATCGAACGGGTTAAACGGCAACAATAAAGATTGAGAAACAGCCAAGGGACGCGCAGCTGCTCTTCGACGGCGCGATAATTTATTCGAGAGTCGTAGCCGTTTAAAAATCGAAGACTCGCCTTCGGAATCGAAACGGGCCGCGGTCGGGGCCGTGGCGAGCCGAGCACGCGTGTAATCGAGAACGTCCAATTCCGAACGGGAGAGATTAACACGGTATTATTATTCTGACAGGATTTTAATTTCGTCCGCGGCCAAGCGATCGCTCCGCTCGCCCGTGAGAGAGAAAGACGAGTTCCCGCTCGCTTTTCTGTGGAACCTGACGCGCGCACAAGTGGGTGGTGGTATCGATATTGACGAGGGTGCGGGCCCGCGTCACGTTTCCGCCCGAAGGGGCCAGAAACACCCCCGGTCAGCTCGCAGCGGGGGCTGCCCACAAATTATAACTGCTCGACGTGATGCTAATCTGGAGAAAGTTCGGAAAAGCAACCTTGATTGATTCTAATTTATACGAGCCGGCCCCGCTCCCGACCGGTCGATGCTAAATCCCCGGAAATCTGTCGGAATCGAACGTCAACCGTTTTCGGGAGTCGGGATCGGTCTCCCCTGCATTCTTCGGGTAGAACGGCCAACCTCTCTTTTTTTCGTTTGGCATGATGGATTCGTAGGTGTTTCGAGACGTCGAGGGACGAAGGTAGTGTGCTGTATTAGGATGTTTAACGGAAAATTAATAATTATAATAGTAATTATATTTATATATTTATGTTTGTTACGTAAAGAGTAAAGATGGAGATCAGATGAGTGTAATAAAAGATTATTGCAAAATGGTATAAAGATCAAACAGACATGAAGAGGAATTAATGATGGCATTAATAATAATAATGATAATAATAATAACAGTGATAATAACAACAAAAACAACAATAATAATAATAACAATAATAAATGAAAAAGGGAGAAGAATATAATAATAATAATAATAAATAAAAAAGGGAGAAGAAATATAATAATAATATTAATGATAGCATTAATAATAATAATATTAATCATAGCATTAATAATAATAATAATAATAATAATAATAATAATAATAATAATAATAATAATAGTAACAGTAATAATAACAGCAACAACAACAACAATAATAATAATAATAATGATATTTATTTATTTATTTACATTTGTTAAGTAGAGAATAAAGATAAAGATTACAGGAGTGTAACAAAAGATTAATGCAAAATGGTATAAAGACCAAGCAGACATGGAAAGGTATTAATGATAGTATTAATTAAGTATTGTTTAAAAATAAAATAATGAGAAATATAGTATGGTATGATAATAATAATGCTTTGTTATTTTATGTGTACTGCTTTTTCAGTTTTTCTTCGAAAATTTATTTACACGAATCCATTGAAAGGTGTTGGGAAGTATATATTGTAGTTATAGGTATTGAGAAATTGGAGAAGTTAGAAAATTATTAGAATTTGTTTAAACTGTTGCTTATTATACTTTCAAACCTTGAGGTGTAAAGAATTCAAGATACAAGATACTTTTGTTATTAATTAGTCTTGAACTAGTATTATTCACAGTTCATCAAATGCATTTTCTGCTCTTCCAAAGTACAATTTTTAATAAATTCAATTCCTATGAAATTACTGTGTATTATACACTTTTGTTATCAATCATGTTAACACTTAGTCAACTGAGTGGGGAGATCTCCCATTCTTTTCTCTACCATTGATTCTATTATATTTACCTTTGTTATTAGTTAGTCTTAAATTAGTGTTGAATTTATTAAAAAGTGTACTTTGGAAGAGCAAAAAATGCATCTAATGAACTGTGAACAACACTAATAACAAAAGTAAATAGGAATTAATGGCAGAGGAAAGAATGGAAGACCTCCCCATTCGGTTAGTTGAGTGTTAATCAACCGAATGAGGAGGTCTCCCATTTTTTCCTCGACAAAGCACTGCCATTGATTCCATTTACTTTTGTGTTTAGTTAGTCTTGGACTAGTGTTGAATTTATTAAAAATTGTACTTTGGAAGAGCAGAAAATGCATCTGATGAACTATGAACAACACTAGTTCAATACTAACTAATAACAAAAGTAATTAAGAATTAATGGCAGAGGAAAAAATGAGAAACGTCCCCATTCGGTCGGCTAAGTGTTAACCAACCGAATGAGGAGGTCTCCCATTTTTTCCTCTACAACACACTGCCATTGGTCCATTTACTTTTGTTTTGAATTTATTAAAAATTGTACTTTGGAAGAACAGAAAATGCATCTGATGAACTGTGAACAACACTAGTTCAAGACTAATTAATAACAAAAGTAAATAAGAATTAATGGCAGAGGAAAAAATGAGAAACGTTTCTATTCGGTCGACTAAGTGTTAATCAACCGAATGAGGAGGTCTCCCATTTTTTCCTCTACAACACACTGCCATTGGTCCATTTACTTTTGTTTTGAATTTATTAAAAATTGTACTTTGGAAGAACAGAAAATGCATCTGATGAACTGTGAACAACACTAGTTCAAGACTAATTAATAACAAAAGTAAATAAGAATTAATGGCAGAGGAAAAAATGAGAAACGTTTCTATTCGGTCGACTAAGTGTTAATCAACCGAATGAGGAGGTCTCCCATTTTTTCCTCTACAAAGCACTGTCATTGATTCCATTTACTTTTGTTTTGAATTTATTAAAAATTGTACTTTGGAAGAGCAGAAAATGCATCTGATGAATTGTGAACTACACTAGTTCAAGACTAACTAATAACAAAAGTAAATAAGAATTAGCAGCATAGGAAAGGATGGAAAACCTCCCCCTTTAAGTGTCAAGTAAGCATCTCAACATCCCCAAAAAGAAGTGCACATACTTTCCAATGCACACTATCCCCTTACTATCCCCCTCCAACAGTTCTTCCTGCCTTTCCCAAATAAAGAAAAGAATCTAACAACACCTCGAGCCACCCTCTGCCCCTCCCTTCTTCACCAACCCTCCAGGGCCCATTCTTCGCCCGTTTTCCTCCAAGAGACAGAACCACGCGCCATTGCCACGGTTCACATACATGCACACAGATGTACCCTCGGATTACACGTATGTGGAGCTTGCTCTCGCGATCGACGGATCCTCGCGGTGATCCAGGAAGGGGCGAGAGGAAATTTATGAAAGTAATCCGACCTCACTTGACTGCTGATCGGCGTGGGAGCCGGTCGAAGGAGGCATTTTATTGTCGGCCGGACGAGAAATCAAACTTTTCGAGCGATAAAATACGACGCAACGGATGCGACGAATAAAAGGACGTCACACACCCTCCTCCCCCTACCCCCCCCCCCTACCCTACTCTACCCCTGTGTTCAACAGGTAACTCGCCATTGTCAGCCGACTTTCTGGCCGAGCGTGTTGCGCACACATCCGATACGCGCGGGTGCGGATTTGTTCGTAGGGCGAGCAGAAGAGGATCCTGTCGATGCGAGGGACGAAGAAAGGGGGGGATGAATCGCTGAGGGAACTGGTTCTCATCTAGCGGACCTGAAAATCCGATCGAATCACGCGTTTCGCGCCAAACGATCGCTGATCCCCGGCCCATGATACATGGCCCCGATGAGATTAGCATGGTAAGCACGGTTTGTTGGATCCGCCGGACGTTTTGTTTGCAACACTCAAAGGTGTCGGGGAGTTAGACACTTGTCCAGAATCGGGGTCGGAGGGAAGGGGACTTCAACCTGAATATTATTTCATTTTTTCAGCTTTTTCTTTTGGAACGTAGGACGATTGTAGAGTTGTGGATGGACAATTCTATTTTGGATTTTGTCCGATGATGGATTTGGAAATTTTATCGTTGTACTGTCGATCCTTCAGATTTCGATCGCAATTTCAATGGGAATGATATTGGAAAATTTTGTTTTCGGATTTAACACTAAAAATTTTTGTTCAAGAATGTATCTGTTATGAGGATTAAATTGTTGAAAGGATTTTTCAGTTTTAATTAATTGGAGGAAGTAGATTTTAACAGAGCAATTATTTAGTACTAGTTTCTAACCTAATCTTACTTTTCATATTTCCTCTATTATTCACTTATTTTCTATTTTCAACCTTAGTTTCTTAAGTCAATCTTTGCTACAGTTGATCCTTCAGATTTCGATCGCAATTTCAATGGGAATGGTGTTGGAAAATTTTGTTTTTGGATTTAACACTAAAAATTTTTGTTCAAGAATATATCTGTTATGAGGATTAAATTGTTGAAAGGATTTGTCAGTTTTAATTAATTGGAAGAAGTTGATTTTAATATAGAGATTATGTAGTACTACTTTTTAATTTAACCTTACTTTTCATATTTCCTCTATTATTCACTTATTTTCTATTTACAACCCTAGTTTCTTCTTCAGATTTCGATCGCAATTTCCATGGTGATGCTATTGTAAAATTTTGTTTTTGGATTCAACACTAAAGTTGTGGTTCAAGAATGTATCTTTTATGAGGATTAAATTGTTGAAAGGATTTGTCAGTTTTAATTAATTGGAGGAAGTAGATTTTAACAGATTGATTATTTAGTGGTAATTTCTAACATAACCTTACTTTCCATATTTCCTGTATTATTCACTTATTTTCTATTTCCAACCTTAGTTTCTTAAGTCAATCTTTGCTACAGTTGATCCTTCAGATTTCGATCTCAATTTCCATGGTGATGATATTGGAAAATTTTGTTTTTGGATTTAACACTAAAAATTTTTGTTCAAGAGTGTATCTTTTATGAGGATTCAATTGTTGAAAGGATTTGTCAGTTGTAATTAATTGGAGGAAGTAGATTTTAACAGAGAGATTATTTAGTGATACTTTCTAACCTAATCTCACTTTTCATATTTCCTCTACTATTCACTTATTTTCTATTTTCAATCCTAGTTTTTTAAGTCTATCTTCGCTACATTATCTATTATTCTGTTTTTTAACTTCGTTTTCAGAGGATATTTCCTTTTCTTTACAATAACATTCTATTTATTATTGCACCTCTCTCAAACCTTTTTTAACCATGCAGATTACTATGAGATTATTTAGTATTTTTTAAATATAAATGTCTATGAAATTGATAACTGTTTCTGGTGTTTATCTTATGGTGTGCTATTAAAATACTGTATCTTTGTATTTAACAGAGATACTCTAACATGCATATATACAGTAGTGGACAAAAGTTTAAGACGACAGGACAATGTAAAACATAGTTTTATAATATGCAAATATTGTTCATATACCTATTTTCATGGTCATTATGGTAGAACACTATTTATTGATTAGCATAGAATACGATTTTTATTTATTGCACTATTTCTTCTTAATTAATTAATTTGTTTTCTTTGACCCTTCGGTCTTAAACTTTTGTTCGCTACTGTATAATTATTAGAAGATTTATTAATTGTAATATTTAAGAATATATACCTATATATTTTTTCTAAAATTAAGTAAAATATTTAAAAGATGATTATTCCAATAATATATTATTTCATTTGGCTGGAAATTATTTCCGAATATTCATAGATAAATTTGTAAATATTAATTGAGGTAATTACTTAGAAGTGTCTTTATTTAACACTGTAAGTGAAAATAAAAATTGAGTTTTAGATTAAAATTATTATTTTGATGCAATTATTATTAAGTTCTCTGTGGAAGGATACATTTTATTTGTATTTTAAATTTATTTATAAGATATATTTATTTGTATACTTCAGTACACAAGTATACAATTTCTTGCAAAGCAAACAAAATTTATTATTATCGATCCTTCAGATTCCAATAACAATTTCTATGGCACAACTCACGGCAGAGTGCCATTTTAATTTTTTTTCAAACTGTTGCACGGATCAAGCTCTCCTTACTTCGAACAATTCTTCGAAAGATCGCAATAAAATGATCCGACTAGACGTTTGATATAACCACAGCGGATGAAATGAAACGTAAGAGGATTTGCAGTCGCGTTATCGAATGAAACGTAAAGCGTGGAATTTATCGACGAAATCGACGGCTCGTTGGCTGTTTATCGGGAAGGAATCGATGAATTTTAACAAGAAGAAACGCGAACAGGATAAAGGCACAGCTAGATCGTGGATAAACCAGCGAAATGATCGTGTCGTTATTTAGACTGTTGCGAAAACAAGTTTTCTAATCGATCGAACGATAGAACCAGTTTCCGTGCTTGTAGAATCTGATCGAATACGGTGATCGTAAATTTCTTCGTTTCTGGAAGAGCTTCACGCGATACAGGAATAATACTGATAATTGGACACTTTGAAATCTGAATTGCTTATCTCTGTATTTAAAAAATAAATTTCCTTCTGGAAGGATAAATTTCATCAATAGTATTTGATAATTATACATTTTTAAATCTGAATTGCTTATTTGTGTGTTTAAAAAATAAATTTCCTTTTAGAAGGATAAATTTTATAATTGATACTTGATAATTGGACACTTTGAAATCTGAATTGCTTATCTATGTGTTTAAAAAATAAATTTGCTTTTAGAAGGATAAATTTTATAATTGATACTTGATAATTGGACACTTTGAAATCTGAATTGCTTATCTGTGTATTTAAAAAATAAATTTCCTTCTGGAAGGATAAATTTTATAATTGATACTTGATAATTGGACATTTTTAAATCTCAATTGCTTATTTGTGTGTTTAAAAAATAAATTTCCTTCTGCAAGAATAAATTTTATGAAGAATTCTTGATAATTCGACACTTTCAAATCTGAATCGCTTATCTCTGTGTTTAAAAAATAAACTTCCTTCTGGAAGGTTAAATTTTATCAATAGTACTAGATAATTGTACATTTTTAAATCTGAATTGCTCATCTGTGTATTTAAAAAATAAATTTCCTTCTGGAAGGATAAATTTTATGAAGAATTCTTGATAATTCGACACTTTCAAATCTGAATTGTTTATCTGTGTGTTTAAAAATTTAATTTCCTTCTCGAAGGATGAATTTTATGAAGAATTCTTGATAATTGGACACTTTAAAAACTGGATTGCTTATCTCTGTGTTTAAAAAATAAATGTTATCAATAGTATTTAATAATTGGACACTGAAATCTGAATCGCTTATCTCTATTTTCAAAAAATAAATTTCCTTCTGGAAGGATAAATTTTATCTAGAATTCTTGATAATTGGACACTTTCAAATCTGAATCGTTTATCTTTGTGTTTAAAAAATAAATTTCTATTTAGAAGGATAAATTTTATCGTGCATTATTTATATTGTTATTGAGTAATTTATAAAGCGAGTGATTTTTGAAATTTCGTGATTTTAAATAGAGATCTGCTAAGAAAGAACTAGATTCTAAAATGTGTATCTTCAGGTAAAACAAGCTTTTAATTTCTTTTCTTCTACTTACCTTTTTACGATTAATTGGACACTGAAATCTGAATCGCTTATCTCTATTTTCAAAAAATAAATTTCCTTCTGGAAGGATAAATTTTATCTAGAATTCTTGATAATTGGACACTTTCAAATCTGAATCGTTTATCTTTGTGTTTAAAAAATAAATTTCTATTTAGAAGGATAAATTTTATCGTGCATTATTTATATTGTTATTGAGTAATTTATAAAGCGAGTGATTTTTGAAATTTCGTGATTTTAAATAGAGATCTGCTAAGAAAGAACTAGATTCTAAAATGTGTATCTTCAGGTAAAACAAGCTTTTAATTTCTTTTCTTCTACTTACCTTTTTACGATTTGTTTAGTATTCCTTCTATAATTTAAATCAATTTCTTTAATATTAATATAATAATCACAGCGAACAATAATTAGTTTATTGATCTGTAATTATTAATGGTAAGGAATGAATTATTTACTTATTTTACAATTTAAGTTTATGCAGAAGTTTCCATCCTTTCTCTTGAAATAATAGTGAATTTTGGAAGCTTTACCACAGTGAATTTATAAGATTGCTACGAACAATCACTAATTGGTCATTTTGACTGCTCTAGTATTTCTAGTGTTAAACTCACACGAAACACCGAAAACAACCAACCCAATTTATTCCCCTCATTCGAAACCGACGTCTTTCCCAACGCCGCGCCATACCGGGCTACAGTGCGCCACAAAATGATAGCACAGCTTATGATTTACAGTATTTCTTGAGTAACTTCAAAGCGGTATATCTCAGCAAAAAAAAGAACATCGTACAATTAACCCTCTATGGGCCGAATTTTTGCTATAACTATAAAAAAAATTGATGGAACGGGAAATCAATAATTACAATCTTATATATGCAAATGAAAAAAAAATTTATATTATAGAACATTATAGAATTAATATCTATACGCCATCTCATGAAACAAACTAAAATTATTTGTTAAAATGTCAATAAATTAACATGTGGCTTGAAAGTCACACGGTCTCATAAAGGGTTAAAAGTCAAATTTGACTTTATAGGGGAAGATTTGTACTATACGGTGCTATTTAAAAAAATATAGGACAAATGTTACTATTTATGGAATATCAACGTAAATATAGGGAAAATCCGTACCTTCTATCCATTTATCTCCTAAACTTAATGTGGCAGGCTATTTTTGAGATTAGATTTGAATTCAACACGTGAAAATGTATAAAAAATCTTTGCCATCTCAATCAATGAAGTCTGGATGATCTCTTTTTTCCTACCTGTCGCACCTAGTTTTCACAAAAAGGTTAAATTTCCCGTAAAAAATATAACCTGTGATTAATTTTTTTCTATATTATTAAGAAAAAAATACTGTATACAAAACTGCACGTACAAACTTGTATACACTACGTTAGATTCAACAAAACACTAAAAATCGTGTTATGCTATCATTTTGTCGCCCCTAGTTTTCACAAAAAGGTTAAATTTCCCGTAAAAAATATAACCTGTGATTAATTTTTTTCTATATTATTAAGAAAAAAATACTGTATACAAAACTGCACGTACAAACTTGTATACACTACGTTAGATTCAACAAAACACTAAAAATCGTATGTTATACTATCATTTTGTCGCCCCTAGTTTTCACAAAAAGGTTAAATTTCCCGTAAAAAATATAACCTGTGATCAATTTTTTTCTATATTATTAAGAAAAAAATACTGTATACAAAACTGCACGTACAAACTTGTATACACTACGTTAGATTCAACAAAACACTAAAAATCGTATGTTATGCTATCATTTTGTCGCACCTAGTTTTCACAAAAAGGTTAAATTTACCGTAAAAAATATAACCTACGATTAATTTTCGTCTGTATTATTAAAAAAGAGATACTGCATACAATACTGCATGTATAAACTTGTATACATTACCTTAACACTATTCCTACCACCTATTCAAATGATCGTTTTTAAAATTTCGATTACAATTTCCTATATACAACGTAATTGAATCGTCTTTAAACTTTACGACATTTCCTCAAATACATTTTTCAACATTCACTTGTTTCTTTATAGTATATTTTTTAAGAAAAATTTGTAGTCTGTCTTACCTACCGCGACCGGTCAAATGACGTGAAGTGTCGGTAGGAATAGTGTTAAGAAACATCAAGAAACACTAAAAATCATACGTTGCGCTATCATTTTGTCCCATACTGTACCTTCGTCCTCCCCCTCCCCTCCATAGTCCAGACACAGGTATGTAGTCCCAAACGTCACGGGTTTCGGATCGATTCCCTCATCGATGGTTCCCCGGGACCGTGGCCTTGGATCTGACACAGGTTCCCGCTAAGCCAGGCCCGATCGAAGGTCAGCCGATACGCGTGTACCAGCCGAAATCGAATGCGTTCATCCGGCAGGCATTCCAACGAGACAAACACAAATCGAAACGAAGACGGTGAGAAAGAAAGAAAGGGTGGCTTCGTTGGACGAGGACGGGGGGAAGGGGGGGCTAGGGGGGTAGGGTGTCGAGGATGGTAGACGAATGGCGTGCTAGGATCCTCGCGGTCCTGTTCCTAGTCTACGATGGCTACCAGAGACGCTACCGGGGGAGGGCGTAGCCCGCAGCTCCGATCATTACCGACATTGTCCGCTAATGGATATTTATGAATGCACCAATCAACGCCGCCAACCAACTACCGGGCTTCAATGCAATCAGAATCGATTATATAGATTCCGGAGGCAACCTTCGATCGTCCTTGAGACGCGGACCAGCTCAGGGTCGCAAGCGTGGGCGGTCTTCGAGGAGGTTCGAGGAATCGGGAATCAGCGGCAAATTGTTCGCCGTGCAATTGTAACGAAGAAGCTGCACGAGAAGAAGCCGCTTACCAGATGATGGCGGTTTCAGTGGAAGGGGGAGGGTTGGGGGGAGGTATTCCTTTATTTTTGTTTCGATGCAAATTGCTATCAATTCTCTGGTAGAGATGATAGGGTTCATGTGGTTCCATTAGGAAATGACCAGTTCGTGATAACACGGATGGAGGTGGATTTTATTTAATTAAAGCGAGCTTGAAAGGTTTTAATGTGTTTTTGTTAATATATTAGGGGATGGTTGCATTTAATGCGGTAGGCTTCGCTTTAATCGTATAGTAATCCACTGATGACTTGTGAGTATTGGTTATTGTAACTATTTTTAATGATAATAATTTTGTTTTACGGGCTAGTAGCCCTTTTACGACAGTTAAGAATTATTCAGGAGATTCGAGTACTTACAGAGTACTTAGAATGATATAAATAAGAAGATGTTGTAATCAGACATTACGCGATTTAAGAACAGAAACATAAGTAGCTCTGAAAGCTTGTCGTCCCTATCAAAAAAATTTTTAGAGCTTTTTTCGAGTAAATGGAAATTATTATTTTTATTTTATTTTTATTCATTAACTGTTCGCATTTGAGAGTTGTCTATGAGAGTTCGTTTTTCCTTTACGCTGATTAGCGTGGAAAGCTTGAAGGAGGTTCAGGAAGAAGGATGACAGAAAATTCTTTTTAGAAATTTTAAAATTCTCTTCAAATAACAGATTAAAGTTAAGCTAACAATAGATTAAAATCTACATTACGAAATCTTTGAAACCACACTTTGAACGTTTTATACGTCACAACGTCATTACGAAAAGCAAAACAAACCATTTCTTTAGCTTCTAAAGCATTTTTCTTCCATTCAAAAGCAAAACGAACACAGTGCCTCAAATACACTTTGACGAACGTCATATTGTTTACTGTTATTAGTTGAAATTATGCCGAGTTGTCTCGCTGATTGTTTTTAATGTTGCTTAGAGTATTTGAAAGCTGCTACTTTCAAATCACCATAGGGCAGGAAAGATATGTTAATTTGAGTGGAAATTACAAAGAGTTAAATGCAAAAGTACCGAATTAATTTGCACATCTAATATCAACAAAAACTCCCCACTCCTAGCTAAAACTTTATATAAAAAGCTCAAATTTGTAAAAATAAATCAGTGATTTGAATTCCACTAAAACCTTCCTGTCGTAATTGTCTAAATCCTGGAAAACCGCAGTATTCCCTCAAAAACGTCTACGTTTATTGTGCGACCATGAACTATGACAATTCCCATGGTGAACACAGCAAAGTTACATCCACGAAGGAAACTGTCAATACATTTTAATTTGAACAGAAGTTACAAAGCTTTAAATGCAAAAGTACCGCAACAAAAACTCCCCACTCCGAGCTAAAACTTTATATAAAAAGCCCAAATTTGTAAAAATAAATCAGTGATTTGAACTCCACTAAAACCTTCCTGCCGCAATTGTCTAAATCCTGGAAAACCACGATATTCCCTCTAAAACGTCTACGTTTATTGTGCGACCATGAACTATGACAATTCCCATGGTGAACACAGCAAAGTTACATCCACGAAGGAAACTGACAATACATTTTAATTTGAATAAAAATTACAAAGCGTTAATTTGCACACTTAATATTTAGACCTGTCCTTATGCCACTTATCAAAAATCGCCATGAACTTTCCCATCAACCCAACATTTTGCTTCTCATAATCGACGTTTCGTCGTGACCCCGGCACCAAGAAAGCGTGTCCTCTCCGAAGACATTGCATTCCGTTTCGATCTCGGCCGCCCACGCTTGTTTTCCGCTCGGCCCCCTCGTTTCTCGTTTCCCTGTCTCGGTTCCCGGGAGAAAACAAAGGCCGATCGACCGAACGGCCGGCTAATGAGGCCCCGCATTCCCCCGGGAGGGCCCCGTTGCGTGTGACGTAATCGCGACGCGTTTAAAAAGTCACGAATGCGCTCGCAGTTCGGCACGCGGCTGAACGCCGTCACGGGCCGTAACGCGGCGTGACCGCAGCGTGTATAATACCGGTGTGTTAGCCAGCGCGCATTGTATGTTTACGAGCAGCCCGCAGGGGCCGATGGGAGCAGCCAATAGGCGCGTCGGAGAAAGGTGTCGGGCAACACGTGTCCGTATCGACAAGGATGTATCGACGGACGACAGCCGCCCGGGGCCCTCGGCTATCCGCGTGTGGTCGCCTTCGCAACTTCCCCGCGAACACGAGAACTTTTACCCGTTTTTTAGTTTCGTCCCGTTCCTTTTTCACCCTTTTCGCCGCTTTTTTTTCGGTATACCACGCACCAGGCCTGGGGGTTCGTTCGATATCGTAGCACGTTCGGCCACGCGGAGAAATTACTGTGATCATCTTTGAGCGGATCCCGACAATTAACCCTTTTGGTGGTGGGGGAAGGGGGTATGCATCGCGTTCCGCGTGAACTAGACGTGTTCGAGAACTGGAAAATGTCGAGTGGGGGATACTGTGAGTAATTTTTCCCAAAAATTTCAGAAATTGTTGAGAATTTCGAGGATGCCAAGGATATTTTGGGATTTGTTCGGAGAACTAAAAGAAACTTCAGATTTTATTTTAAAACAGACGTTATTTTCGTAATTCTATTATCGAGTGGGGGATACTGAGAGGAATTTTTCCCCGAAAATTTCAGAAATTTTTGAGAATTTCGAGGATGCCAAGGATATTTTGGGATTTGTACGGAGAACTAAAAGAAACTTCAGATTTTATTTTAAAACAGAAGTTATTTTCGTAATTCTGTTATCGAGTGGGGGATACTGAGAGTAATTTTTCCCAAAAATTTCTGAAATTTTTGAGAATTTTGAAGTGGCGAATGACATTTTAGGATTAGTTTGGAGAACTGAAACAACTTTCAGATTTTATTTTAAAAAGAAATTATTTTCGTAATATTATTATCGAGTGGGGGATACTGAGAGTAATTTTTCCCAAAAATTTCAGAAATTTTTGAGAATTTCGAGGATGCCAAGGATATTTTGGGATTTGTACGGAGAACTAAAAGGAACTTCAGATTTTATTTTAAAACAGACGTTATTTTCGTAATACTGGTATCGAATGGGGGATACTGATAGTAATTTTTCCTAAAAATTTCTGAAATTTTTGAGAATTTCGAGGATGCCAAGGATATTTTGGGATTTGTTCGGAGAACTAAAAGAAACTTCAGATTTTATTTTAAAACAGAAGTTATTTTCGTAATTCTGTTATCGAGTGGGGGATACTGAGAGTAATTTTTCCCAAAAATTTCTGAAATTTTTGAGAATTTCGAGGATGCCAAGGATATTTTGGGATTTGTTCGGAGAACTAAAAGAAACTTCAGATTTTATTTTAAAACAGAAGTTATTTTCGTAATACTGTTATCGAGTGGGGGATACTGAGACTAATTTTTCTCGAAAATTTCGGAAATTCTGAGGAATTTTGAAGGGCGAATGACATTTTAGGATTAGTTCGGAGAACTGAAACAACCTTCAGATTTTATTTAAAAAAGAAATTATTTTCGTAATATTATTATTCGAATTAGATCTCAGTTATTATCAGAGAACGTAGAGAAACTAGCTTTTTTACATGAAATATGAAATAAAATAAGTTACAATTTGAGATTTAGATTTATAAATGATGCTGTACATATAAATAATTTATATATTAATAAATAAAATAATTTATTATCCATTATTAAATTATGAATTATTAATAAATATTTTTTATCATTAAATCATTATAGGTATATATTAATAAATGTATAGATTTTTAAAATGTAAACATTTATTAATTTATAAATTATTCATGTACAAATAAATATTTATACAATATTCTATAATTATTATATAATAATTTAATATTTATATACACATAAATATAAGTTCTATATGAATTTATAAATAATTATAAATTTATTATATTCATTTGAGATTTATTAATAGATTAATATTTAAATAATTTGAAATTTATAAATTAAATAATTAATTAATAGTATATTAATAATTGTGTATTCACATAATTAGTTAACGTTCTTATTCCAAGCCCCACTGTTTGATGGACAATATATTTTAACACTAACCTTACCATGTCTGGTTAAATGATTATTTCTGAAAATAAGAATGAAAATATATAATTTTTTTTACGAGTTACGTAAATTATTTTACTCATCGTTTCTTGTATTAAATTGGCAATCGTCTATATACTCTTCGAAACGATATAACCTTCGTTTCGAATAGATATAAAGTGCCTTTACGATTAGTGTTAATTAAGTAACTAGATTATGGGGACCCCAAAGCGTGTGCTACCGCGAAAGGCACCATTTTTATGTGTAACAGTAGCGTGAGCGGATAATTAGTTATGTTACTTGACTTTAAGCTCGGGTAAGCCTAATGTGTCGTATAAACAGATACTAATTAATTACTAGTGAGTAATGACGCGATAAGATTAATTACAATACCCCATCAACCCGTTGCTTTACAGTTTTTTAATGTCTATTTAATTGCACAGCCAATTATCGAAGTGTTTTAAGCGCTATGGTAGAAGAAAACCGTTCGAATACGTATGCGTGATTATTATAATACACGCATGACCAAAACAGGAGCATCTAACGTTTTATGTATATACTGATTTCATTACTTCAGGAGCAATAACCATAAGCTGAAGAATGTAATTTAACGTTTTAAGTAAATCGAGGTTAGTATTATACGAAGCAGGAATACCGATTTGGTTAAGATGCATCGTTAATTAATACTCACTACTTGTTTATGAGTTATACTGTATAGTAAACACATAATTACGTTATACAGTAAATATTAATATTTATTAATATAAGTATTCCCAATTTTTGGCTTTTTAAGTTTACTGTATGGTAAATACACTATTACGTTATATAGTAAATATTAATATTCATTAATATTAGTATTCCCAATTTCTGGTTTTTTAAATTTAATGACTTTTGATTTAAAAAACTTTCACTTCTGTTTTCAAAATAATTGTATATTAATCGCACGTTAATTTTTTTACCGATTATTCTTAAGTATATTTTCTTAGAGAATATACAATTTTCTGAATAGTTAAATATAATTTTTTTTTTTTTTTAATTATTCGCAATAGAATTATATATATTTTTAATGAACAAAGAAAGTAATTATTTTTCAGAACTGTACCTCTTATCCACTTCAGTATTTTTTATTTTATCCAAATTACGTTCAGAAACTGAAACTCTTTAATTCCTTAATTAATTTTACCTTAATTATTCTCTTTAATTCGTTAATTCCTTAATAAAAAGTATTGAGATACTTAATTCGATTTCAATTTCTGAAATTCGTTAATTCGTTAATAAGGAGTACTGAGATACTTAATTCCATTTCAATTTCTGAAATTCGTTAATTCGTTAATAAGAAGTACTGAGATACTTAATTCCATTTCAATTTCTGAAACTCGTTAATTCGTTAGTAATTCGGTTTTCAAAATTAAAGTACATTCCTACACATTTATTTAATATTTCTGTACTAAACCAAATAAGGAGTACCAAGATACTTAATTCCATCTTAATTTCTGAAATTCATTAATTCCTTAATAAAAAGTACTGAGATACTTAATTCCATGTCAATTTCTGAAATTTGTTAATTTGTTAATAAGGAATACTAAGATATTTAATTTCATCTCAATTTCTGAAATTCGTTAATTCGTTAATAAGAAGTACTGAGATACTTAATTTCATTTCAATTTCTGGAATTCGTTAATTCGTTAGTAATTCAGTTTTCAAAATTAAATTACATTCCTACACATTTATTTAATATTTCTGTACTAAACCAAATAAGGAGTACCAAAATATTTAATTCCATCTTAATTTCAGAAAAAGGGATAAGTTGATTCAGTTTAGCTTGTTTCTCGCGTACAAATACTATCAATTACTCCTGAAATTGCAGTATAAAATTTTAGTAAGCATTCCACCATGGATTACTATGGCTTAATAGTGCGAACGTATTTCGCAGGAGCCGCATGTTGAATGTAACGGGCCGCGTTTAAAATTCCTATAGCCCCACGGTTTAAGGTAGGTTATTCCCCCACATCCTTATCTTCGGTGGTCACGGGTTACGAGGGGGGCATCAAACTATGGGGGAATGGCCTTTTATTATCGGTGTTACACCCCAAGCTGGATGTGTGTCTTGAAGGAGGCCGCCATTGTAAAATATCATCCTACAATGCGCTTGTCTCGAAATTGATACAATTTGGTTGCACTATTTTTTCAGAAAACGCACAGAAAACTGTCTTCAAACATAATCATCGAGGTTACGAATTGTGGTATACGTGTATACAACTATACAGGGTGTTCGAACAGCCCTGGGCTTAAATTGAAAGAGTAACTCCCTGAGACATTTTAAGAAGAAAATCAAGAGTAACGATTTTGCGTTTGAGGCTTTGTTTGCGAGTTATAATTAGTTAAAGATATCGTTTAATCCGGACCGTTCGACTCTTGAGCATCACTGTGGACTCAGCCACGTTACCGACCGAGTTGCCTCGGTTACCCGCTCTCAAGCGTCGAACGGTCCGGATTAAACGATATCTTTAACTAATTATAACTCGTAAACAAAGCCTCAAACGCAAAATCGTTACTCTTGATTTTCGTCTTAGAATGTCTCAAGGAGTTACTCTTTCAATTTAAGCCCAGGGCTGTCCGAACACCCTGTATACGTCCGTAATCCCTACGAACAACTTTCGTCAGACGCATATATGTGCCTATAACATTCAAATGATTAATGCTGAAATATGTGACCATTGAAAAAGTCATAAGGAGAAGAAGACAAAATTGGCAAGCGCATATATACGTCCATAGTCCCTACGAACAACTTTCGTCAGACGCATATTTGCATCCATAATACTCAAAGGTTAACGTCGAAATATCTGACAAATGAAAAAGTCATAAGTCGAAGAAGACAAAAATTGGCAAGCGCATATATACGTCCGTAATCCCTACGAACAACTTTCGTCAGACGCATATATGTGCCTATAACATTCAAATGATTAATGCTGAAATATGTGACCATTGAAAAAGTCATAAGGGGAAGAAGACAAAAATTGGCAAGTGCATATATACGTCCATAGTCCCTACGACCAACTTTCGTCAGACGCATATTTGCGTCCATAATATTCAAAAGGTTAACGTCGAAATATCTGACAAATGAAAAAGTCATAAGTCGAAGAAGACAAAAATTGGCAAGCGCATATATACGTCCATAGTCCCTACGAGCAACTTCTGTCAGTCGCATATATGCGCCTATACACATTACAGTTATACACTAAGTATATCTAAAAGTAATAATAAAGTGTTAATCTAAAACCGTGTGACAGACAATTCAGTGTCTTTTGAAGTATCGATAAAAGTACGAGGTAAAACACGTTATAAATATACGTCTTCACAAGTCCATCAATATATACGAAAGGCGTAAATATACGTCCTTACAAGTCCATCAATATATACGAAAGACGTATATATACGCCCTCTGTATTTCTTTACTATAACACCTTTATTACTGTTTTACTGATTAATTCAACATAGAATTTATTGTTGTATGTAACATAGCAACTAAATATGCCATTATTATTTGCCATTATCATTTTTTAAACCCTAAGAATGGTATCAAATTTCCGGGTACTGTTTTGGTCACTAGTCAGTGGACAACCAATCGCAACGACTGACACACGAAAAACGTGCCGTCCATATTGATGGATTCGTCCGAGAGCGCGTGAATTTTTTTTCTTCTTTCCAAGTTCAAATTGGCACCAGTTATGCTGCGTGCCGCAGAGCTCCTCAGCTTCAACATGCCTCGGGAGAATTGCTACAGTGTCGCCATTTTGTAATATTTTCCTATGAAAATTTTTTGTATCATACTCAAATATATGCTCAACAGTTACCTCAAGTATTATTTCTCTGTCACCTTTTCTTCCGCCCCAAAAAAATTGTCAAAAAAACGCTTTATTTTAGGTCGTTACAGTGGTGTTACCCCTTAAAGGGTTAAACGACATTTTCATCACTTAATTAATATATTAATTTTTTTTTTTTTTTTACAGAATACATATGATATCGCTGAGAAACGTGTTACCTTCGTATAAAGAAACGTAACAAAATTTACAAACGAAGCATGCAAAAAGCCGATTAAGTGTTAAGACGGATTACGCTGATAGGCGTCGGGAGAAGGTGTGTACACTGTTATGGTTGGCTCGATATGTGGCTAGGGTGTCAAGTTATGGGGGTACACGGGCTACACGTGGGTCCGGGGTACGAATAACTCGGCTGCGTGGCTAGTAGCTTTATAGCCAATTCATTTTATACGTTATTTCCCATGAAGCGATCGTTACGCGCAGGCACACGAGTGCATCCTATCTTACGTGGAAAATCTGGTTAGTCCTGCTGCTGCTGCTGCTGCCCAGTTTTCCAGAAAATTTCGAATTAGAACCAGTTTCGACCGGAAAATGTGTATTTCTGTTTGAACACGTTGGTTTATGGTTTGAACGATTCTTATCAAATTTATCGACTTTTTGAGCGACAACACATTCTAGACTGGTTCTACAAGAATAACGTTTGTCACAGCTGTTTTCTTCAGTAGAATAGCTTCTGCTAAACGGCTAACGCTATTTTTACGCTGCTATTGAATAAGTCGTCATTTTACACGGAAGTTCAGTATTTCTTGTATACTCTGTGTAATTATATAAAAGTCTGGTCTAGTAATAAGTTTAATTTCATGATCGATTGTATAAAACAGAATTATTAATGAGAATAATACCCTAATGATATCAATAACTGTTCAACTACAAATATTATACTTATGCATTGAACAATCATGATTATTAATATACTAATTATTTAAATTATGATTTATTTATAAATTATTGATACATCTATAAATCCTTATATTTAGATTTATAAATCATTCTATACATATAAATAATTTATAATATATAAAAATGTTTACATGTGTACTACTACTACATTACTTTATAAAAATATAAAATAAAAAAAGCTTATATATATAATTAATATATTAAATAATGAAAAATTAAATATAAGATAATTAAAAATTTATAATCCATTTCACAATTATGATTTATTTATGAGATATTCTATATTTATAAATCCTTATATGTACATTAATAGATGTATATAATCTAAATAAATATATTAATTTAATATATTTATATAAGTATTATAAATATTATAAATATTAATTACTATATAAATTTAAGTTCTATATATATTCATAAGTAATATAATTAATTAATTTATAATATTCATTTGAGATTTATCATATATTTATAAATAATTAATTTATAGTATATTAATAAACCTATAAAAGGTTAATAAATAAATTCCAATTAAATGGAACTTAACATAAGAAAATTTCCATCCCATTTAATTTTAATGCACTTTTAATTTTTTTAACCTTTTAATTTTAATATATTACAAATATTAATTACTATATAAATTTAAATTCTGTATATATCTATAAATAATTATTAATTTATAATATTCATTTGAGATTTATGATATATTTATAAATAATTAAATATTGTTAAATAATTAATTTACAGTATATTAATAAACCTATAAAAAGTTAATAAATGGATCTTAACATAAGTAAATTTCCAACCTATATAATTTTAATGCACTTAGATGCTTGCGAACTTACTACCCACCGTTTCGACGCTAACACGTAAGAATCGCCTCGCAGAAAAGAAAGCAAAATTATTTTCGCGCGTCTTTCCCGTTAGAGGCCCGCGACATTTACTAACAGAACGATAACTCAGAATTTTAACACTTTCGAGCGAAAAGAGCCGTTCGTGGAACCGCCTGCCCGAAGGTCGCGGCCGCGGACCCAAGGAGGGACCCACGAAAATATTTCAGAATGATCGGCTTAGATGGCGCAATAGATCATCCGGCGAACAGTAGCAGAGGCCCCATTGAATCCCTCCCCGTTTCTGATTCCTTTCAACGTGCATTGAACCCTTCGTTCGGGGAAGCGAACGACGTTTCCTCGGTAGCCGGCGCGGATACGGTGTCGGTCGCCAATGACGACGCGGATCGGTGGATTCTGAGGTAGTGGCATCATCAGAATGAAGAACGACTCGGAGGTGTCCACCTAACGTTACTAATGATCCCGTGGGCCCGGTAGAATACATATGGAGCGGCCAGTCTGAATTAAAATCGCTCCGGCCATAGCGACGGCGACCTACCCTTCTCTTCTCCTATGATTAATGGAGAGTTCACACTCAGAATGCACACACAGGATAATTAAGGGGATATATTCTGGCCACCGAGTCCGTGTGTAGTTTGAAGAATGTAACGGGTGACGGGAATCGTCAGCCGGGGTCTCGCCTCTTTCTCATTGATCCCTCTCGCCGTCGCCACGGTGCGCGCCCGACTTTTCTTGGATCAACGCCGCTTAAAATTACCATTTCATCCAGGAAACTGGAAAATTATCGAACGAACGCACGCCTTTATGTTTCTGGATGGTAACAATTGGTCGTTCGCTCGTTCGTCACGATTTCGTCGCGTTTTAGGAGCAATCAGGCGATGATCGGGAACTGGAGGATCGAAACGTCTTGGGAGGACACCGTGTATGAGGGGGTTTTCGAGCGGCGGGACTTAAGATCCGCCGCATCACGGCGCGGAGGAAGGGCGCCCCTAATCATTAATTCAAGGCTTAGGTGTAAACAAACGATAATTTGATAACGTCCAGGGACACAGGGGCGTCTCTAACGGCTACCGAGCGAACGCGGAAAGGGCGGACGGAGAAATCTTCTCTTGATCCGTCCACGCACGATGCGTGCTCCGAGGCGGTACAGGGATTTCGACCTGTAACTACAGGTGCTGCATTTGCTCGTTAATTATGTATACGGTCCGCAAGAATTACGCTCGATTAATTTCCGCTGATGTCCGTCCTCTAACAGTCGACCCTCTTACCCGTTCTTTGCAAAATGGTATCCGTGTTCTTGTCTCTGGTGCACGTTGAACGATTCCCTCGTTTCTGGGGGATTTCCAGGGGGGATCGTAGATTTAACCAAATAAATGTAACCAGCTCTGTTTTGAACTTATAGAGTCTTTATTCGTTGTTTGGATACACTGTTGGTTTTATATACTATGTTAACAAATTGTTAACGAACTCTGTTTTGCACTTATAGGGTCTTTATTCGTTGTTTTGATACACTGTTGTTTTGATGTACTATGTTAGCACATTGTTGACCGATAATTTTACTGAAAATTTATTTCGTGTCACCGGCTATTAGTTCGTAATTGGATGTGGAAGTAAAACAATATAAGTAAACTTTAATAAATTTTATTTATTATTCAACTTTTAACACATTGCGGACCACTAAGAAATTTGTAAGACATACGCCTGGGATTTACGTTACTAAAATCTTCATAACATTTTTATTGATGAAACAATGTTTGTCGAACAATTTTTTTTTATTTCAAAAGAGTCACGACTTGACGGGTTTTATTAGCGGAAAACACAGTTTGTGGTTGTGTTGAATAATAAATTATACTGTATGATCTCCGAAAACCTACTGATCAAACTTGTGATCGATGCGCTTCCTTTTTGCAAAAAAAAATTGTACTCGTAGCTGATCAGCTTTTTAGCAGGAAGACACGAGTTAACTCGTGAGCGGTTAACAATGTGTTAGCAAGACGCTGATTGACTGTGTCTTGAGCCCCAGGAAAGTTTAACTTTTTATATTCCTTGGAATTGTCGAAAGGGTTAAATGTGGAGACATGCAAAGGACTCTGGGAGTGTTTTCCGGATTCTATAAGGCTGCAATCTGTAAGATAAAGAGCAACGGCGTATGCTTAAGCTCCTCTAAATTACCTAAATTATCTAAATTAAATTTGTTCTTTTATTTTAATAAACTCTTTATTTAATAACCTGCAAGTTACAAATTATAACACCCGTGATTTACTTCCCGCAGCGATGAGGGGCGACTGGCCATTTTTGCTGAAGGATGGGCCAACGTTCAGGCTCTATTGAAAACTGTTTGATGCAGCTTCTTAGAGCAAGCACATGTTTCGATTCTCTAAGTAGTGTCGAATATCTGAATTAGGACTTTTGGAAGTTGCTTGAGCATCTAAATCGTATGATTATAATGCTTCTTTCATGAATTGTTGGAAAAAGTTGGAAGAACTGAAGATGGAATACAGTTCTAATATTTATATATAGATTTTATGTTGTTATAATTCAAGAAAAAGGTATTGAATTAACTTATAAATCTAATATATTATCGTTAACAGCATTTTACAATGGTTCTAACAGTTCCATTAACTACCACTTCTTAACACTTTGATTGCCACGTTAATTCTTCTCTAACTCACTTTCATACACAGATTTGAGTAGCTTATGTTATACTAGGTAAATTGCACTTTTAACTGTATTTAAACCCTAATTTAATCCAAACACTTCCTCTGGTAGATTTGATTTTGAAAGAGTAACCTAAACCTATTCCAATGGAACCTTTCCTATCCGAACAACCATGTTCTGAACATTCTACTCACATATTCCAATCCTCTTTCTCTTAAACTTTTATCCACAACTGTACATTCCGATATTTGCTCGAAAAAAAGAAAACGAAGACCCAATCAAAGCTTCCAAAGAGCTCAATACCAGAAGCGAATCGTCGGATCCCCTTAATCGCGAGACTTGGCCACGGCGACGTGGCACGAATTTACAACCCGCCTAATCTCTGACAAATTGGTCTCAAGAAAAAAAAAAAGTAGGGAAGAAAGGAAGAAGGTAAACGTCATCTATTCGGTGGCACGTTGGCCTCTCGCGCGCGACGTCATTGAACCTGCTACCGACTTCATGGTTGCTGCAAGCGCAAGGGATGAGGAGGGGGTGGCCCGAGGGGGTGATACGAGCCACCGTAACGGAAAAAGGGGGATGGCGGAGGGGGCGGAGGGGGCGGAGGGGACCAGGATGGCGATGGTGGGCCGGGTTAGTGGTGGTGTGTACGGGAGCGAGAAGAGCGCCATTCTTTTGTAAGAAGCTCACATAAATTGCGACACCCAAGAGTTAAAAGCAGTCTTAAATTACGTGCCGTCGACTCCTTGATGAATTGAGTGCTCCCACCTCTACCTCCCTCCCCCCCAACCCTCCCCCTCGTTCTCCTGCTTCGCTGTTCTATCCCTTTCCGCTGCTTCCTTGCTTGGCCACCTCTCTGGCTCTCCTCGCCTAGCTGCCTGGCGATATTATACATTGTTTTTACAATGTTCCCTTTATACCACGGGCCCCTGGTACGCAACCCTAGCTCACCAGGTAACTAGAGCAACTGGTTGTAATGAACGGGCTCCTTTATGCGTTTCAGACCTGGCCACCCGCGTGGCGAGCTCTTCGTCGTCGTTGCAGCCAGCAACTTGGACGCCTTCCTCTTCCTTTGGACGGTGTCATAGAGCTTCGTGAAAAACGGTCGCTATGATCTGTTGAGGTGTTTGTAAAGATAGTCCCAATAGTGTGCGGTAATCTTGGATATGTGTGTACGTGTTAAGCGAATTTTATGTAAAACTGTAGGTTCGCAAGTACAAAACGATGTGCTATTTCTTTTAACCCTTTCGTTGACTAAGGTATGTACAGGGTGTTCGAACGAAGCTGGGAGAAAATTGAAGGAGTAACTCTATGCAACATTCTAAGACGAAAATCAAGAGTAACAATATCGCGTTTGACGCTTTGTTTATTAGTTATGAGCAACTAAAAAATGGGGTATTTTACGCCTGAGAGCAGGCAAATAGAGCAACACGGTAGGTAATATCACTGCATAGTCATTGACGAAGCTAGGAGAAAATTGAAGAGGTAGCTCTATGCAACATTCTAAGACGAAAATCAAGAGTAACAATATTGCGTTTAACACTTTGTTTATTAGTTATGAGCAACTAAAAAATGGGGTATTTTACGCCTGAGAGCAGGCAAATAGAGCAACACGGTTCTTTAGCTGCTTGTAACTCGTAAACAAAGCGTCAAACGCAATATTGTTACTCTTGATTTTTGTTTTAGAATGTTGCATAGAGTTGCCCCTTCAATTTTCGCCCAGATTCGTCCGAACACCCTGTATATGAGTGTTGGTTTAACAGTATGCGACAAAATGATAGCACAACATATGATTTTTAGTGTTTCTTGAATCTAACGTAATGTATACAAGTTTGTACATGCAGTTTTGTATGCAGTATCTCTTTCTTAATAATACAGACAAAAATTAATAGGCAAATTTAACATATTTCATAAACATACGTTCCACAGACCGCGCAAAATACGTAAACACTGTAACTTTTGAAGTGAAAGAGATAGAAAGATGAACTTCGATTGCTCAGAATAACTGATTGTGTTCATCTTCATTTCAGAAAATTAATCATTAATAGACAACTTTTCAGACTTAACCTGTGTTTTATTGATCCTTGTATTCTGTACAACAAAAATCGTCAATATAATATGTTCGTCTGAGAGACGAATGTTTATGAATAGTGTATCTCCCGTGCATGTTTATGAATCTAGGGTTAAAAAGGTTAATTCATACGTATACTATTACGATCTACGTACCCACAAAATTTTATCAAATACTTCTATCAGATTCAGAACTTCAGAGTTAAACGAATTTATTTGTACGAACACTGTTTGAAGCCACCGTAGCTAATTCGCGTGACAAAATAAACCGAAGGTGGTCAATATCGAAAGGGTTGTTATTTCCGGCATTCTCGTACGCACGTGCAACAAAACGTTCACCTTCGTCATCCCGGGAATTCTTCCATGACGCAAACACTCGGTTCGAATCCCGATTGAACTAGTTTCGGCTACCGCGCGCGTATCAGGCCCCGAATCCCCGTGGCTCGCAGAGCGCGTATAAATTAGCCCGAAATTCGCGTAAACAAGTTGTATCGCGGACTGGATCGTGGCCACCAATCACACGCAGCCTCTCTTGTCCTGCCGACAAGCTCCTTCAGGATCGCTGGTCCTCCCGACCCCCTCCGACCTCCTCCCCTTTTCCACTCCTTCAGCCAGTGGTAACCTCCGACGCCGCCGCCGTCGTCGCGTTCCCCGGCCACGGCCTTGCCTCCTTTTGTTTTTTAATATCGCCGTGTATTTTATATTTCTGAAATCCTATCTGATCCTCGTCGACTGATTTATATGCACGATGATACACGCGTGCCGGCATTACCAACGAGGGGGCCCCCGAGAGCGGCCATCATATCTGGGGGAATCATCGGGCAGCGCAAACAGAAAATAACTGGGTTACCTTTAGTTTTATTTGGCGCTGGTTACGTTGTCGGTTTCGTTGGGGAGAGAAAAAGGGGCAGGGGGGTTGGGGGGGGTGAAGCGAGAAAGGGTCAGAGTGTAAGTGAATGAGTGAGAGAGTGAGTAAGGGAGTAACTGAGTGAGTGAGAACGAGAGAGAGAGAGAAAGAGAAAATAAGAGTTGAGGGGGAGAGAAAGAGAGAATAAGAGTTGAGAGGGAGAGAAAGAGAGAATAAGAGTTGGGAGGGAGAGAAAGAGAGAGTAAGAGTTGAGTGAGAGCGAAAGAGAAAGAGAGGGTAAGAGTGGAGAAGAGAGAGAGAAAGAGAGAGTAATAGTGGAGAGGAGAGAGACAGAAGAGAGGGAAGATGAGAAAGAAGGAGAAAGAGAGAGAGAGAAAGAGTAGAGAGGTTAGAGAGAGAGGGAGAGAGCAAGAGAAGAGAGGGAAGGAGAGAGAGAGAAAGGGTGAAGAGGAGATAGAGAGGAGGGAGAGTGAGAAAAACACAGTGGAGAGAAAAGAGAGGAGAGAGGGACGGAGAGAGAGAGTGTGGAGAGAAGAGAAACATAGAGAAGAAGAGAGAGAAAAAATGGAGAGGAGAGAGACATCAGGACGAAGAGGGGGGAGACCGGAGGTGGATACGTTATTGTTCTTGGAATGATTCCAAATAAAGATTTCACCGGCACAGTGTGTAGAAACCTGAATAATAAAATTCCGACGATGGGCCACGGCGCAGCGCTAACCTCCATTTAGCTCTGCTGCCGGTCCCCGTGCACACGGGTGTAAAGGCTGCCTACCTCGTAACAAATTGTCCTGTTTGATTTTACCACGGCGACCGCCGTCTTCGAGATATCAGGGGACGGAACGATCCGTCCGCGAGCGTTGATGGAATTAACTTGCTCTACGGCCGGGACGTTCTTATGGCATTGTTTTACCCGCCGTTACGCGGCTTGTGTATGGTACACGTGTACAGTAGAACTCCGATTATCCGGCATATTTGGGACTGAGGTAGTGCTGGATAATCAAATATGCTGAATAATTAAACTATACTCATATATGAAGCAATTATGGCTTATTAAACAGTTATACATGTAAATTTTAGTATATGACTTAACTAAACTAAATGAAGTTTAATATAAGTGAAACTTCGTAAATATTTTGCACTTAAAAATTTGTAAAGTTAAAATTGCTAGACGACTAACTGTCGCCTCTCGAGTGCAAAGGGTTAATATACATATATATTAATACACGATTAAACATTTTTTACAGTAGATGTCGATGAAGGAGTGTTAATTATCCAGAGCTAAGAAGATAAAGTGTAATTCAGAGCGACTTGTTTATAAAATTCTATATTTAAAAAAATTTTTTTTTATTAATTTCAGTCTAATCGATTTATCATATTTCAATTAAGTAGAAGGATAATAAAATAAAGAAATGTTTGATTAATTTTAACTGTAATTCGTAATTTGCTCCTATTCGACTTTTTTTCGTTGAAAACATAGAAAACATAAGTGTGAGAAGAATAGGTTCTACAATCGTTCGTGTTTCGCTGAAGAACTCGCATCATAAATTTGTTCTCGTTATCCTGTTTGCGATGCGGAGTTGCGCAACGGAGCGGGTCGGAGTAATAATGAAGACATGGGTCACCGTGAAAGGGAGAGGGACGAAGGAACGGCGAATTAAAATGAAAAAGGCTGTTAAAACGAGATCTTACGTTAGTACGACAACCCGAAGAAATTAGAATCAGAATAGTAATTTTCTTAGTTACTTTAGAGCAGTGTAAACGGCTGGCATAATTATTTACAGAAAGGCTATTAAAAAGAAGAGGCAATTATGTGATTCTGCTAAAGTTAATATAAACTTGAAGGAGAACTTACTTAATAGTAAATTTATGAAATTGTTAATTAAGCTGTAGACGTTCTATTTTATTTTATCTTGTTTACTATTTTATTACGTTATTTGTTATTATATTTTATTATATTATTTATTATTATATTTTATTATATTATTTATTATTATATTTTATTATATTATTTATTATTATATTTTATTATATTACTTATTATTGTATTACGTTATTTATTATTATATTTTATTATATTACTTATTATTGTATTGCGTTATTTATTATTATATTTTATTATATTACTTATTATTGTACTGCGTTATTTATTATTATATTTTATTATATTACTTATTACTGTATTACGTTATTTATTATTATATTCTATTATATTATTTATTATTGTATTACGTTATTTATTATTATATTTTATTGTATTACTTATTATTGTATTACGTTATTTATTATTATATTTTATTATATTACTTATTACCGTATTACGTTATTTATTATTATATTCTATTATATTACTTATTACTGTATTACTTTATTTATTATATTTATTTTTAGTTATTTGTCATTTTATTATTCTATTATGCTATTTATTATTTCATTGTTTTTTTTTTTATCAGTAACATGTATACTAATATCATATACTTTGCACTTTTACATTTGCCTTCGATTAAGTTGCTGTTAAATTTACTTACAACAGATTAAATTATAAATTAACTTGTATCATTAGAGTGCAGATTATAATGATCATAAAACATACTGTATATTTCAAACTATGGTTTCGAATAATTTTAATCCAGCCTCTTTACAAACGTCATGGTTGGTAGCCTTGTAATTACAAGTAACGCTCGTTTTTGTTGCTATCACCTCGCGTGAACAATTCGTAGCACACAGCAGCACAGTAGCGTGTATACTCCAATGCGAAACAGTCCATGTCACGTAAACTATTTATATAGGAATCCGATCGAGTGGATGGGAGTTTTGGAAAATCTGAAGAGTGCTTGAGTTGGGTGAAAGATGAGAAAGGTTTAGAATTAGAAAGAAAGGAAATAAGTGTTTGGAAGAATATATGACGGGGAGAATGCGAGCACGAGGCAGAAAGTGTTTGACTGTGAACGTAGAAAAAGTGTGATTCTGAAATAAGAACGTTGAAATTGTTAAGTTATAAAGTCGTTTAAGTAATTACTGTTAAATTGCTTTAAATATATACATTTATTAATATTCAGATCACTTCACTTTTATTTTATTCACACCTAAGTCCCATATCTTGCTCTACTAAAGTTGTTAAAATAGAATCCTCCTATATTTGTATGTTATATATTACATTACTTATAACCAAATATATTTCCTATTTATCTAAGTGTGTGTTATTAATATTCTAATCACTTCAATTTTATTTTATTCACACCTGAGTCCCATCTCTCGATCTATTAAAGTTGTTAAAGTAGAATTTTCCTATATTTATATGTTACATATTATATTACTTATAACCAAATATATTAGCTATCTACCTACGTTTAATATTCAGATCACTTCACTTTTATTTTATTCACACCTAAGTCCCATATCTTGCTCTACTAAAGTTGTTAAAATAGAATCCTCCTATATTTGTATGTTATATATTACATTACTTATAACCAAATATATTTCCTATTTATCTAAGTGTGTGTTATTAATATTCTAATCACTTCAATTTTATTTTATTCACACCTGAGTCCCATCTCTCGATCTATTAAAGTTGTTAAAGTAGAATTTTCCTATATTTATATGTTACATATTATATTACTTATAACCAAATATATTAGCTATCTACCTACGTGTGAGTTATTAATATTCTAATCACTTCACTTCTATTTTACTCACACCCAAGTCCCATATCTTGCTCTACTAATGTTGATAAAATAGAATTTTTCTATATTTGTATGTTACATATTATATTTTACTTATAACCAAATATATTACTTATTAACCTAAGTGTGTGTTGTTAATATTCTAATCACTTCATTTTTACTATATATTCACACCTAAGTCCCATATCTCGCTCTACTAAAGTTGTTAAAATAGAATTTTCCTATATTTCCATATTATATATTATATTTTACTTATAACCAAATATATTACCTGTTTACCTAAGAGTGTGTTATTAATATTCTAATCACTTCATTTTTATTTTACTCACACCCAAGTCCCATATTTTGCTCTACTAAAGCTGTTAAAATAGAATTTTTCTATATTTGTATGTTATATATTACATTTTATTTATAACCAAATATATTACTTATTAACCTAAGTGTGTGCATTTGTTACAACAGAACTTCGCAGTACAAATCAATTTTTATCATCGCAGTGTTTCGCGTTTCTTTCGATTCGGCCGATTCCGCCATGGCCGCATCGCGCGCGCATAACTGAGCATAAGCGAAATTTATGCCTGGCGATTTGATTACCGTGATATAAACTTGATGTGGATCTGGGCGACAAGACGGGGACATACATCACGCGGCTCGGTTCGAGGCTGATCTCTGTACCCTGGTACCATTCCTGGTAACCAGCGAACGCTCCGAGTTCCGTTGTTCCTTCTTTTGTCTTGTACCCGCGATATTCTTTCTTACCTCCTTTCATCCTGTCCGCCATTCCTTTTTTTCTTACTTATTACGCGCATAACATGGGTACGTAAGAAATTAGGTACCATAAATATGATGTAGACATATTCGATATTAGATGACTTAAATCGTTTGGTGGATTGTATGTACAAGTGCCATTATTAACATAATACAGATACATTAGATTATTCAAAAAATTTTTTACTCTCTTTTTGGACTTAATGTATCTGCAGTTCTCCTTTGATTTCATGGTGAATACCATAGAACTCTCTATGGTTAGTATAACTGTGTAAACCAAATCATTAATAATTTTAATAAATACTCTCATTGTAAAAACTTTTTCTGTCCAATCACGATATTTAAGTATAAACTTAGTAATATTGATTCCATTCGACGATGACTAATTAATTAATAAGAATTACATTATCAATTTATAATTTGTTTATTATCATCTATCAATTATTATTAGTTTATTCTTATCTATTCATTATTATTAGTTTATTCTCATCCATTAATTATTATTAGTTTATTCTCATCTATTAATTATTATTATTAGTTTATTCTCACCTATTAATTATTATTATTAGCTTATTCTCATCTATTAATTAATATTAATTAATATTATATTCTCAACTACACATAGTTCACCAGACGAACTATATTATATTATTTTAATTATTCATGTCAGAACTATGTGCACTAAAAAGTTCCATTCAGAAATGATTGAATAAATAAATAAATAAATAAATTACGAGTATTAGGAGAACTTTATATAGTAATGTAATTATTTTTTTGATTGTTTTTTTAATAAGGTCAGTTCCATTTATTTTATTTTCAATTATATCTCTGGCCACCCTGTAGGAAAAATAAAAAATTTCAATTTTCCAAGAGATTTATATTTTATCTAAAATATAAAAATCATCATACATCATTCAGTAGTAACTTAATTTTTCTAAAAGTATTACTTACAATGAAGAATTATTTATTACACCTAAATATTATTATCATTTTTAATATAATATATTAACAATCAAATGAACTTATAATTTAATGAATTTATAATACAGTATTTTAAATACATCATGCTCTTTACAGCATTTCCAAAAAAATTAATTCACAATTTAATTTGTTAATTAAACGTCTTAACCATAATTTACTGCTTCTTCAAAAATTAATTACATACCCCTACTTTGTAATCAAAGCATTAACAGTGAAACGATTATTACAACAATATTTGCTGATTTTTAAACAGCAGAATTGATATAATTAACACCCATGAATCACATTGTGATAATGTATGCTGGTGTATATCATTCGCGATGATTTTACAGAGTCAAAGGACACCTAAATCACCAGCACGGCTTGACTCACCTTCGTCACACCCAGCTCGCATCCAGGAATAATAGGGGACCGGGACCGGAAGTTCCTCACCCTGCAGGACCAGTTCGTTCGAAGGAATCGACGGTTTCGACGCGGTTTCGTGCACCTCGCATTCGATTTCATATACGAAACTGTCGCGCTAATGATACCTACACGAGGCGAGAGAACGACCATACGTGGGCGAGGAGATCTTCTAATTCGCTGGCCACGATGGCCCCTCGAAGGAGGGAAGGGGTGACGAAGACGAAGGGGCGGATTCGCTAACTTCAATATTTATAACTTATTGTCTTCTGAAAGGCAATAGCGAATCAAGAAGACTTCGATGTTCCTTTCCTTTTTTCGAAGTAGCGTTGGCTGTTTGATTTTTGAATAATTTGGTTTTAATCTTCCCAGTGTCTAACAAATCTCTTCTTTACATGGATTAGCATATCTTGTAATTGCTAATGATGCGTACACTGTCATACAGTGAATTTGCAAGTGTTAATTACATTAATTTTGTTGCTTAAAAGGCAGGGAACACTTGCACTGTTAACCATTTCATTAGGAGGAATGTATGAGCAATTAATTTTTGATGTAGCACTAAATTATGGTTACCGTATTTATTTAGTAAAGTAAACTGTAAATTTAATTAATAGAAAGAGGTCGTTCTAAATTGAAAAATTATACAAAAATATAACAAACATTTTTATTGTATTATTATTAAGTATAAGAATAGAATATCTGTATTATATAAAATATGATATTAATAAATTTTTAAAGTTCTAAATTTATTTTAAATTAAGCTACCAAACCTTGTTTTATATATACTACAAAGAAAGAAAAGTATTATATATTTTTATTATATTATTACTAACTACAAAACAAAAATTTTTGAATATATTATATTATAAAATATGTATATGTGTAACTCTTATAACTTTTTACTTCAAAATTAGAAGTATAAACTTAATTAACTTAAAATTGTCTGAGTACATATTACAATTAACAAATAACGACAGTTAACTATAAATAGTTTAAAAACTGTATCACAAAGATGTAAAAAAATAATCTTCAAATATGTATCACCTGAACATGAAATAATTCTTGCTTCCCTTAAAATCGTGAAAATGTTGGAAAAACATATCGCAGCAATTTCAACAGTAACAAATACATTATAAAATATGTATATGTGTAACTCTTATAAGGTTCGATTTTAAGAACCTTTTATTTCAAAATTAATTGACTTAAAATTGACTGAGTATATATTACAAATAACATGAAAGTTAGTAGTAAATAGTTCAAAAACTGTATCACAAAAATATAAAAAATAATCTTCAAATATTTACCATCCAAACATGAAATAATTCTTGCTTCCCTTAAAATCGTGAAAATGTTGGAAAAGCATATCGCTGCGAATTCAACAGTAACAAATACATTATAAAATATGTATATGTGTAACTCTTATAAGGTTCGATTTTAAGAACCTTTTATTTCAAAATTAATTGACTTAAAATTGACTGAGTATATATTACAAATAACATGAAAGTTAGTAGTAAATAGTTCAAAAACTGTATCACAAAAATATAAAAAATAATCTTCAAATATTTACCATCCAAACATGAAATAATTCTTGCTTCCCTTAAAATCGTGAAAATGTTGAAAAAGCATATCGCAGCGAATTCAACAGTAACAAATACATTATAAAATATGTATATGTGTAACTCTTATAAGGTTCGATTTTAAGAACCTTTTACTTCAAAATTACTTCACTTAACATTAACTGAGTATATATTACAAATAAGATGAAAGTTAGTAATAAATAGTTCAAAAACTGTATCACAAAAATATAAAAAATAATCTTCAAATATTTATCACCTGAACATGAAATAATTCTTGCTTCCCTTAAAATCGTGAAAATGTTGGAAAAGCATATCGCTGCGAATTCAACAGTAACAAATACATTATAAAATATGTATATGTGTAACTCTTATAAGGTTTGACTTTAAGAACCTTTTACTTCAAAATTAATTGACTTAAAATTGACTGAGTGCATATTCCAATTAGAAATAACGAAAGTTAGTAGTAAATAGTTCAAAAACTGTATCACAAAAATATAAAAAATAATCTTCAAATATTTACCATCCAAACATGAAATAATTCTTGCTTCCCTTAAAATCGTGAAAATGTTAGAAAAGCATGTCTCTGCGAATTCAACAGTATGAGGTAGATCGTTATGTACAGAGGCTGCGAAACGTTACCGAGAAAGCTAGAAAAAACGAAGGAGGAGTCAATAAACGGCCTTGAGAGGCTATTAATGTCGTGAAAGGATATTCGCGAAAGGACAACGATTACAGGGTCCCCGTGGTCAGAGAGTATTCGATGCTCGATGCTGTAGGTACAAGGGACTATAAATCATAATTAGGCTGCGAGCGGTAGCCGCGAAGTGGCTGCAGTCCCATTAGCAGCAACAATGCAGCCAAGCGGCTTAAGACGTCGTTGTTGCCAGAAGAAGAGTAAGTTAGCCGGCCCATTCAGAGGTAGATCGTATCGGGGCTATAGAGAGAGCACCGGGGATATTTGCAAGCGGGGAATAATGAGTGCAACGCACAATGGCTCATTTTAAGATATTCCTACTGGGGTAATTGGGAAAAGGGAAGGGGGGTAGGGTTGGTGACGCTTCGAGACGTAGGATTTCGTCGATAATTGAACTAATGTATGCAGTATTGGCAATGAGTGTTGAGGAAAACGACAATGTTAAAAAATATATAAATGTATTTATTTGGTGTAATAATTCTCCGATCCCATTCGCACGTCCTATTCTCAATCAATCAATAAACAAAAGGTGTACACTCACGATCCTCATTCAATTTTTTTCATTCTCTACTCCATTCACTCATATTTTCATCCTTCTTGTTTTCCATACATTGCTTCTCACTCTAATTTCTTGACCGTTCATTCTAGAATCTCTTTCACACAAACAAACATACACACGTCAATAAACTAGCAATTACCCTTGCAATGAAAACATTTCGATTCGCTTCGAATCATGTACATGTATAATATATGTAGCAATGTGATCGAGTGGATGCGAGTTTAGGAAAATGTGAAGACTGCTCGAGTTGAGTGATAACCGTCACTTTATTTTCGTTTATCCTTTAAGGTTTTGTCTACTATTGTAACATTGCGAGCTGTAATGATTATTTTGAAATAAGACTTTTTATACTTCACAATTTTTTGACATCAATTTCATGACATTTATCACGAGTTATATTAAAAACAGAATTAAGTGTTAATAACATAGCAATTCGTGAATTAATAATAAATCAACAGCAAGAATAATTGATAACAATGTAATTAGGAATATAGTTAAAGATAATCATTATATTAAATATAGAAATATATATTATACTGTGTTTAATAATGCATTATAATTTTTGTGTAATTACGAATGCAATTGAAAGTAATAATTATCTTAAAAACGGAATTATATACCTATTGTATTATTATTAAAAATAAGTTAGCAGTAAGAATAATTGATAACAATGTAATTAGGAATATAGTTGAAGATAATAATCATATTAAATATAGAAGTATATATTATACTGTGTTTAATAATTCATTATTATTTTTGTATAATTACGAATGCAATTGAAAGTAACAATTATCTTAAAAATAAAATTATATACCTATTACATTATTATTAAATATAAATCAGCAGCAGGAATAATTAATAACAATGTAATTAGGAATATAGTTAAAGATAATAATCATATTGAATATAGAAATATATATAATACTGTGTTTAATAATCCATTATTATTTTTGCATAATTATGAATACAGGTGAAAGTAACAATTATCTTAAAAATAGAATTATAAACCTATTGTATTATTATTAAAAGTAAGTTAGCAGTAAGAATAATTGATAACAATGTAATTAGGAATATAGTTGAAGATAATAATCATATTAAATATAGAAGTATATATTATACTGTGTTTAATAATTCATTATTATTTTTGTATAATTACGAATGCAATTGAAAGTAACAATTATCTTAAAAATAAAATTATATACCTATTACATTATTATTAAATATAAATCAGCAGCAGGAATAATTAATAACAATGTAATTAGGAATATAGTTAAAGATAATAATCATATTGAATATAGAAATATATATAATACTGTGTTTAATAATCCATTATTATTTTTGCATAATTATGAATACAGGTGAAAGTAACAATTATCTTAAAAATAGAATTATAAACCTATTGTATTATTATTAAAAGTAAGTTAGCAGTAAGAATAATTGATAACAATGTAATTAGGAATATAGTTAAAGATAATAATCATATTGAATACAGAAATATATATTATACTGTGTTTAATAATGCATTATTATTTTTGTGTAATTATGAATGCAATTGAAAGTAACAATTATCTTAAAAATAGAATTATATACCTATTGTATTGTTATAAAATTGTTATTAAATGCGTTATTACAAAAATCAAAGTATTACCAGTATAGTAATCACTGTCAGTATCAGTATGATCATAACATAAAAAAAGGTAAGGCACCAACATGTTATTATAACATGATAGCCGTTTGTATAACATAATAATGGCGAATTCAGATGTAGATGTAGCCCCAACAAAAATATTTATCAAACACACGATTACGCCGACAGTAATTTAATTATTTCACCTCTAAAAGGGGATAGCAAATAACCGTTTTGTGTTGCGGGCTGCATTCAACACCCACGCATACAACGATACACCCGTGCACGGGACACGTGCATGTGAGAACGAAGGAAATCGTGACGAAGCAAACAGCGACTTTTGTCCTGTTATTCTTCTCTACAAACGCGTCGAGGGGTTCCAGAGAAGAAAGGAAGATGGAAAACGGACTACGAAACGTCGCTGTCGATGATTGCATTAACAATAGAAGCGAATAGATCGATTTCCGCTTCCTGTTTATGGTAGAGCAGTGCAATGATTGCACGCCATTGATGGTGAACTTTGACTTAACCTGTTGCATGATGATTTCTGTTAACTTCTACGGAGGCTTAGAAATGGGATATTAAAATTAAGGAGATTTGTTCCAAAAATTAGCATAATATGATATATCTATATAATAGAACCTATATTTGTTATCCGAACAGAGTGTAATATAATAATAACACTTTATTTTATAAAATTTTGAAATTGAACAGTGAAAAAGATATGGGACACACAATTATTTAAATAAATTGTTGGCCTTCTTAATATTTTATTTAAATAGATGAAACTGAGTATGAGAAATGTTAATTATTCTATTATTCTACAACTCTTTTATCTGAATTCTTTTGTCTTTTTATTAGTTCATATATAGAAGATTCTGCTGCATTAGATTTATGCAAAATTGCTATATTTATTAATTAGTGCTATTAAAATTCACTTGCTTCAAATGTTAATATTCACAGCTTAGTTATATAATAAATATGGTTAACTAATAGGTTATTATTGTTAAATATTAAAAACCAATAAAGCTACTGTTAGCAGAGGCCATTATTTTAACTTTAAGGGTTGATGACCATGTATTTCAATTATTATGTCAATCAGTAGACTGCAGTCAGTAATTCACAATTTTGTAAACTGATATAATAATTGAAAATTAAATATTTTTTTCTTTGCAAATATAACATACCATCGTTGCATTTCTATTAAAATTTGTGTTACTAGTGTGACAAAGTAAATGGTTTACCAATTTATGCAAAATTGCTATATTTATAAATTGGTGCTACTAAAATCCACTCGCTTCAGATTTTAATTGTTACAGCTTAGTTATATAATAAATATGGTTAACTAATTGATTGTTATTGTTAAATATTAAAGAACAATAAAGTTACTGTTAGCAGAGGCCATTATTTTAACTTTAAGGGTTGATGACCATGTATTTCAATTATTATGACAATCAGTAGACTGCAGTCAGTAATTCACAATTTTGTAAACCGATATAATAATTGAAAATTAAATATTTTTTTTTTGCAAATATAGCATACCTTCGTTGCGTTTCGATTAAAATATATGTTACCAGTTTGACAAAGTAAAGGGTTAACCAAGAAACGTTAAACGTAACTCCTTTTTTTATATACACGATGACATTGCAGAAAGGGGTACCTGCTGCCTCGTTTTAGAAAAGTGAAGAATCATGGGATACTAATTGAGGCAAACCTGTTCGAGCAAACGATGAAATTGAGCAGAAAATTTTCAATTTAAGGAAACCAGCTGCCACGTAATTGTCGATTTAACAGCTGACGTTTTTGCTGCCATTTTTTTTGTTCAACTACCATAGGTACCTGGTAACGATGATTAGGCATTGTTAGCTTTGTTAGAAGCGATCGTTGAATGGAAATAATCGTTTCCTTGGACAAGCAAAATTTTGAATTATTTAAAGTTTCGTTATCAATGAATTGGAAGGTCATTATAAAAACGTATCAAAAAACAGTGAAGTCGTATAAAATTTTATACTACCGTCTTAAATACTTCTTCTGTGCTACATGTAAATTAATTAATTACTAATTAATTAATAAAACGTACTATAATAAATTATACAGAGTCAATTTATTTATAATGAATTTAACAACTAAGTTAAGAAAGTATATCTAATTAATTAATAAAACCATAATAAATTATACACAGTCAATTTATTTATAATGAATTTAACAACTAAGTTAAGGAAGTATATCTAATTAATTAATAAAACCATAATAAATTATACACAGTCAATTAATTTATAATGAATGTAACAACTAAGTTAAGAAAGTATATCTAATTAATTAATAAAACCATAATAAATTATACACAGTCAATTAATTTATAATGAATGTAACAACTAAGTTAAGAAAGCATATCTAATTAATTAATTAAACCATAATAAATAATACACAGTCAATTAATTTATAATAAATTTTACAACTAAGTTAATAAAGTATGTCTAATTAATTAATAAAACCATAATAAATTATACACAGTCAATTAATTTATAATGAATTAGTTTCTTTGATGAGTATGTAGAATAGTATTTACAAAATGTTTAATTTCAAATTACTATGTTATTTAATCTACCCTACAGGTCATCAAGACATTTTTTAGGTAAGCAACCGAAAATTCAACGTTTCAAAGTACAATCTTGAGATGTCAATAATGACGTCAAGTAGTCGAAGATGAATTTTCAGTTTTTATAACACCGGCTGGGCGTGCTCCAATCGACGGTACGAGTGCTCACAAGAGAATCCATTCAACCGGCGATCACCTTTGGTGGTCCGAAATTCTTTGCGCTCAAAATCATGTCCACTCGTAAGTGGAGCCTTTAAATCATTCAAGTGCCTCGCGATCAGAGCGGCTAGGAATTACGTTTACTTCGAGTTCGACGTTAACAAGGAGTCTGCGATTCATCAGCTACGAGTACACTGAATTGAAACTACAAATAACTGTGTAATAGTAGAGAGATTTAAATATATTAGAATGATTGAGAACAAATAATATGTGCACATATGGTAAAACACAATACTTCAGGCATATTCGAAACAAAATTTGGGTACGATATGTTAATTTTCGTCAGCTTTATACGCCTTTGAATATTAAAGTATATTTTAGGTATTTAACCCTTTGCGCTCAAGAGGTAACTGTTACTTACCAAATAATAGTTTCGCAAATTTTCAGTTAGTTTGTTTATTTGTTAGAGTTAGAGGCTAAATAGTCATATATGTAAATTTTAGTGTATCGCTTAACTGAACTAAATAACGTTTAATATAGGCGAATCTTAGTAAATGTTCTAAATGTGAAAATTTTTGAAATTTGTGTCAGTAGACGACTAACAGTCACCTCTCGAGTACAAAGGGTTAAATAGTTATGTATGTAAATTTTAGTGTATCGCTTAATTAAACTAATTGACGTTTAATATAGGCGATTCTTGGTGAATATTCTAAATTTGAAAATTTTTGAAATTAGTACCATTAAACGATTAACAGTCGCCTCTTGAGTGCAAAGGGTTAAATAGTCATATACGTAAATTTTAGTGTATCCCTTAATTAAACTGAATGACGTTTAATATAGACGAATCTTCTTAAATATTTTGAATTTGAAAAATTTTGAAATTTGTAGTGTTAGTCGACTACCAGTCACCTCTTGAGTGCAAAGGGTTAAATAGTCATATATGTAAATTTTAGTGTATCCCTTAATTAAACTAAATGACGTTTAATATAGGCGAATCCTGGTAAATATTTTGAATTTTGAATTTTTGAAATTAGTACCATTAAACGATTAACAGTCACTTCTTGAATGCAAAGGGTTAAATAGTCACATATGTAAATTTTAGTGTATCGCTTAATTAAACTAAATGACGTTTAATATAGACGATCCTTGGTAAATATTCTAAATTTGAAAATTTTTGAAATTTTTTCAAATTTAGAATTTCGCACTCTCGAGTCCAAAGGGTTAATAGGGTCCATGTTAATAAATCTCGAAACCTAATACTTATTTTCGTCGCAAGGGTAAACGGTGAAAAAAGTTTGAAGATCGCTGGTTTAGGGGATGATAAAGCTTCCGCCGCTTATCGAGTCGTATCAATTTCCCAGAGGTGCCTCGAGTTCGCACTTTCCAGCCGATAGAAAGCTGCATGCGGTTTCGCGTCGATGAGCCAGCCGTTCCTCCGTCAAATGACGAATGAACAGAAGTCATGACGAATTATTGTACGCGGTACGTCGTGCATCAAGCTGCCAGCGTTCGCCGGCGGGGAATAACGAAGAGCCGTGAGGGTGTCTTAAATTTCATACCAACACCTACACCGTGGAACCGTTCACCGACAGACACGTACGAGATCGCGTAGGTAAGCACGTTCGACGTATCTGATCGCTGAATGAACGCGGACCCGATGATTCCAATCTGCTGTCAATGGCGGCCAACCTTCGGCCGACGAACCATTTACCAGCCAGCGGGACGCGAATGATACTTAATCATGTTTCGAGTATGCGCACGGGAGCGTTCCAGGTGATTTGTTAGGCAACTGGAATCGCGAATGTGAATAAACGTGTAGGAACAATTTATTTATGTAACTATTGGAGGATTCTTCCATGGAATACCCGTTGGAGATACATTGTATTTGTCCGTAAAATAGCCGTGTCGATAGTCAATTGTTTTTTGGTAAACTGGTTGCGACCGGCAAATTTAGCGGCAGTCGTTTTCTTGCGTGCATAAGAAGAAGAGTCGCGGAAAGCAGTGCCGCTCAGAGTCTTATTCTTTTTCTTGCGTGTTCAAATAAACTAACCTTTCTTGTGTGTTTTTCTTTTAATAAACTGTTGTTTCTATTTGTTTACGACTCGTGTGTTTTTCCCCTTCATCCTCATATCCTACACTATGAACAATAAGAAACACAATGAAACGTAACAAAAATATTAGATATGTAGGCAATTTACAAATCAATAGGGCCTTTGTTTAGGGGAGAGCGGCAGAGAATAACGAATGGCCGATTGCCATTGCTTTCTTTAGGCGACTGCGGATTAGACTTCGAGGTGTCGCCGTGTTATTTTTTCGGGGCCGCGTTATCTTCCGGCGCCGCTTTAAACAACGCCTGCGTTGTAAGGATAAACGGTCGCGACCGTAAACCTGATCCCCGAAGAAAATGTAGACGGCTGATATCCTAGATGCAAACGCGTGGGGATATCGAAGGCGGGCATTTTTTCCGAAGGTCCTGATTGGTAACGACAGGAACCGCCTATCAGGCCCGAGGCAAATAAATAGGAAGCCTCGTGATAATTACAGTTAGTTCATGAGATTGAGAGATCATAGTTTTTCACAGTTCATAGTTTTCAGAGTTCATAGATAGTTCAGAGATCATAGTTTTCAAAGTTCATAGTTTTCAGAGTTCAGAGTTCAGAGTTTTTAGTCAGAGTATATAGTTCACGGTGCGTTATTATAAGTCGTTGCATTAGCTCGTAGTTTATGTAAAGACCCATCGGCCAATAAATAATTTCTACAAATAGATAAAGTTTATTTTTGGCTTCGCAGCCGAGAAAAGTGGATTTGGTTTATACTTTTGTTTCTTTATCTCAAACATTCACTTGTGAAGTGTAGGTGCGTGTAAGTAGCAAAAATAACGACAATAAACAATAACTATTTATTCAACGATTTAAAATATAACGAAATAACAACAAATAACACATAACAAATATAATTGAACAGACTGATATAATTATAATTGGAAACTGAAGACTCTGTGTCTCTGGTCTCCGAAAAATGGTTTTTTTTATACTGTAGCCAAGGGCTGTCTGTACTTTCGGCGGAGGTGGTGGCACCCTAGAAATTGTCGAAGGACAAAAATGGTCGCCTGCTCGGATCCTTGATGTTCGAGGCCCAGGTAAAACGGAGTAGTAAAAAAGTTTATTGATTGGCTGCAGGCATTTCCCTACAGTCGTTTTAATTACGAATATTTCCGTCCAGGGTACACTTCTTTTGCTCACACTTTTCATTCTTTATTACCTGCATCTCAATGTATTTATCTTCTTTATTATGGAATTCGACACAAAACGAACGTTCGAAGGTTGAATGTTTTCAGCCCCATTGAAAAGGACTTAGGGATCGAAGACAGGCCGATTACGAACTCGTTCGGGAAACTGTTGAACGATTCAATGGTTCCCAATATCTTTCCTCACTAAAACCATGAAATTTGAATTATATAAGGTGAATTTCCATTGCATAACGAGCGACATTAGTTCCCAATTTCTCAATCTAACCACAAAAACCTAGCCATAATCCAAAACAAAAGCACCTAAATACATTATACGACAAGCAATTTCATCATCATACTTAAATTATGAAACAGCACAAGCCAAATTCGATGAAACTTGAATCATGTAAGGTTAACTTCCATCGTATCACGAGCGACATTAGCTCCAAATTTCTCACTTCAACCGCAAGAACCTTCCCATATCCTGAAACAAAAGTACCTAAATACATAATACGACAATCAATTTCATGATCACACCTAAATCACGTAACAACACAATCCAAATTCGACTTCATTAGCTCCAAATTTCTCACTCCAACCGCAAGAACTTTCCATAACTTGAAACAAAAGCATCTAAATACATTATACAACAATCAGTTTCATAATCACACCTAAATCACGGAACAACACAGTCCAAATTCGGCAGAAAACTAACGTTCGAAGATTAAACGGTTGTTTTTAACCCCATTGAAAGGGACTTAGGGTTCGAAGACAGGCCGATTACGAACTCGTTCGGGAAACTGTTGAACCATTTAATAGTTTACGGAGTCTTTCCTCACTAAAACCATGAAATTTGAATTATATAAGGTTAACTACCATCGTATCACGAGCGACATTAGCTTCAAATTTCTCACTTAAACCGCAAGAACTTTCCCATAACTTGAAACAAAAGCACCTAAAAACATTATACAACAATTAATTTCATAATCACACCTAAATCACGGAACAACACAGTCCAAATTCGGCACAAAACTAACGTTCGAAGGTTAAACGGTCGTTTTTAGCCCCACTGAAAAGGACTTAGGGTTCGAAAACAGGCCGATTACGAACTCGTTCGGGAAACTGTTGAACGATTCAATGGTTCCCAATATTTTTTCTTACTAAAACCATGGAACTTGAATTATATAAGGTGAACTTCCATTGCATAACGAGCCACATTAGTTCCCAATTTCTCAATGTAACCATAGATACCTTTCCATAATCCAAAACAAAAGCACCTAAATACATTATACGACAACCAATTTCATAAGCACACCTAAATTACGAAGCAACACAATCCAAATTCGATGAAACTTGAATTATATAAAGTTAACTTCCATCGTATCATGAGCGACATTAGCTCCAAATTTCTCACTTCAACCGTAAGAACTTTCCTATAACTTGAAACAAAAGCATCTAAATACATTATACAACAACCAATTTCATGATCACACTTATATTATGATATAACACAAGCCAAATTCGACACAAAACGAGTATTCAAAGATTCAACGGTCGTCTTCAGCCCTACTGAAAAGGACTTGGGGATCGAAGACAGGCCGATTACGAACTCGTTCGGGAAACTGTTGAACGATTCAATGGTTCGCGGCGAGGAGGCGTCGCTGACAAATTTTTCGGATATCGTCGATTTATCAACCGGGCCATGGATTCCCGGGTCCGGAGGTGTCAGGGCGGCTTGACATCGTCGGGAAGGGGCTCGCGTTTCAACGGCAACGACGTCGGGGTAGACGTCGACGACCATTAGTCGCCGGACGATATACCTCTGATGTATTCCGATGTTGACGGAAAACCTGTAAAACGGCCTCACGCCGGCTTACCGGAGATCTATTAGCGGCCGTTATAAATGGTCCGGCGTCTCCGTCGATGTCACCGGTGTCGCTGAAAGGAAATTGACTACTCATTCCCTCCGTAGCCGCGAGGGCTCCGACTGGTAGCTCGCCTCTACCTCGAAATCGCTGATGTCCAAGGGAAATCGAAAACAGCCAGCCAAGTCTGGCTCCTACGACGGGCTATTATTAGGTTAATAGGTGCTCGGCTGAGCTTGGTTGATCCGAAGAACTTTCCCTTTCATACTTTCGGTGAGTTAACACTTTACCAACCGAATGGGGACATTTTCCATTGATTCCATTTATTTTTGTTATTAGTTAGACTTAAACTAGTGTTGAATTTATTAAAAATTGTATTTTGGAAACAGATAGCCAAGTCAGGCACCTACGACGGGCTATTATTAGATTAATAGGTGCTCGGCTGAGCTTGGTTGATCCGAAGAACTTTCCCTTTCATACTTTCGGTGAGTTAACACTTTACCAACCGAATGGGAAGATATCCCATTGATTCTATTTATTTTTGTTATTAGTTAGACTTGAACTAGTGTTGAATTTATCAAAAATTGTACTTTGGAAGGGCAGAAAATGCATTTGATGAACTATTAACAACAACAGTTCAAGACTATCTAATAACAAAAGCAAATAGACTCAATGGCACAGGAAAGAATAAGGAGATCTCCCATTTTTTCCTTGACAAAGCACTGCCATTGATTCTATTTACTTTTGTTATTAGTTAGACTTGAACTAGTGTAGAATTTATTAAAAATTGCGCTTTGGAAACAGCCAACCAAGACTGGCTCCTACGACGGGCTATTATTAGGTTAATAGGTGCTCGGCTGAGCTTGGTTGATCCGAAGAACTTTCCCTTTCATACTTTTGGTGAGTTAACACTTAACCAACCGAATGGGGACATTTCCCACTTAATTAGTTTATTTTTGTTATTAGTTAGACTTGAACTAGTGTTGAATTTATTAAAAATTATACTTTGGAAGGGCAGAAAATGCATTTAATGAACTATTAACAACACTAGTTCAAGACTATCTAATAACAAAAGCAAATAGACTCAATGGCACAGGAAAGAATAAGGAGATCTCCCATTTTTTCCTTGACAAAGCACTGCCATTGATTCTATTTACTTTTGTTATTAGTTAGACTTGAACTAGTGTAGAATTTATTAAAAATTGCACTTTGGAAACAGCCAGCCAAGTCTGGCTCCTACGATGGGCTATTATTAGGTTAATAGGTGCTCGGGTGAGCTTGGTTGATCCGAAGAACTTTCCTTTTCATCCTTTCGGAGAGTGAACACTTAACCAACCGAATGGGGAGATCTCCCATTGATTTTATTTACTTTTGTTATTAGTTAGACTTGAACTAGTGTTGAATTTATTAAAAATTATACTTTGGAAACAGCCAGCCAAGAATGGCTCCTACAACAGGTTATTATTAAAGTTAACCCCTTGCACTCAAGAGGTGACTGTTAGTCGTTTAATGATACTAATTTCAAAAATTTTCAAATTCAAAATATCTACTAAGGTTCACTTATATTATACGTCATTTTAGTTAAATAATATACCAAAAATTAAGGATATCGATTTAATTTTAATATTATTTGTGTTTGCTTGATACTATTAGTAATACTTAACAAGGAGAAGAAAACATAACTGGATTCATTGGTATAATATTTACAATCTTTGAAGAATGTGAAGATTTGTCATACAGTAGCAAACAAAAGACGAAGGGGTGAAAGAAAATAAATAAATTAATTAATAATTAGAGATAACAGTATAAATAAAATTTGTATTTTATGCTAATCAATAAATAATGTTTTACCGTAATGACAATAAAAATGAATAGATAAACAATATTTGCAAACCATAAAATTATATTTTACATTGTCCTGTCGTCTTGAACTTTTGTCCGTTATTGTACCTATCAGCAAAAGGTATAGTAAACGATATAATTATTTTTCTGAAATATTAAATTAAATTATTAACACTGTGAAAATAAAACTAATGTGAAACGCCTTTAAAAATGTTTTCAGTGCCGGTATAATTCAATTGATGAGTTTTCACGTACAGTTTTAATATGGATTAATTATTAAAAATGGTTGACGACAAGTGAATTTGTACTTCTTAGGGGGGATCCCTAACCAAAGAGGCAAGAACCGAATTCTCGGGGCGCATCGGGTCAAAAACGATCATCCGATTGTGAATCCACGTCGAGATAGGCGCATCTTGTAATAGGATTGATGCGGTCAGTTGGCAGAGGCTTCAGGGATTTGCGGAGAGCCCTTCAGACAATCCCTCGGACCAATCTTGACATAGCATGCGAAACGGAACTGTCGCAATTGGCTGTACACTTGTGCCTGGCTCCTGTTTCTGAAATAACATTCCGTGATACCGTGAATTGTTATCGAAACTGAAAATAAAAATGAAATATGTTACAAAATATTTGTTTCCTTCAAAAAACATTAAATCGTGTAACGAAAATTACAAAAATATTGGAATCTCGTTATTGTCAGCTTTGTAATCAGCAAAGAAATTAGCTGTGCATTTAATTTCATTATATTACGTATTTCAGAGTAAATTCTGTGAAACTGATATTCAGGATCAATTTTTTTTAGAACAGATGTTGAATTTTCTGTTTTATAATAATATCGTGTGTTTTTCTTCTGCTTCATTTTTTTATTTAACGATCACATAATTATCCATGAATAATAATTAGGTATTTTCGAAATTAACATTGTCTATAGATCAAGGATTGATTCTCTAATACAAAAGATTAATTTGAACCACAAAAAGATGAAATGGATACTTAGAGGAAAAACATAATAATTTGATTTTTATGAAACCCTTAACGTAAAACAATTATTAAGGAAAGAAATCAGTCAAGCCTAAAACTGTAATACTAACCTCAAAAAAACAGGAGTACAGAGAAATCGTTAATAAAAAAAAATTACAACGCTATATAAAACACAAGAACAATGCCAAAAAGCAATAGAGTTAAATTATATTTCGAAGGTAATACACGAGATAGTTATACGAAAAAGTATAATAGATAAAGAAAAGAACACTTTTGTCTAATGCAACAAACTTCATTAATTCAAATGGACATTAAGAAGTGTTAGAATTTGAATACAGAAATATTATATAATATTATTATATTAGCAAAAAAGTGCGATTGTGGAGGAAGTAAGAACATGGTAGTTGTTAAGTTGAAAAGTCCTTCAAGTTGTTACTGTTAAACTATTTTAAATAAATATTAATGATATTCCATTCACTTCACACCTAATCCCTACCCATCTCATTTTACTAAATAAATAAAAGTAGAATTTCCTATATAGATGATACTCTGTTTGACTAATAGAATACCTGAAAACAATATTCAGATAATGCGTATTGTAGGGATATTGATTTATGCAATGTTTTGTTATTAAAGATTGTTTATTGCTAAGAATAATCTGGTGACAGAATAAGACGCCCGAACGCGCACGTTGTCCACTTCGCCATCTTTTTTACTACCCCGTCAGTTGTTTTCCTTTCATATTTGACCGTTTTTCCTCGCAAAATCTCGCTTCCTACAATATTCGGAAGAAGGAGGTCCAACTTGTGCTGTGACCCCCAAGAAAAAGTACCGATTCTCCCATGCAACGCGTCCACTTAAGGGGCCATTCTATTGTGACGGCCCGAAATCAAGACGATTTTTGGGAATTTTTTGTGGGTAAACTAAACAACATATCATTTTGCGGCTTGGGATATTTGTTTATTATAACCTTAAGTTTATTTAAAAATTTTTGCGAGCCAGAAGAGCATATGTGTGTAAAATTGCAGAACGTTTTTTATGACGTTGTAAAACAAACAGCCTTCTATGGCTGCCATGATTCCAGCTGTTGTAGTGATTTGAAAACAGAAAACAAACAAGATTCTTAATCTGTATGAGTGTGGCTATCGTCGGTACTAGAATGGTTTGAAAATACTGTACAGAAAAAAAATGGCGCTGGTCTAAAGAAAAATTTTTAAATTTTGGTAAAAAAATCGGAATGTTTTACATTCCCAAAATTCGAAAAAAATTCCAATCGAAGCAATTCTGGTAGGGACGAGAATGACACATCTAATGAACACATCTGCCAAGCGGGAAGTGAATCGGTCAATCCGTTATGGAGCTATCGTGGCAGCCATTTCCAAAACTGTGGTTTTGAGAAAAACGCGTTTAAAGTTTCAAGTACTGTTTAGGTGTATATAGAAAGCTTTGATGATACTTATAAGCTAATTAGCTATCCCAGGGCCGTACAGTACACCTTCCTTCTCATCCTAGAATTCCTATAGTGTTGATGCTGCAGTTCTACGAGCTGTCCGAGCCTATTTCGACGCCTACTGGCTTTTTATCGCTACGTGCCTTTTGCGGATGTTATCGCGATTATCAGCGAAAGTTTTGGTTATTGAGCCAATTACGATTCCCATACAGAGTTCTTCATATTTTCAACAAAATCGGTGTTTCGCAAAATGACTAATCCATAATATGTGGTCAAATTGTTGATATCGGCTAGTTTCCTGGAGCCTTTTCCTCCTATACCTTTATTCTTTTTCTTCACACTTCTCAATCAACTTCCAAACCTTTTCTTCACGTGTAGAACACATTCAAGCTTCTTCACTATCATATTATCGTAAGGATTCAAATATATAATAGAATTTCGCGCTCGCCAGGATAAATCGACCGCTCAGATAACTGCGTGCGGCAGAACGGCGCTTCGTGTGATGGCACATAACATCGTTAATTTTTCGAATTCTGTTAAATCCCTTTGGGAACAAGTTTTTAACATGTTAAAGTCTAAGAAAATGCAAAAAAAAAAAAATTCGATTTTTTCAATCCGTCACAGTAGAATGGCCCGTTAACGCCAGTTTCCGGTGTCCCCGGGCCGGAAACGGCGCAACACACTCCGTTGGTCAGCGAAAGCTATCGAAAGCAATCGTACTCGTATGCATCAGGAAATCCTCGTGCTTGATGCTGATCGCGGCTCATGCGACCAGGTGTCAGGACTCGGCCAGCCAGGACGCAGGAATGGCAGGATGCCAGGATAGCAGTCAGCTTCGAGTCACGTACATAACAAATGATTGCGGGCCCGGTCGGGGCAAGAGCTTCCAGAGAGAGAGAAAGAGAGAGAAAGAGAGAGAGAGAGGGAGGAGAAGCGGAGGTGAGCGTGCTCGCGCGAGAGAGATCTGTTGGTGGTCTGATGCTTCGGGCGTCGCATCGTTTGTCAAGTCGTCGATATGCCGATCCCGCGGCTCGATTACCATATTTTAACGCCACCGTTATTGGCTCGCCACCGGCTACTGGAATCTTAAAAGCCTTCCCGCGCGAATCGTTCGCCGTGCCGATCATCGTTCTTCTTTTTCTTTTTTTTTTCGTTTTGCATGGGAGTTTAGCGTCGCATTAACTACATCGCTTTGTGCAGGATCTTAACCCATTAACCTTTGAACGCTTAAAGGGAGGGTTTCTGGAACCCAACAATTGAAAAATCTTAAATTAAAATCATTGTTCTTTCATAAAGAATTCTCTTATTTATTGTTATACACACGTTTAAGTTTAATATTAGTAGGTTCCCGTTGTGTAAATTCATGTTTGTCTGAAGAATCACAAGTAACAGTATAATTGTATTCAAATTTTGTTTTGTTGTTAAAATATTTTATATCTTTTGAAAAGTCCCAAATGAGAATTGTGACAGGGCGATAGAGTATTAAAAACTGTACATTTTGTATTTGAAAGATTTTGCTTTATCAAGTTTACCATTATGTAAAGTTTCTTTAAAAAATGAGAGAAAACTCAGAATCTTAAACGCTGGTTTCATCCCCTTAAAAGGACATTTAGATAAAAAGAAGAGATTAATTCATACATACACTATTACGATCTATATACCCACAAAGTTTTATCAAATATTTCCATCAGACTCAGAATTTCAGGGTTAAACGAATTTATTTGTGATATAGTGTACGAATACTTTTTGGAGCCACTGTAGTGTAGGAATGTGATCGAGCGGATGCGAGGTTGGAAAAGTCGGAAGAGTACTTGAGTTGGGCGATTATCGTGTGGACGCAGAATGTTTGGGCTCGAATGTTTCTAAGGCGTGAAAGATGAGAACTTGAGAAAACAGTGGGACTGAGAAATTCTGGGTAGTCGTGACCGAATGCGTAGAGTGAGAAAGGTTGACAATTAGAATGAAAGGAAACGAGTGTTTGGAAGAATATATGACGTGGAAAATGCGAACGCATGGCAGAAAGTATTGGACGGTGAAACAGAAAGTGTTTGAAAGAAAGGTTTCGATTGTGAACGTAGAAAGAGTGTTGAAGTTGCTAAGTTGTAAAGTCGTTTAAGCTGTCTTTGTTAAATTGTTTTAAATATACTTTTATTAATACTTTAATCGCTTCACTGCTTTATTTTTCGCACCTGAATTCCATCTTCCGTTCTACAAAAATCACTTTATAGAATTTTCCCAAAAAGATCCAACAGTTATACTTGTTCGGTCCTTAGTTAATAAGAATAAGGACAATGGTGGTATTATAAGCTGGAGGTATCAGCGAGATATCTCCAAACATTCGATAGTGATGTAAGCTAAGGATAGCAGCGAGATATCTCAGATCATTTGAGATGTCTCTAAACATTCAATCACACAAGTATTCGACCACGTGACAAATCACATAAACATTTGACCACATCAGATATCTATAAACATTCAGTCACCTAAAATATCTATAAACATTCCGCCACATTCGATCACGCAAGATACCAATAAACATTCAGCCACATTCGATCACGCAAGATATCTCCCAACATCCGAGTACGCGAGATATCTACCAACATCCGATTACACGAGATATATATATAAGCATTTTTACCGCACGCGGACAGAACCTTGTAAGCATCCGACCAGGTCACTCGCTCGCAGACCCTTGATCGCAGCACTAGTATCCATTAAATTTAACCCTTTGACTGCTACGGGCGCATATATGCGCCCAGCACCAGCCGTCGATATAGACTATGGGCGCACATTTGCGCCCAGCACAAGCCGTCGATATAGACTATGGGCGCACATGTGCGCTCGGCGACGGCTTTGATCATTTACTGCTGTCTTACTGAATTTCTCAAGAAATTATTTTATCATATCCGTGTAACACTCAGAAACAACATACCTTGTTGCTTATCAACAAGAAAAATCTCGTTTATTTCGTCAGTTTTCCCTATATCTTAAATTCGTTTCATCTGTTCATCTGCCATTTGACAAAAGTTATGTATGGTTTGAAATTCGTTTTGTACATTTCATTTTATATATTTTATAATACATTATAATTATCAAATTATGGCGTTTTAAAACTTTACCCTTGACGAATAAATAATATATATTGAAGATAAAAAATATTTAAAAAATTGAAAAATATTAATTTTGGAGTGGATAAAGTAACAGTAATTTGATTCTGTACAATATTACAATTGAATACACCGCCGAACAGATTCAGATTGCGTGAAAAAGTATTCAGTCCCCAGCGACAGTTAGTGCCGGCTGTACGCCGTCGACGCGAAGCGTTTCGGCTCAGAGTATTCCGCAGTCAAAGGGTTAATAAGTAGAGAAAAAAGGTGTTGTCAATTATTTAACTCAGCCATTAGAAGATACAAGTTGCGTTGGCTATCAATACGCCCAAACAATTAATATCCACCACCTTTTTTTTCATTTATAACCTTTCCTATAGTAGGTTATTCCTCGCCTCGGACCATCTCCATCCGCTTGAAACCTACCTACATTCGCGTACACTTGACCCCGTCTCCGCAAAGTAACCGATTCATTCAACGCCAGCGATGTTTAGACCGTACGTCTTGTAACTGAAAGAAAACATTGGCCTCCAGGAATCACCGACAAACAGATCGTCGAGCGTCAGACGGCCATGTTTGCGGTCGAAACGCGCGCGTAGGATCCCGGCAAACGGGCGATTTCTGTCAGTTCCGGCGGCAATATTCTTACAACGACGGTCAAACATTAAAATACAACGAACGAATGTATCAGACACCAGTCTACCAGGCTACCAAAGCCTTGTGCACCACACTCGGTTTCGCGTTGCTAAATTACGTGCGAGCATTTAGGCGGCGCACCAATAATAGCGCCACGCTCTGGCGTAGCGCGCGCTACTTTCGTCGGACCGTTTTATAGCGTTGTATATCTCGAAACGCTTCATTACTGTTTACGCGACAACGTAACAAACATTCGACGAGGTACAACCCCTTGGCGACGGCCAACGCTAGACACGCGTTGCAGGGAGAACCAAACTGTGCATGTATTGGGTTGTTTAAAAAGTCATTGCGTTTTTTTTCAATAGATGTCGTTGTCCATGTTTATTTATATCTTAGCGTGATATGAATGTCAAATGTTTATACACGTTTTATTGTCGCCAGTTAACCTTAAAACTAGAAAAAAATTTCGCGCGATTCTGTCGAGTTTTGTGCTTGCAATTGTGGTTTGAAGATGGATAATTTTGAAGAGCATATTAGCCATATTTTGCTTTATTTTTATAATTTCACTATTCGTAAAAAAGAAACGACAGTTCGGTTACTTCGTTAGTGTAAAATGTTTCAGTGTTTTAATTTTAGATTATCGATTAATTTACGTTATTTTGTACTGTTGGAATGTGTAAATTAGTATGGCAATTTGTGATATCTACTGATGATTAGGGGCGACTCTGTTGTCTTTCGAATATGTGTTTGGTCACTATTGTGCTGGCAGTCTAGGAATATAATTGTGTTCTACTTTGTGCTTATACAGAGTGTCCCAGGTTTTAATGTTCAAACTTTGTTAGTGCATTCTATGGCACAAAATAGGAAAAAGATGTTATGTAAACATAGGTCATACAGAGCTTTGTTAATAAGTTATAACAAAAATTTTGCAAATATCTCGGAAACTAAGGCCGAGCGACAGTTATATGTATAGGAAAAAGTTGTTCAGAATACTCTCTTGGCATTCAACCTTTTAACGTTGTCATTTTATATGTGTTGGTTTTGTGTAAGGTAATTAACAAGCTTATACTTATACTTGATGACAACGTTTTATAAAGGGTGTCCCAAAAATTCACGCAAGAAGTAATTTTAATAGAAAACACAGGTTTATAATTAAAAATTGCAAATTTTTATCGATTCATAAAGTACATAGTATGCAGGGTGTCCCAGGTTTTAATGCTCAAACTTTGTTAGTGTATTCTATGGCACAAGGTAAGAAAAAAATGTTATGTAAACATAGGTTATATAGTTTTATTAAGAAGTTATAAGAAAAATTCAATATAGTAGCACGGAAGGAATTTTGCAAATATCTCGGAAACTAAGGCCAAGCGACGGTTATATGTATAGGAAAAAGTTGTTCAGAATACTCTCTTCTATAACAGATTTCAGAATCATTAAAATCGGAGTTGAGGCCCCTAAAGTAAATAATTACCTATTTCTTAGCGTTTAAACGTGTCCGCTTGAATCTATTCAAACGCCAGCCCTCGTTGCGATCCTCACAACCTATTATTGGCGAAAATTCGTTTCAATGTTTGGTGATCTCAGATAGTAAACTTAGCTTACACAAACACACTGAAAAACACAATACTATTGATCTATCGAAGCCAATGTTCGCAATAACAGCAAGTTGATTATTATTTCTATTCTGAATTTTTGTTATAACTTCTAAATAAAGCTCTATATGACCTATGTTTACATAACATATTTTTCTTACTTTGTGCCATGGAATACACTGACAAAGTTTGAACATTAAAATCTGGGACATTCTGTATAGAGTGTTGTGATAAAGTACATATTGAAAATTGGTTAATCACCCTCTTAAATCTAACAAAAAGGGAGAAAAACTCAGAAGACTTACAATTGCTAAGCGTCGTGTTAGATGAAAAACCATCGATTTTCTTTAAAAGAGGCTTCTTAAGTGGTTATCTACAATTACCATCAGTTACATCTGAAGGAACAAAATTGTCTTAATTACAATGCTTCCTATAATACGATATTTCATATAATTCCGAAGAATTCTCATCATCATTTCAATAATTTATAAAATATGATATTAACTTTCTATTATTAAAAATTTCGTAAAATTACATTTACCTTCGCATTAAAGGAAAATAATATATAAATAAAGTTATGCCCACTGTACAAATTGCATTGTATTACGCTAATCACCAAGTCTAATACCTACGGTACAAAATTGTCTTAATTACAATGCTTCCTATAACACAATATTTTATATAATTCCGAAGAAAAGTGTCAACGATAGTAACTAAATTTTTATGAATAAGTGTTGGAACATGTAAATTAGAATGATAAATTGCGACATCTACCAATGATTTGGCGGTGACTCCATTATCTTCCTTATATGCGATCAATTACTATTGTTCCGGCAGTCTAAGAGTATAATTGTATCCTACCTTACGCTTATATAAAGTATTGTGATAAAATACATATCGAAAAATGATGAATGCGAAGAAGATCGAGTGGAGGCTTGTTGAATTCACTGATCAGGGAATGTTAGAAATGTGTTATTATCTCGTAAAGCGTTTCAAAAATTAGTGTGAAATTGCATATATTAGATAGATAGTTCGCGTTAATGTGCGTTATGGATTCTAGAATTTGTAGTCTAATGGTTAATTCTGAAAAGAGCGGTATCAAAGATGGACGGTATGGAAAATAAAAGCTGTATGGAGTCTTGTAGTGAGAACCAAATATTGTAATATTAATAATAACTTATGTCAGAGAAAGGATAATGGATACAAATATTTTATACTAATTTTTTCGAGTGTTTCGTAAGGTAATAACTGCTCATTTCTAATATTTTGTGATTGACGAACCCACTTTTTGGTCACTTTCTGGTCCTATTAAGCAACTAGTAAAATTGATAACAGCTTTTTGTGTTAAGTTTTTAAAATACTGTTCTCTGCTAATGCTAACTCCAGAAAAGTCACAGAAGAGCTAAATCTATTCCATTAAGAAAGTAATATTAGAAACTGATAGCTTTATGCTTTGAAAAATAATAACAATACATTTCAATCGTTTTATTAATACACTAGCTCAACCTTTTCCTCAATTCTTCTATACTTAACACGATGTAACATAATTTCTCTTTGCACTTTTCTTTCTGCTTTCATCTCCCTCCCTCCTCCTCCGATTCAACCCTCGACGAACCAAACTTTTGTTTTCAATACAAAAAAATTGATGAAACGGAAAATCAACAATTATAATTCTATATATGCAAATGAAAAAATATCTTTTCCTTATAGAACATTATAGAATTAATTAAATATAATAATTGTTAAAATGTTAATAAATTATCATGTGACCTGTGGAATTAATTAAATATAATAATTGTTAAAATGTCAATAAACTAGCATGTGACCTGTAGAATTAATTAAATATAATAATTGTTAAAATGTCAATAAACTAGCGTGTGACCTGTGGAATTAATTAAATATAATAATTGTTAAAATGTCAATAAACTAGCATGTGACCTGTAGAATTAATTAACTATAATAATTGTTAAAATGTCGATAAACTAGCGTGCGATCTGGAAGTTACACGGGCCCATAGAGGGTTAACATGGCTAGGAAAGGGTGCTGTCGTTGGAAAATTCTCGGGACCGCGGTTCAGCGTTTTAAATATGGCCCCCACGGTAATCGCCGAGTACATTCGCTCGGCAGTAAATCTCGAAGAGAAACATTCGTTGAGACACGCCTGGAAATTCGATAATTCGAGCCGCTGTAAATGCGTGTTCCGTGTGCGGGTCGAGCTTCGCTGAATTCGGAATCATGTTCCGGGAACTGTTTCGTTAATATCCACGATTTACGGGATGCTTTCGTTGATGGCGTTAAGGGCCGCATTAAACGCTGTGTCTTACCCGTGCTCGTGTTTTGCTTCGCGAATCGATTAACGCGTGTATCTTTGACGACGCTTGTAAGTGTCACTCTGCGTTACGAGGAGACAGAAAATTCGTTTTCCGAAAGCTCGCCAAATAGTCGGTCCTCCGAAAATAAGGATCGCCCAAATGTATTTTCGTGGATCGCCCTTGCCTTTGTCACGATCCACAGTCGCACAATCGTTCGAGGAAATACTGCAGTTTTCAAGGATTTAGACAAATACGATACAAAGGTTTCAGTAGAGTTGAGAACATTGCTTTATTCTTACAAATTTCGTTTTTTAGATTTTCGGGTTTAGGTAGGAGTGGAAAGTTTTTGGTGGCAAAAGGATTGGTGATTCTAGGATTTGTGATTCAAGGATTGGTGGTTCAAGGATTGGTAATTCAAGGATTCGTGATCCAAGGATTTTTGATTCAAGGATTAATGATTCAAAGATCGATGATTCAATGATTGGGGATCAAGGATTAGTAATTCAAGGATTGGTGATTCAAGGATTGGTGATTCAAGGATTGATGATTCAAGGATTGGTAATTGAAGGATTCGAGATTCAAGGATTCGTGGTTCAAGGATTCCCGATTCAAGGATCGATGATTCAAAGATCGATGATTCAATGATTGGGGATCAAGGATTGGTAATTCAAGGATTGGCGATTCAAGGATTGATGATTCTAGGATTGGTAATTTAAGGATTCGAGATTCAAGGATTCGTGGTTCAAGGATTCCTGATTCAAGGATCGATGATTCAATGATTGGGGATCAAGGATTGGTAATTCAAGGATTGGTGATTCAAGAATTGGTGATTCAAGGATTGATGATTCAAGGATTGGTAATTCAAGGATTCGAGATTCAAGGATTCCTGATTCAAAGATCGATGATTCAATGATTGGTGATTCAAGGATTGGTAATTCAAGAATTGATGATTCAAGGATTGGTAATTCAAGGACTGATGATGAGAGGCAGGGTTATCAGAGACTGACGGTTCGGCAAACTCAAGGACTCGCGTTGCAACCAGGTGTTACTCAACAATCCTTAACGCAACGTTTACTTCAGTTAGGAAAAATTCATAAGTTAGGAAGGTGGGTTCCGCACGAAAAAGACAGTTCTATATTGAGAGTCAGAGGGTACACATCAAAGTCTACAAAAATATTGCGAATTATTTCCTTTAATAAATTAAGAATTTTTTTCTAAAAATCAACGTTTATTTCATAAGGGGTCATTCAACTGAATAAATAGTTTATTGAATGAATAAATTAATTAATTCACTTAATAACTTGTATGAAGACAGATGAAATACTAAGACATTTATAAATTTTTGATATAATCGTATAAATTTATATTTTATTTCTAAAATAATAAGTAACAAATTTATTTCAGCGAACTAAATATAAATATTTCAATAAATTGAATGAATTTACTGATCAATAAAATATTTAATAATTTATATAGAGACAGACAAAATACTAAGATATTTATAAATTTTCAATATAATCGTATAAATTTATATTTCATTTTTATAAATAATAATAAATTTATAACGGCAAATAAATATTTATTGAATAAATGTATTGATGAATAAAATATTTAATAAATTATATTAATACAAATTAAATACTAACGTATTTACAAATTTTCAATATAATCGTATAAATTTATATTTTATTTCTAAAACAATAAATAACAAACTTATTTCGGCAAAATAAATATTTATTGAATAAATTTACTGATCAATAAAATACTTAATAATTTATATGAATACAGACTAAATACTAACGTATTTACAAATTTTCAATATAATCGTATAAATTTATATTTTATTTCTAAAACAATAAATAACAAACTTATTTCGGCAAAATAAATATTTATTGAATAAATTTACTGATCAATAAAATACTTAATAATTTATATGAATACAGACTAAATACTAACGTATTTACAAATTTTCTATATAATCGTATAAATTTATATTTTATTTCTAAAACAATAAATAAATTTATACCGGCAAAATAAATATTTATCGAACGAATAAATTCTAAGAATAGGTACGTGTAATGAACCTCTACGTTTCGTGTTAATTTTCACCCCAACACCTTTCGTTCATTATCTCCACTGTCTCCTCTCGTTGGACGGACCATACACTTAGGCAATTCGCGTATATTGGACCCTCCATGGCGAACACCGGAGGAGCACGTATCGCCGCCGCCAGGAACGTCTCAGGACCAACGGAACGATCGAAGGGGAAGGGAACAAGGGGTGGTCAAGAGTTCGCCAGCCGTGGAGAACGTCCCCGTAATGACGGGGCATAAATAACCCGGACGTTTACGCGCGCATTGATTTAAGCAAACTAATGAATTCACTTTGACCAAGGGCGGCAACGGGGGCTGCGAGGAAAACGTGGCGGGCCTCGGCGAACTTCGGCTGTCCTATTGACGTTTATATCCAGCGGTGTGTAATTTACATGTCTATGGCTGACAATTACCACGCGGGGCGACTTTCGCACGTTATTAGCCGCCATTTCTTGCCGAATCGGCCACCGTTCCGGAGTTATTGGCTTCTTAATAAGCGTTTTGTCCGACGACCATGCTGGCCCTTCTTCCCGCATCGATTTATGGCCGGGACCGTCTAATCTGTTTGGCAGCCACCGATGGAAAGCGACTTAGAGAGGCGTTCACTTGCAGTTTTGCTTGGCGATCTTCTTGGCAACCTACGGGGAATAGTTATACTCGATTGTCGTTTACATATGGCTATAATCAGTATTCAGGCTTTTGTGCAAACTCGGATTCGTAGGGACAAAAATAAATGGACGCTTGGGTTTTCTTTGAAATATTGTAAGATTTATCTTACTTTGAATAATTTGCATGCTTGTTCGAATTATGTTTATTCTTTTACCTGTTTAAGTTTCCCATGAACGCATAAAAATCTGCAGTTTATTTATAATAAACTGAAGTAAAGGATATTTAAAAATTCTTCGTACTGTACCTTTTTATTTACTTAAATTTATACTTAAATCTCCAATAGATATAATTTATATTTAATTTACTTACTTAAATTTATGCTTAAATTTTCCATAAACGCATAAAGCTTCTCAGTTTAGTTATAATGGATTAAAGTAAAAAATAGTTAAAAATTCTTTTAGTGCTCACAAATTTTCTGTTAGTAGCATGCTTTGTATATTCTTCTGGTGCTTCCAAATTTTCTGTTATTAGCATAGTTTGTATCTTTTATTTCTTGCATTTTCTTCTAGTGCTTTCAAGTTTTCTATTAGCAGCGTACTTTGCACCTTCTATTTCTTGTATTTTTTTTCTAATGTTCTAAAATTTTGTATTAGTACCGCACCGTACCTTTTTACATACTTAAATTTCTCATAAACGCATAAAAATCTGTGGTCCAGTTATAATAAATAAAATTAAAGATCATTTAGAAGAATACTAGTGCTCCAAAATTTTCTATTACAAACACACTTATTTAAATCACAAACTTAAGTTTCCCATAATTTACATACTCAAATTATGTGAATTCCGTGCCTTTTCACATATTTTAATTTTCCATAATTTGCATACTTACTCAAATTGTTCGCATTCCGTACCTTTTACACACTTAAATTTTCCATAAACGCATAGAAATCTGCAGTATACTTATAATAATAAAATTAAAGGTCATTTAGAAGAATTCTAGTACTCCAAAATTTTCTATCACAAACACACCTATTTAAATCTCAAACTTAAATTTTCTATAATTTGCATACTTATTCAAATTATGTGTATTCTGAGTTTTCTCACATACTTAAATTCCCATAAACGCATAAAAATCTGCGATTTACTTGTAATAAATGAAAATAAAGGACATTTAGAAGAATTTAGTGCTCTAAAATTTTCTATTAGAAACATACTTATTTAAACCGCATATTTAAATTTCCCATAAACCCATAAAAATCTGCGGTCTACTTATAATAAATTAAAATAAAGGACATTTAGAAGAATTCTAGTACTCCAAAATTTTCTATTAGAAACATACTTATTTAAAACCACATATTTAAATTTCCCATAAACCCATAAAAATCTGCGGCCTACTTATAATAAATTAAAATAAAGACATTTAGAAGAATTCTAGTACTCTAAAATTTTCTATTAGAAACATACTTATTTAAACCGCATATTTAAATTTCCATAAACCCATAAAAATCTGCGGTCTACTTATAATAAATTAAAATAAAGGACATTTAGAAGAATTCTAGTACTCCAAAATTTTCTATTAGAAACATACTTATTTAAACCACATATTTAATTTCCCATAAACCCATAAAAATCTGCGGCCTACTTATAATAAATTAAAATAAAGGACATTTAGAAGAATTCTAGTACTCTAAAATTTTCTATGAAACATACTTATTTAAACCACATATTTAAATTTCCTAAAACCCATAAAAATCTGCGGTCTACTTATAATAAATTAAAATAAAGGACATTTAGAAGAATTCTAGTGCTCCCAAATTTTCTATTACAAACACACTTATTTAAATCACAAACTTAAATTTCCCATAAACCCATAAAAATCTGCGGTCTACTTATAATAAATTAAAATAAAGGACATTTAGAAGAATTCTAGTGCTCCCAAATTTTCTATTACAAACACACTTATTTAAATCACAAACTTAAATTTCCCATAAACCCATAAAAATCTGCGGTCTACTTATAATAAATTAAAATAAAGGACATTTAGAAGAATTCTAGTGCTCCCAAATTTTCTATTACAAACACACTTATTTAAATCACAAACTTAAATTTCCCATAAACCCATAAAAATCTGCGGTCTACTTATAATAAATTAAAATAAAGAACATTTAGAAGAATTCTTTTAGCGTTCTCAAATTTTCTAATAGTAGCGTACATTGAACTTGCCACCGTCCCTGGTAATAAAGTCGTTTCGTCTTTTTCGATTATTTTCCGCCAAACGCGGCTCGGTGCACGGAGCAACGCTTTTCCCGATTGTTTGCCGTATTGTTGTCGCAATTAGCCGGACTCGGTTTAAGCCAACTTAAGTACAAGTCCCGAGCGAAAGTGCGCGCGGTGACAAAGATTAATGCAACTCTGCATAGCTCGCGCTTTGCCCGGTTATGTTGTGCGTGCACGCAAATACGCAGCAGACGGTGAGTCGTATATTAAGAGCAGGGGTGTTGAGACTGAAAGAAAATATATTAACTTGTTGGGAGAAATAGTGTCACTAAATTCATCCCGCGGTGCGTTTTGTACATAGTGGTGCATAGCGGAGCATTAGAGCATTATTGCATCAATCTCGTTTACATTTTGCGTCTCTCTGCGACAGTTATCACTTATTGTCGAATAATTTGTGGTATCGACGACGGTAAATGGGAGTTAACGATACAAATGTGATTTTTAAATATTTATACAGCTCGTGATTATTAATAAGTAGAGAAAGAAATGCAAAGTAGTAAAAGTAGTTTTAGTAGCTTGTTAATAGGTGTAAACAAATTAAGTTTGAGAGCAATAAAAACAGAAGTAATAAAAATAGATAAAATTAAAATAAAATGGAAGTTAGAAGTAATAAATATATGAATAGAAAAGGAAACTCAAATAAATAAATATTTAATATTAATTATAGCACCTTTTATATTAAGATCTTCATTGTTTATTTTACTATTCTTCATAAAATAGAATAATCGCATTAAATAATATAATAATCATGTATTTGAAATTTTATTATTTATTATACGTATAAGAAAATATTGAAGACAAACAATTTTCAATTGAGCGAGTAATTTTTATTTAATAGCCAAATTGCTATATAATAATATTTTTAAATATCAGACTAAATATTAGAATTTATACTAACTCATAATACTATAATAAACATTAATAGAGAAATGGTACTCAAATAGAAATTTTCTAACTTTTTGAAAATCTATTATTTTATATATTTCTGCATATTAACACGAGAGGTGACTCTTAAACATTTAATATCTTCAGATGCAAAATATTTACATTAAAATTCGCTTATACTAAACGTCATTTAGTTTAGTTAAGTAACATACTAAAATTGATATGCATGACTATTTAAACCTTTGCGTCTGAAAATGTTTGAAACTATCAATTGGTGACTAACAGACTAACAGTTCCTTAGTAATAGAGTTGAAGATTAACCAGAGGTTACACTTTTTACCGTATATTTAACCGTTTTCTGTGAAAAAAAAGGATGCGACAAAATGATACCACAAATACAAATTTGTTGTTTAAGCTGACGAAGACTTCTTCTACATTTTCATGCGGCGAAAGTAGCCTTGTCGCGTTAAGTTTACAAGATAAATAAATAAAAATTAATCATCCTCCCAAGTCTAACAAAAAGAAAGAAAAATTCAAAAGGCTTATAATTGTTAAGTGTTGTGTGCGATGAAAAACCATCGATTTCCTTCAAAGAGGGACTTCTTGATTGGCGTTTAACAATTACCGCCAGTCACATCCGAAGGGACAAAATTGTCTTAATTACAAAGCTTCCTATAACACGATACTTCATATAATCCCGAGGAGAAAAGTGTCAACGAACGTAAATAAATTTTTATGAAAAGGTGTTGGAACATGTAGGTTAGACCGATGATTAGCGGTGACTGTTGTCTTCCCTATATGCGTTCGATCACCATTGTCTAAGAGTATAATTGTATCCTACGTAGCGCTTCTATAAAGTGTTGTGATAAAGTACCTACTTATGGAAAACTAGTTAATCTTCCTCCTAAATGTAACAGCTAAATTTAACAGAGTACCCGACCGGATAACCATTGTCTAAGAGTATAGTTGTATCCTACCTAGCGCTTCTATAAAGTATTGTGATAAAGTACCTACTTATTGAAAACTACTTAATCATCCTTCTAAATTTAACGGAGTACCCGACCGGATCTCCATTGTCTACGAGTATAGTTGTATCCTACCTTGTACCTCTATAAATTGTTACGATAAAGTACCTGCTTATTGAAAACTAGTTAATCATCCTTCTAAATTTAACGGAGTACCCGACCGGATCACCATTGTCTAAGAGTATAGTTGTATCCT
>JAOPTO010001562.1:55688-118054 GCA_033822845.1 Tetrapedia diversipes | reverse complement strand
TTTATGCGTGGATCCTTGTTTCAAAATTTACCATACCGAATTAAATTACTAAGAATTATAACTTGGTGTTGTAATTACCATAAATTGTATTTTTATTTATAATAATAGCGAAATCTGTAAATATTTAAATAACTGAATATGCATTTTCAAGTTTCTCATATAATATGACGAAACAGTAGTTAAGTAGCTCTTAAAAAAGTGTACATATATGAGAATTTCGAGGTAGTGTTGAGCGACGTTTTGGCGTTCACCGAAGACTACCAACGTGCAATGTGTACACTTTTCGGCACGGCGGCCCGTTCAGTGGGATCACTTCGGCGGAGCGGACTGCCGTAACGAAAGGGTTAATACTCGGGCCATCAGGACCATTCTTAAATTGCCTACAAGAGCAAACTTTTTTGCCATACAAGGCGATTACAATAAAGTCGGGAAGTCTTTCGGGAGCAACACGCCGTTCTCGCAGCTAAATCGACGTAGAAAACAGACAGGATTCGCATTCCTGCATTACTGTCACGCGAGTAATTACACGACGGCGAGAGGGAGATAGGGGCGAGCGCGGAAACAGAGAGGCAAGCGAGCAACAGCCACGCGAAGAGGAGGAAAATAGACGAGAAGGAGGGCAGGTTGGAAGGGTTGAGCGTTGCTGGTTGCCTCGTGCCAGAGAGTTGCTGCCGGCTGAGCGTCTCCGAGTCGGCGTTGCGCGATTTGCAGCCAACAGGAGAAACCAGAGCTAATAAAAGCCCACAATTACCTCCGGTTCGAGCCATTTGTCTTGACGGGCGTCTCATGCCCGATATAATTCACCCTGACAACAACACATTGTTGCCTAATGAGGTGTAAAACATTCCGAGATATCTGGCCCCCCGTTTCCGGCACGCTGATCCGCGATACCCGTTGCCTGTCCCGCTCCTCTGTCCATACAATATTCTTATATTAGTCGACCTAGCGTTTGTCCTGCGGAACTGGACGAATCCTTGGACGGGGCTGTCCGATCTTCCAATCAACCGTGACATAAATTATTTTGCCCCGATGAGAGAGAACAAATGTATCGTTCAATCGGTTCCCTTGGATCGTGGAATCGTCTAATTAGATCGGGTCGGTGAGCGGAACTTGGCGAAGTACGAATTAAGTTTGCGACAGATGTTCCAAGGGGAGTTGTGACGTTACGAAATTAGGATCGATTTCGATTTTTCATACGAAATAGGCAATATCAAACGGGTACATTTGTAGAGTAGGTTTCTTGTTAAAATTCCCTTGCCTGTAAATCAGTTTCATTCAACAGTTCCTGCAGGTTAGATACAAATTGTAATATTGTACTTTATTGAAGTCTTGCAATTCTACTTCTTTTTCTTAAATATTCAAAATTTCACACGATATAACTGTCTTAAGTAGAAACTCATTCGTCCAGCGTTTTGTCTCACAATCAGAGTACAAACGCTTTGATCGATTAGATGATCATATGGATCAAAGGTAGATCGTAGAATGAATTCTTCGTGGAAGCTACAACGTCTTGCAGCACGCACGATAAATCTGTAGAATATCCCCTGAATCTTACAACCCCCCGCTCTCTTTCTCTCTCTTACAAGTTGAAAACTTCACGCGATGCTATCCGAAGGAACAAGCACACTCGTCCAGAGCATTGTATCTCAGAGCATGAACGGGGCTGTATACACAGAAAGAACGTGCTCTGTCGATTCGATTTAGCGAAGGGATGTGCTACGTGCCCTTTTCACTCGGTCTGACCCCCCCCCTTTCCCCTGCCACGGTCGTGTCCCTTTTGTCTTTATTTCTTCGGGCCGGCAGTGATTTGCTGCGATAAAGCCGCATCGACAGGCGACGCACGTGTATCGCGTGTCGAAGGACATGCTCTCGTTGCCGACCCTCCTCGAGGACGTTTCCCGAGGAAAGGGCGAAGAAGGTTATGATATATTTGTAATCATGTTGCTCGATACGTGCCCTTCCGTTACAACTGCTCCCGGTAACAGACTGCCTGTGGACCTTTTTTTCACTTTATGGCCGTGTGCACGCACGTATAACACTTCGCGGCGCACGGAATCAGAGAGTTCATGCCGAACACCGCCCGTGTCCCGTGTATTTATGGTGGTGGCGGATAAAAGAGACATCGTAAACGAGATTTGTGCGAGATCCAGCAAGCGGAGAAGCTTCGCAGGCCGTTTCGTGTTGTTTTATCGGCAACGATCGCGGTATCAATCGTTGTCCGAGACTGTTTGACTCGTTTCACTCGGGGATGCTTACAGGGTTGGATTAATCAAGATTGACGTCTACATTTGAATAACGGAAAAATTTCCATGACTTAACGATTATTTCTTCTACTTGAGTAGAAATGCTTACAAACAGGTGTATTGAACAAAAGGAGTAAAATATTTCTAAGGCGCGAGAGATGAGTATCTGAGAAAACTACGCGACTGAGGAATTTTGGATGAACGTGACCGAATGCATCGAGTGAGAAAGGTTTAGAATTATAAAGAAATGAGTGTTTGGAGGAATATGTGGCGTGGAAAATGCGAACGCGTGGCAAAAGGAATGTGATTCTAAAGGAAGTAAGAACGTTGTAGTTGCTAAGTTGAAAATTCATTTAAGTAGTTACTATTAAACTGTTTTAAATATACATTAATAATATTCTAATCACTTCACTTTATTTTATTCACACCTGAGCTCTGTCATCTCACTGTACTAAATAAATAAAATCAGAATTTCCCATATTATTATTATTATTATTAATATTATTATTATAATTGATAGCAAAAACATACAGTACACAATTGACAAATTTAGAACAATGAGCAACTATACAAAATAAAATGTCTTCCCTTACAATCTGTAATAGTATTCTAATCACTTCACTTTATTTTATTTACACCTGAGCTCTGTCATCTCACTTTACTAAATAAATAAAAGTAAAATTTCCTATACTATTATTATTATCATTAATATAATTGATAATAAAAACATATAATACACAATTGACAAATTTAGAACAGTGAGCAACTACACAAAATAAAATTTCTTCCCTTACAATCTGTAATAGTATTCTAATCACTTCACTTTATTTTATTCACACCTGAGCTCTGTCATCTCACTCTACTAAATAAATAAAAGTAAAATTTCCTATATTATTATTAATATTATTATTATAATTGATAGCAAAAACATACAGTACACAGTTGACAAATTTAAAACAGTGAGCAACTATACAAGATAAAATTTCTTCCCTTACAATCTGTAATGGTATTCTATTTAATTAACAGTATTCTAATCACTTCACTTTATTTTATTCACACCCGAGCTCTATCATCTCACTCTACTAAATAAATAAAAAGCAGAATTTCTTATATAAGTTAATATTTGTAGAGATCATTGATTGCAATTGCATCCATCCATTTTTGTTTATCATTACACACACCAAACACGATAGGTGGACGAACACTTATGAGTCCGATTGTAATTCTGGCCGGGAAGGCACGTTAGAAAAGGCGGTGAAGTTTAAAGGGATGTCATGAGTGCGAGCCCACGAGGCTGGAGAAATTGCATCGTAATCCAAGAACCGGACTTGTTTCCGGAGAGGAGGCAATTCCAGCGACCCGTAACAATCTGGCGTCGACGGAGGCATATTATTATGGCCGTAACCCCGGACAGTTTATTCCGCGTTCCTTTCAGGATTTACTGTGCTCTCAACACCGGTGAGAACTCTTCACGACCTGATGTTGGTTTTCACCGCGTTTCCCCTACAGATGCCGCATAATGAAATTGTCAATCATAAGTTATTAGCTGACCGAGGAAAGAGCGCCGCGTGTCTTCCTGCCTGCTGTTTCGAAAATTAATTTAGTCCGCGCCGCGACAGAATCGTTAAGGCTTCTTTGTTACCTCGTTACGATAGCGTTTTCGCCAGCTCAGTGGATTAAACGAGGAAATTTGGGAAAAATTGAACGTTTATCGGGGAAGCGTTGGCGAAGTTAAACCGACGAGGGAATATTCGAAACTCGAAATCATTGATTTTGTTAACACTTTATCAACCGCTGTCACGTACGCGTGATTTCTTTTTGCCAACGATGATGCTTCATTTCGATGTTCGTATAATTAAAAAATACAAGACTATGCAATAAAAATGGTGTTACATTTATCTTAACGCCTTCTCTAATAATAATTGTATTGCAACTACTTATGTTACGAACGATTGCGTATATATCACCGTTTACGAATAATAGAACCTGCGTGATTCGATAAATGTGCGGCTGGCAGAGTGTTAAAATTTTTGTGTATATATAGTTGTTCTATAAAAAGAACTTTTTTTATTGGGCACTTCTCGCATCGAAGGGAAGGAAAGTTATTATTAAAGTTACGGGTGATGAACATTACAGCTAAGATTTTGTTACCTTCTTACGATGGATTTCTATAAATTTAGAAATACCATTTTATTTGTGCAAATTCTAAATTTTTCGTGATCGAGATTTGTTTCATAGATATTAACACTAGAACTACCAGAGCAGTCAAAATGACGGATTGATGATTATTTATGGCAACCTTATAAATTCACTTTACCAAGCTTCCAAAATTTATGATTTTCTGTAAAAGGTATAAATAAAGATTTGTTTTCTGTGTATTCGATATTTTTTCATGTAATTTCCAATTTCATCTGTTCCATGCAAATAAGTACACTGTAATCGTCAGTAGTTCTAGTGTTAAATGAATTAACACTATTCCTACCACAACCGGTCAAATGACCGTTTTTAAAATTTCGATTAGAATTTCATAGATACAACGTAATTGAATCACCTTTAAGCTTTAAACTTTTTCTCAAATATACGTATAATACATTTTTCAATATTCATTTCTTTTTTCATTGTTTATTTTTTGAGAAAAATTTGTAGTCTGTCTTACGTGGGAATGTCGCGGTAGGAATAAATATACGTGAAGTGTCGGTAGGAATAGTGTTAAAAATCTACTCATTTAAAGATTATTTAAAGAGTAAAGATTCTATCATAGAGCGTTGTATTCGGTTGTAAATTTTGTGATCCATTTAGTATCGTATTGTTTTGCTGAAATAAATGTGGAATTTTGTAGATGCTTCATCTAAGGTTCCAATATACATAGCACTGATATAAGCATATGAAGGATACACGTGTTGGTATTTGTCACTATGACGTTATCGATCCAATGGCTCGGTCCGTCGTCGGTTGGTCCGAGTACGGTCCCTTCTTACTATCCCCCTACCCTCTTCACCCCCTCTGTACATAGTCGACTTTGCAACCCCCTCTGTGCAACCCTTTGGGGTCGCGTTCCTCACAGATATCAGTGTGAAAGTTTCAGGAACGTCCTTTCCGATTTTCGTTCTCTATAACCTTAGAAGCGTTGAAATGCATACATGTGGATACTGTAATCGTACACTCGTACACACTCTTGCAATTTTATATCAGTGGCATACAATAATTGTATAAACTTTCGATCATGGTAATTTAATTAAATCACTAATAATATGAAATAGTAAAACAGTCAAATCTCCTTAGAAGTAAATTGTTTTACTTGCAATACAATTTGTTAACATTATCTAGCATTTCCCATTGCTCTCGGCTGTATTTCATCGTTCTTTGAATAACTTATTTGTACAAACTTAAATACACTTCAACAATAACAAAATTACAGGTAATGAGAACTTTTGTATGCAGATCCAATATTTGCACTAACGATTGTAAATACAAACTTCTTCAATTACTATGATACTTGACTCTCAACATCGGTTACTATTGCCCCTATCAGATCGAAGAAAAAAGTGTAACAAGAATATAAAGAATATAAAGTAAATATTATTGCTGAGTACAAACAGAGTAGAGTTTCTAAGGGCAGATACAGAGTGTTCGAAAAAATTGAGTAGAAGACAGTAACGATTGACAATTATGCATAGACGGTTTAAGTAATTATTGTTGCCATAATGAGTGCGATGTGTCCTAAATGAGGGTTTTTCCTTCATTATCTTCATTGCCTATGCATTTCTCATCACATCGAACTGTACGTACTTTTTGGTAACATGTACCGATATAAACTAACGAGATTCTCCCATACAGAAAATAAAGAAAGAAAGAATTATTTTCGGTAAAGAAATCTATCAAAATATAGAAAATTGTTATTAATGAAAAAAGTGTACAGAAAACAGGTTCGGCATCGGTACAAATCATTAGAGTGCCTTTAAACCATTCACAAGCGTTGAAAATCAGCGAAAGGAATCCGAGTTCCTGAGAACAGCGTCGACGCCACTCTCCGAGACATGAGGTGGCTGCGAAAATTTGCGCCAGCCTACCCCGGCCTCACTATAAATCTGTTGAAATTTGTTATGCGCGGCACGCAGATGGTTTTGTTATATGAAAATATGTGCCGCGTAGGGATGGTATAAGTATCCCTCGGTAAAACACATCCCTTACACCCCGCGATCCCCCCCCCCAGAACCGCTCGCCTCGTCTCGCCCCGCTCCTTACCCCAGACAGGCCAGAGGCGTCATGCTGTTCTGCGCTCTCTTTAATTACGTCCCGAAACAGGGACGCGTGACGTATTGCCGTGTGCTGAAAGGGACAAAAAAGGCGACCTCCACCTTGGACACGCGGCGTTGATCCATGGCCACTGGCCCGTTAATCGAAGCAGGACCACCTTGCGGTACAAGGAAACGACATTTTGAACGGTCGCGTAGGGTCCACGTGATCCTAATGATATCGTAGACCCGATTGAACCTAACTGTTTGAAAGATGACCGATGGAAAAGAGATTAACGTACAATTTTTCGTTTATCTTGCGTTAGTTAGTGATGATTATAATGAGGTTTAAGAATAACAGGGAGAAATGTTAACGTACGATTTTCTGTTTATCTTGCGTTCGTTAGTAGTAATTATGAGGTCTAAGAATGACAGGGAAAAATATTAACGTACAACTTTCTGTTTAGCTTGCGTTGGTTAGTAGTAATTATAATGAGATTTAATAATGATAGGGAAAGATGTTAATGTACGATTTTTTGTTTTTCTTGCGTTAATTATTGGTGACTATAATGAGATTTAAGAATGACAGTGAAAAATGTTAACGTACAATTTTCCGTTTATCTTGCGTTAGTTAGTGGTGATTATAATGAGGTTTAAGAATGACAGGGAAAAATGTTAACGTACAATTTTCCGTTTATCTTGCGTTAGTTAGAGGTGATTATAATGAGGTTTAAGAATGACAGGGAAAAATGTTAACGTACGATTTTCTATTTATCTTGCATTGGTTAATGCTGATTATTAAAATTTTAGTGCAACGGAATGTGTATCAAAATGAATGCTTTATTTAGCGGGAAAGGAAACTCAAATTCGCTATTTGCTTCCTAGCGTATGAATTAGAAGAAATCACACGTACAGATTGACCACTGGTAAATGTTATTCTGTAAACTTAATTGACCTGTACGTTGAGCGTTTTTAAAACTTTCCTTTTCGCCGAGTAGAGGAAAAACTTCAGAAATCTACAAACACCTCTGTTGTCACTCGAAAAATGCTACACGTCTTCGTCGTGGTTAAGGTCTAACGATTAACAACTTACCAAAAAGCAGATAACATCTCGATTTACGAAGGCTCGAGGAACGAGTTGAACAACGAACGCAACGAGTAAGACGGATTTACAAGAGGCACCGTTGGAATCGCTTTGAACATCGTAGGAACACTTAAAACTTGAAAAATAAAGGGGGCTATGTTTCTCACTTAAGGCGAGGCGCTCTTATATCAGCCGGCCGAAAACTCGATGGAACAGGATAACGACGTGAGGCGCTTCTTACACGGATAGAACAGGGTCCAGCTACGGTGGAGGAGCCACTTAAAGCGTTGGTCCCGGCGCCGTTAAATATTTGATCAGAATTCGATTGCTTTAAGACGTCAGTCTGCGAGCCGGGGGCGCGGCTGGGACGGAAAGAAAGGGAAGAAGAGAGCGAAGTGGTTGACGTAAGGGCGGATAGTTAGCAGAGGGACGAGAGCTATTCCCCGGAGCCGAAACGACGTCCGAACAGGGCAGCTGTCCCAGTCACAGCGTCCTTCGCTCTGCTTGCGCCGATGCAGCGACACGAGTCCGCTTTAAAATCCTCCCTCTTGTCCCTTGCCGTGAGAACGACCCCCCCGGCAAAGAACAGAAGCGGCGCGACGTCCTCTTGAAAATAAAGCCAATTCGTTAAGTTGCTCGGGTCGGGATCGGGTCTGATCGTCGACAGTAGTTACAGTGCCGTCGATGGTCAGACAGCGATGCACGTTGCATCCTTAACCCTTTCGCTACGGAAATCCGTTCCGCGGGAATAGCGCCACTGAACGGAGCAGCACGCCGCACTGTTCGCACTTACGTCTTTCAACGGCACTTTGGAATTGTCTTGTATGTATACTTTTTTAAGAGTTATCTAACAACTGTTTCGTCATATTTTATAGGAAAACATAAAAATGAGTATATTTACATATTAACATTTACATATTTACGTATTAACAAATTTTACTATTATTATTGTTGAGTTTTGACGTGGTCAGGGACATTATTTTTAGTTTTAACGGAGAAATGAAAGTCTTTTAGATTTTAATATTTAATAATAATAATAACATGGATTTAATTAACAATTACAATAACGATTTGTGCTTTTTATCTTGATTTTATGCAATTTTAATGTTACTTTTGTTTTTTCTTTCTTACTTTTTCTCTCAGATCTCAAAACGAAGTGATGATCAAACCATACAGCAATCATTCAGAACACACTCATTCTTACCAACATACTTTTATACGCCACATTCATACCAACCATTCACATTAATTGTTCTCAACAATTATAAATAAAAATACACTTAGGGTAGATTATACAGTAGATTCTGTTTTACCAGGGAAGTTAGCGGAGGTGGTCTCCGGACACTGATTATAGTCAGCACCCGTGCATACAGCATTTCGCGCGGCCGCCGATTATAGTCGGTGTTGGATTTGGAAAAAACGTTATTATAGTGTGTACCGCCTCGTCGTAAGGTGTGACGGTCGGGGCAGGTAATTTTCGGACCGACCCCCGACCCTGTGAGTTTAAGAACGGCCAGGAAACAGTAAAAAGTAGTCATTCGGAAGAATTCACAGAGAGCAGACCTCGAGTTGTTTTTTTTAATCCAAGTACCCTTGCTGCCCATTCCTAACACTCGTACCGTTTAGCGCATCTCCGCGATTTTGTCATTTCAATTCAACAGTCGGCGTCCGTACACACAGCGTTTCACGCTGACTATAGTCGGCGGCCGTAGCGAAAGGGTTAACCGTTTGAGTGCCAAACTGAGCGATCGCGCTTCTTCTGTTCTGTCCTCAAAGCGCCAGCGCTCTAGGTTGCGAAGCCCATAATCACAGCACGCTCAGTTTCTTTCGATGCACGACTTTACGATTACTCTTAACTCTAGGTTAAAAAAAAAGATAAAATTGGAGTAACTTTATTCTCAGGAGAATGTCGAAACAAAACTAAACTGTAGGAAATATTTATTGCATGTAAGCTAAAAACAGTGGAATCGCACTTTTTGCCATTTTTCGACACGGAATATGAGGAGCGCTATTGCGCCGCTTGACAACTTTCGATCGGGAAATAAGAAAGGGCCGTGGCACTCAAACGGTTAACCCTTTCGCTTCGAGCGCCGCATATATGGGGTATCCAAATGCTCTTTGTATTTTAATAATTTTGAATATCTTTTCATATTAGAAATATAAATATTCTTGTTACATTAGAGCAATGATTGTTTTATTCAGCACAGTTGTTATTTGAGATTTAGAAAAATGTAGAAACCACGCGTAGTGTGCATATTTCTGACGCAAGTTTCCGTTCGGTGCTGGACTGCCTTAGCGAAAGGGTTAACCTTCTATGGGCCCGTGTAACTTTTAGGTCACATGGTAATTTGTTGACATTTTAACGAATAATTTTAGTTTTTTTCATGAGATAGCGTATACATATTAATTGTATAATGTTCTTGAAAATTTTTTTCATCTGCGTATATAGATTTATAATTGTTAATTTTCCGTTCCATCAATTTTTTTATATTTAACACTTAGCCGACCGTATTAGTCTTGAATTAATACTATTCATAAATTTTCTAAAATACAATTTTTAATAAATTCAACATCAGCTTAGGACCAACTAATAACAAAAGTAAATAGAATCAATGGCACTGCTTTCTCAAGGAAAAAATGGGAGATCTCCCCATTCGGTCGGCTAAGTGTTAAAACAAAAGTTCAGCCCATAGAGGGTTAACAGGTTAGTTGCTACGTCTGTCACCGGTGATTGACACTGAACTGAATTCTGAATCAATTGATATTCTGCAGAACGAAAAAAGTTCTTTGTACCAACAAATAATGAAAAAATTAGAATTTTTGGAAAAATAATTAATTATAACGTCTTATAGAGAACTTCGAAGAAGCTCGACTAATTTCCTTTGCTTACCTTTAGCATAGAAATTAAATATTTCAGTGTACTTTGCGGTGCAACTATTGTAGGTCAATTATTATTTACAAGATATAGAGCATAAGGATGTCGACAAGGCTTCTTACGTGTTCCCAACAGGAAGAAGTATACTATTACGAGCCTAAATTGTTTGGAATCTGTCCGTGTAGTTCCGCATCTCTTTCACTCAACGTTTAAGAAAGCGAAGGGAAACGGGGAAGAGTCTGAGTCGCAAAACTCACGCGAATCCACGTGGTGCCAACTGGGGTGCATTAGCCAAGTTCCCCATTATCCACGCGTGAGAGAGCCCTAAATTATCCGGCATTCGCCTAGTGCCGACCTCTCCCACCCTTGAACGTCGGCGAGAAAAAGATGTACGAGTTCCTTTCACGAGAACACCCCTTGGTGGGTGTTCAGACGGGGTAAACGCGACGAAAATCATTCTCATTCGTGGGTATACAAAAACTGACAAGTTGAGACAAATACAACACAACATACGTCACGTTTTCCCGAATAATTCTCTAAAGACTGCAACAAAACCATGAAGAATAAACAAAAATTGTGGTATTTTTCAGTTGCTTTAAAATTTTTCTCGTGTCATGTTCAACAGAATTATATCTGAAGATAGACTTTTAATAAAGAGCAAGGAAAGGTATGAAACTTGAAGAAAACCTAAACAAATGCAATGCTTCTGCCCTTGTTTCTCAGGTGCTGATGTTCAGAGACGACTTTACTCTGCCTATGTATGGATAATCTGCGACTGTTCATATTTCCTACCAATTCTAGTCGAACGAAGTATAGTTGAGCCAGAATTAATTTGTCCTTTTAGAAAATTCGTCTTGAAACCACCGTTAAACGGTAACGTTCAAGACAAGTCACCGTTGGTGTCGATATCGTACAATCATTTCCTCATAAATTTGGAGACAGGCTTAACCTCAAATACCGCTAAGAGTGCTGTGATCCAACGGCGGTTTATCTAATTGGAATTGTCGAGGGCTTGAAGAAGGACACCAAGACCAGCGAGAAGGAACGATGAAAGATGAGAGTCTGAGTGAGGTGGAATAAGGAAGAGAACATGGAGAAGGAAAGCGTACAAGAGAAAGAGAGACACAGAGAGAGAGAGAGAGAGAGAGAGAGAGAGGGCACCTGAAGAACCATCAGCAGGACGAAGGGGAGGGAGGGGTGTGTAAGTTTGGGCTATCTCTGAGAGCACAGTTCCAAGGAGGCTCCTTTAGACTCTAGCGACGTGACGTCGCCTAATACTCTAATCCCTTCAGCGGAGGCACCATCGTCCGCTCTGCAGCCTCGTGTTCTTGGGTAACCATCTCCTTCGCTACGAACGGCACTTGCTAATTAATTGACGAGTACGGATTTTGAGGTGTCGAGAATCTTCATGTCTGCTGAGAGGGACGACTGTTATCAGTCAACGCAGACCGAACAGCAAACGTATCGCGCTTGATACAAGCATACACTCAACGTGAGACTTGCAATCATTCCTTTGCTATCGCTTGATTGAACAAATTGTTTATGTTGCCAATGAAGGAAAAATGTTCGAATTATTGGTTAGAGTGAGAGAGCAGGTGAGAAGCTGAAATGTACTTGATTTATGTACGATCAGTCGTGTTATCAAGTATTTAACGAAACTGTGTGATATTTTAATAGAACTAGGAGAAAATAGAGCGGAAGCAATATTTTTGAGAAATAAAAATTTCAACCCTAAATTTATTTCAGTGGTTACTGAATATCTGTTTAAATCATAAAGTAAAAAAGTCGAAGTTAAGCTGGTCCCTAAATATTTTTATAATTAGCTGTTTACCCAGCTCTGTATTCCAGTATTAATAATTGTAACTACTATATTTTACTTTTAACTGTAACAGGATTGGTATATGAAATGAATCAGATGATAAAATCCACTAAATCATTATTCTATCTGAACAGAGTAATTATAACCATAGTATCGATGTTTTTAGGTGACTTATACAATATATCGAGTACCTACTCAATCTTCCATAGGTCACGTATTCTTTCCATTTTCAGTCTGCTTGCAAACTTGCAAACTGTACACCACACGCACTGTTCCACATACGTTCTTCGTGATCCAGCAGAGGCTGCGGCGACCAATTCGCGGGAAACGCAGAGACTTTAACAGCGGACGTGACATTTTCCTTGAACGCGAAAACGAAACCAATCTTTACACGATACCACGTTCTACGGACGTAGGTACTCGGGCCAGGAGAAGGGCTGCTTTCTAATTATTCCCCACAGGCCATAAGGGATGACACGTAATTGGAGGGTGGACGAGGAAGCATTGATCCCTAACTGGAAGGGATTCGGGTTCTTCCTTGCTCCGCATCAACCATCTCTCTTTCTCTCTTTCTCTCTTCCTCCGGTCTCTCTTTCCGTTTTCAGCTCGCTCGTTCAACTCTCGAACTCTCGAACACCGAACGCTGGACCAATGAGCATTGGCCGGCAAAGAAACGTGATAATGTCTTAAGCCGCCGGCGCGATTTAACTTCCGATTTTAGTCGGGGAGGGCACGCTCTCTCTTGCCGGCGCGGCGGCGGTCCTTTCTAGGAGTTCGTTGCTCTAAACTCTCCCAGCTTCCCGTGGTCTGAGTAGGGTTTAGGGTTTAAGGAAAGCCCTCGCGCTCCCGGCATCCTTGGAAGCTCTCGCTAAGCGCTCGCGCTGATCCCGTCCTTCTTCTTCTTCCTGCACACACCCGCCTCTTGGAGCCTGGGTTTATCTAATTCGAGTTGTAGCTTCCCGCTATCGCTCTGAACTGTGCGGAGCTGACCGGTCGGGCTCGTCCCGTCGATTGAAAACGTGTATCGTCGCGTGGATCGTTCGCGATCTGGAAACGAACCGGGGCGAAGGTGCCCGTCCTGGATAAATTCGGCGAGCAATGTATGTGCACGCTAGGTTTTGTTACATAACGGATCGATAAATGACGTCCAAAGATAGCTACGTTCTCTAACAGTGTGCAGTAACCGGTGCTTGAGAAAACGTTCTATCGTTTCGTTAAATTTAGACGGATACCGGGAAACCCGAATAACCTAAATCGGTACGGTTAGATAACAGACGCATCGAACGCTTAAAAATCCTGGGAACTGGGCGAACATTTCTAATTTTCTACCTTAACAGGAAAATTATCGAGAAAGCGTACGAGTTTGTGACGTTTGACTCGTTAACGTGTACTCGTTGATAATACTCCCACTTTTCAAACTCTCTACCTTCGAGCGTTTAAGGGGTCATTAGAAAGGCGAGAACTCTCGAGCGTTCAAACGACTATTACAAGAAAATCATCAGCCGCGATACGATCGCGAGGCAGCTGAAAATGCGTCGCGTTACGCGTTTACGGGCGGCGTTCGCGTAGTCAGAAGTAAATACAGCGGCGATCACGAAGCGTCGCGCCGTAGCCGCGCTCCGGCAGTTTAATTCTAATTGAATTTGACGTTGCTCGTTACGCGGGGCACACCCTGCTGAATGTAAAAAAGACGGGCAGAGGTATCTGGCCGGGGACCAGCGTTGCAGCGGCTCTTAAGGCAGCGAAAGAGAACCAGGTAGCACAGGTACACACGCAGGTCGAGACAGACCGACGTGGCGGGGCACGGGAGGGGGGTAAGGAGGTGGTGGTAGCAGTTAAGACGTGGGTGAATACAAGCGGCCGACGGTGTACCGGTGGACGTAGCCCAACACACTGAACACCTCGGTGTGCACCCAGGGGCCGTGTCCCCTACTCCCGTGCTCGAGGGGGGGATGGTGAGGTGTGTGTTACGGGGGACGTGCTGAGAGGCCGGGAATCGCGTTCCAGCTAAAGCTAAAAGGGGTGGACAGTGCGCAGAACCCGCCCCCACTTTTCGCGGCGAAGCAGAAGCTGCCGGTTGCTCGCGCAAGCCTTCATCCCCTCCGCGTGCGCCGGAAGATCGCCACCCCCGAACGAACTTAAACATAGCACACAGTAGCTCGCGAGCACCCTGCGTGGAAGGGCTCTCCGCGCATTTGTGCGACGCAAAGGGCATCCGTCTACATATATATGTGTATATATATATAGACACATACACACACACATATATATTGTACATCGGGTCGGCGAGCCGACTCAAGCACGCGTGACACACAGGTGCGTGAACACGCGAGACAGAGAGGGAGCGCGCGCGCGCGTGCGTATACCACGTCGAGTGCCGTGCAGACGATCGTGTCCTGAGGGATTCCGTGATTCCGGGGGATCTTAATATGATCGTAGAGCGAACGTAAAAAACGAAAAGGTACGGAGTACGGAAACGCAGTGTGTTGTTCGATCGAAGGAGATACGATCGCTGGCGGATTTCAGTTGGCCGAAGATCGGAGACGTCTCGGACTGGATGGAAAGGGTCCCAGGACTCGGGGCGACGTCCTCGACGGACCTCGACGGCTTTCAGGGGATGTTTCTTGAGAGAAAGACGTGGTTACTTTAGGCTTCTTTAGCTGAGAACAGACATAGAAAAAAAAAACGAATCGGAGAATAGAGATCGGATCGAGAAGATGGGACGGGTGGTGGTGGTGTGAGTTGTTTGGAACTGACAGACAGAGTTTCTGTTTCCCAGCTACGGGAAATTGATTTCGTTAGATGTCGAGCGACCTTGAGCGACCAGCTTGCACTCATTGATCAAACTCACTGCATCCGATGCATCCGATGAGAGAGCAGATTTCCTGATCCTCTGGAATTTTTGTGTTCCAGGGTGGAACTGACCAGCGTGCCGGGTGGCCAGAATGCGATGGCTCATCTCAAAAAACGGAAGCTGGAAGCAGAAACTGTCAGCCCAAACCATAAGCAGCTACAGCAGCCGCAACAGCAGCAGCAGCAGCAGCAACAACAACAACAGCATTATCAGCAACAGCAACCCTTGATCAACAAGAAAGCTGTTCAAACGATTATCCCGCAAGAGATGGAGACAGCTGATGCTGCTGCTAAACGAAGACGAAAAAGTGTGCGCGACGATGAAACACGTAAATCGCTTGACGCCAACGACTCGAGCAAGAACATACCGTTGCCACAAAAGAAACGAGCGTTCGCTGCTGGAAACTCGGGTAGCCCGGCGAGAAAGGCAAGTAAACACTGTGAAGAACCCGAAGACGATGAGACTCTCATCAGAGAGACCGAGGCAGCCTTGAAAAGCTTGTCCGGGAGCTGGCCTGGCCCCAGAGGATCTCTGTATCAGCGAGGTAACTCCGATGAGGACAAGTACGAGTCAAATTTCGAGAACCTATTCGAAGAGAAGAAAGACAACCCCAAGCTGTCACCCTCTTCGATGTCCACCTCTTCTACCACCAGCAACGAGACAGCCTGTTCTTTGAAAGATGTGATAACGTTCCGCGGTCAGCAAGATCGAAACAGCAAATTCCAACAGCAGATGAAGCAACAGGACATGTCGACGAAACAGCAGCTGCATCCGAGCAAAGTGAAAAAGGATCTGGATAATTTGTTGAAATCGGAGAACGAGTGCGTTAACATTCAAAGTCGAGTGAACAGTATGAACCCCAGCGAGCAGGGTAAAATCAGGCCAGTGCCGGTGAGATCGTTATCGGGTAAAGACAGGAACGACAGGTGCATGGTCGGTACTCACGTGGACGCTCAAGGTCGACACGCGGATAAGTACTCCAGATACGATCCGCCAGACTTCAACGAACTTGTGGACGACTCTTCGAACGAACTGGAGATCGACATGTCAGACCCCACCGCCGAGAAGGACGAGGCTGACAGGGACAAAATGAACGACAGGGACAGAGATCGAACGTGCAGGAACGGCCAGTCGCCGCAAGGTTCCGGCAGGCAGCAGCAACAGCAGCATCACCACCACCAGCTGTACGCGAACTATCACAGACAGTACAACGAGAACGGCATGAAGGTCTCCCAGGCTGTTACCACCACCTCGTCCTCTTCGCCGCCGTCGAATTCCCCGTTCTCGGCAACGTCCGCGTTCAGACCACCCAACACGGACCACGCGAAATCGACTGGCCGCGGCACACCGTCGGTGGCCGTGGCTTCCACGGCGATTCCACCTATCGGCCCGTACCCGGCCGCGGCCACATTTGTCGGTTACCCCACCGCTGGGCCGGGGCCGACGATGCCAACGCCGCAACCTGTTACCGGGATCTCGCCCATCACGGAGGACAAACACCCCGCCTCGGTCTCGCTGTTGCAGTTGAAATCGTCGAAGGAGGAGGTCCATCACGTGACCAGGCACGAGGTGACATCGAACGCGGTGACGGACAATAAAAGTCCCGCCGGTGGTGGCCTGCCCGCGGTCACCAGCCCCGATTCCTCGAAACAGTATACGATCCTTCAGCCGGCCGGCATCGGCTCGCGTGCGGCGAGTGCCATTCAGGACATAGCCAGGGAGGGGGTAGTCAGTGTGACGGCTGTCAGCAGTTGTAACACGACCAACGGCAGCTCGACGAACGGCGTCAACAGCAACAGTAGCTGCGGCAGTAACGTATCTAGCAAAACTACGAACAGCAACAGCGGTAGTGGTAGCGCGAGCAACGCCGTCAATCCCGCCAGCAATGGCAACGGGAACAGTGTGACGAACAGTATCACTATCACCGCGGTATCGACCAGCACGACGACATCCAGTTCCGCGAGTGGGGTCGACGCGTCGTCTGGGACCGGGACCGGGACGGGTCAGCAGGAGAACGTCATGAAAATGCCGGAAAGGACCGGCGGGGGTGCCTTCGACGGCAACAGGCCTGGAATGTCCATGTCTCCGTCCAGTCTCAGCAGAGGTGAGAGAGTTTTAATGTCTTATCGTGTAGACAACCTGGCGTCTTAGTAACCTACGAGTGCTTCGTGCTTGTTGCTACCAGAGGGATCTGATTTTTACTGGTTCACGCGGAACGAACGTCTTGAGAATTCCACGGGAACATCCAGACGCCCCCGTAACCGTTCTAACCGCGCGTCCCGCCGAGACTTTAACGACTGCGAATACGAGCAGCATTTCAAATCGTTTCTCCGACTGCGAAGATTTCAACGTCGAACGAACACGGGCTGGTGTTTGAGAAATTCGCGGGATCATCGATAGGTCTGACACTCGTCGTAGTAGGGTTACTTGTCCGTGAATCGAGAGGGGAGGATAAAAGGCATTTTCGACTCTCCCGCGCGCTGTCGACTCTTCTGCTACCGCCGACGGTCTTTCCTCATCTCTCGTACTCGTACACACACTCTGTCTCTTGCTTTCTCTATGAAATTAGGGGAGTTAGGGTAGCACGGAAAATCAATAATTACGAAGCGAGGGGCGATGACTCAAATGGTGAAATCAAGGTCTCTCAAAGTAAAGTTATTCTCCGTATCCTCTGCCACAGCCACTTTGTCTTCGTCTTTGGCGCAGCTTCGAAACTATTCGCTTGATCATGGGAACGTCGCGATGATCGTAAAGGTCGGCAACACGCGGAGAAACTTGCACCTATTTCACTGACTGGAGCACATACCCTTTAAAGCTCTGCTCTATAAGCTGAAGTTTACGTTTGCCGTGCGTTCGCGATTCTTCTTGAATCGCTCTTCTCTCTCGATATCTTTTATTCATTCTAATCGTGTTTCTTTACCACAATGAACTTGTTGAACTGATTTGTTCTTAAAATAGACACGTAGCTCAGAAATCTTTACGCTTCGATCGATTTTGCCTACAGTTATATCTCATCGCCGCGGTAACGTTTACTATGACTGACTACACTTATCGATTGTTTAATTAATACTTAGCGCTCCATGCAATTCTTTTCTTCGCATGCAACAGTCCCTTTTTCAGAAAATTCTGATTTCTTCGTAAAAAATACATCTCTACCATTGCTCAGCTTTACATCCTCGACATAACGTTCATCTATGTCTTTAACTATAAAAATAGGTCGGAAAATAACTTAACGACAAATTACATCTGGTATGTAAATACACAATGTCTCCACAGCGGACCCAACGGAGTGCTAAGGGTTGATATTAGTATTCAGGTTACTAATACATGAAGCAGTTATGTCAGAATTAACTTTATCCCCGTTATTATTGTAATATCGCAAAGATTACAGATATATCTGTTATTATTACATGTAAAAACTCATTATTCGAATAACTAAAGGAAAAATCCCCTACCTAAACAGAGTAATTTTACTGAATAAAATTTAATAAAAAAATATATATAATCCGTTTATCTGTGAAACGTTAAAGGAATCGATCAAAGCGAGGTGAACGATCGACAGCGGCAAAAAAGATACGTAAAAAATTCCCCGTGCAGCAACAGGATGGCATTCCATAGCATGACAGGTGGGAGTTCGAGTGCATTCCAGGGTCTTAGGGCAGCGATGACACGATGTGCCTAGGCGGGGAAATTTGGGGTTGATACCACGTCATACGTATAAGCCGCAGCTGTCAGCAGCTAGAAACGTGACTAGCATCCCAGCCACACCACACTACCTTATTACCACCATGCTCCTCTGCTGCCTGTCCTCATTATCCCCTTAGCGTTTTCTCTGGCTGGAGCTGCGGAGACGAACAGTTCAAAAATTCAATCTTCGTCGTTTCGTGTCACTAGCAAATTGACGTGGATTGTTTGGCCGTATAGAGACAGTTTTTAACGATATTTATCCGTAAGCTTTGTCGCTTGTCTAGGTTCGTTAAATTTAATTTTAATTCTTTCGACACATATCGAACGATGAAAATAGAAGCTTCTGATCATCCAAGGATTTATTTAACAGTTTGAGAAGTTCGTTTATAATGATCTCTCACAGTCATTATGAATGCTGCAGATTACACAGGTTACACAGCCTTAACTGTAATGTGCTGTTGATAGCCAAGTAACAGTTTTTCGTTCCTCTTATCAAATTTACGATCTTTTCATCTGTTTACATTTTCAATAATACGATAAACCTTCCACTAGACCAATTGCGTTCTATTGAATACCACGTGTGTACACAGCTTACACTCAAATATTCCCACAAAAATTGCTCAAATGAAATGAACGTTGAGTAACATTTCTTACGTTAAAAAGGGTGCACACGGTTAACAAACATTAACAATTGTTAGAGTTTGGTATTGCTGGTTTCCAATATTCGATACAGATAAGCAACTTTAACTGCCTGTATTCTTGTACATCATTTCAATACATAACACTTTGGTATAAACGACTTCTTATTACAACGACTGAATTATAACCTACTCAAGTTAGACAACTTATAACTGAAACGTTAAATCGTGCACACGCGCAAACATGCATGCTACTTTACATGCTACAGCCCAAGATATCACAATTAGCGTATACCGATAAGTCGACAACGATTGATCCAACAACAAACTTGCCCAAACATAATATCGGTTAAAAATTCATAATATGCATCGTCCATCGAATAGACCGGGTGTCCTAAGACTTTCCAGCCAGGGTGTACGTACAAGAAATTTCACCGGCACCTGTCAATCTCGTGTGGCGGTCGATTACGAAAAGATCCGGGGGCGCAGATACGCCGGGCAATCCAGCTCGACGGAAATCTCGGCGAATAAACGCGGGGCCGTGATAAGTGGGCACGATTAATCGCATACTTACAAGCGTGACGGAGGTGGTAGTACAGGCGTGCCGGACCCCACCGGAGCTATAGTTTTAATCGCAGGCTCGTTCGCCTGTGCCATTCGCGCGGCTCGCTCCTGTGAGCCTTTCGATTTAGCGGCGGGATCGCGTGCTCGCCTCGCTCCTTCTTCCCGTCCCTTCGCTCTGTCCCTGTTCTCCCTTCGTTTTTTTTCTCATATTCTCTCCTTTTTATTCAACACACACCGGCGACACACACGGCGCGCGGCGTAAGAGCGTGTTGACACGCCATAAAACCGCTATCGGGAAATCCGTCGGCCGCAAAAACCACCCTTTCCGCGTTGAAACCGCGCGGCGGCAGGCAGGCAGGGTTGGCCTAGCTAATAAAAAAATAAACTGCCCTGTAACTCAATTTTACGCTGCCTTTGCGACCGCACGCATAAAAAGGACCTTTACTCGCGCGCAGGGGCTCTACCCTCGCGTTACGGCCCCGCGCCGCCGTGTGTAAATACGTACCCTGTGATTGTTCCCCGGGCTGTTCTCTTTTTTTAGAATCCTTCGCCTTCTTCCATTTCGCGCCCCTTAAGATCCCGTTCCTAAGTCGGGCAAGAGTCCGTGATCGCCTTCGCGAGTACGTACCGCTGCGGGGCCCCTCTGATCGTTTCCGGTGTCCACGAAAGATGTTAACCATTGTTTCTCGATTACATTTTCTTGGGTGTGAAGATTCGTTGGCAGACCATTTAGCAGGCTCGACGATGTTTTTCTTACACGGACGTGCTTTATCCGATGAAAAGAAGCCGTCAAAGGCGACGTAGTATCGGTCGATTAAAATAAATACGCGCTTATGTATTCGCCGCTGGCGTGCGTGGGCATTTAAATCCGTCCATCGATTGGTTACGAGTGGGTACTCCAGCGAAACGCGGTTCGCGCGTTTAACCGCAATTTCTGTCGGCGATAGTATCTCCGATTTCGACACCGGTGCGTGCACACGATCGCATACAGTGATAGAAAGAGAAAGAGACAGAGAAAGAGCGTGGGAGATTGAGAGAGGAGAGGCGAGGGGGAAAAAAGAATTCGGCACGCGTCGTGCAGCGAGCTGAATGAATAAAACAATTCTGGTGTTTATGTACACCTCTGGCCCTCCCGTGGTGACCCTCACGTGAAATGGCAACAAAATAACACAATTACACACTCGGCCACGGCCCCTCACCCTCGCTGCCCGCTCTGCTCATCCTCGTTCTCACCCCTTGGATCCGCTCTTTCCTCTTTTCCCTCTGACCCTCTCTCGCCATCCCGCCACGGGATCCCATAGGAAAAAAGACAGGGATAGAACGTGCCGGCGAGGCGTAGAGAAAGAGGGAAAAAAAACGAGGAGAGGTCTGACCGACTCGTTACAAGTCTATTCAGAGATCCGGAAAGAACAGCGCGTGCCGGTATTCATTTTGTTGACCGGAACCATTATCTGCCCCTTCGTTCCTTTCTTTTCTGTTTGCATCTCTCTCTCTCTCTCTCTCTCTCTCTCTTTCTCTCGCTCTATCCATCTCGTACCCTCGGTTTCTCACTCCTTTCTATCGAGCTTAGGCACTGGCCAGCCGTTTTAAAACCTTACGGCTAATTTATTAATCCCGCCGGCGGCCAACCGCTCGCCCTCGCTTAGCCGTTTTTCAGCCTGCCGCTAATTAAAAAGCGCGGGATCCCGTGCGTTCGTCGTTCCTTCGCCCGGTCTAGCTGACTGTTCATTATCTTTTCATTAGCGAGGTGTTGTACGTTTTTGTAGCTGTCGGAGTGACTACGTTATTGGCAGTTCGTTCGACTGCAAACCTAAGGATTTAAGATCGATTTAGATGTGTTTGAAATGAAAATAGGTGAAACGAAACTACGGTGTTCTAATGGTCTTTATGATAATGTGTGAAAGCAGCGATGAGAGTACGTTGATAATAAATAAGCAGGTTAACACATTGCGTACGGCGCACTAGGAACACTTTATACGATGCATATATTCACTTTCTTAATTCGCATTTGGTAACAGATATTCACATAAAGTATTCTGAAATATTACTATATATCTTTCATATCTCTTTTACATTTTTTACTTTTTTAAAAATTTTAATTATTTATTTTACAAGTTCCTTAAATCGTCGATTGAGTCGAAGAAATCTGAAAACGAAGTGTCTCGTCTCCCGGCCACAACGTTCGGATTGCTAAAGACGAGATATCTCGTCTCCCGTACGCAATCTGTTAAGATAGTACGTCAGAATTACTCTATGTCTGACCACCGTCTGATTCTACTTGTGGACGTATTATGTCTAACAGCGGTGACCGCAGTGATATGAAATGCGAAAGTGTTGATCTGCTTGTGATCCGAATGAAATATTGTTCAACGTTTACCGATAAAAAGAATATTTGCCACCTTGAACTTCCTAGAAACTACTGTCAATTTTAACCCATTCTTAACCCGTTGCCGCACGCTTTTAATTTGATGATCGTGCTCAGAAACACATTTCTTTTTTCAATTGTTTATGACTGCCAGATGGAATCAAGCGTAAGTTGTACGTTTGGAAGTGAAAATTATCACATTTGGCTACAGTTTTTCCAAAAAAACTCTCGACGGCTATAACCGTCATTTGCTCATCATGTCATTTTTTCTCTTCCCAGAGCAAATGACGGCTATGACAGTCGTGACGACTATACAGCATTTGCTTTACTAATTCAAAATGATTCCTATGAATAAAAGAGAGTAAATAGGCGTAATCTTAACACAAGAAAATCAGTTTGAAACAAAATTATCATTTGTAAGTTATTTTGCTTATAAAATAGTATAATAATAACCGCATAAAAAAAACAATTAATATGCTGTCTGGCATGCTATAACTTTTTTTCTAGATGTGTTACTCAATAATTAACAAATGTATGTGTTCATGTATGTAGTACACTTCGTACTAACGCTATTCTTTTTTTTTATTAATTAAAATGTGCACGACGGCTATATCCGTCATTTGCGGCAACGGGTTAAACCAATTTAACACTATTCCTACCACGACCGGTCAAATGACAGTTTTTACAATTTCGATTAGAATTTCATATATACAACGTAATTGAATCGTCGTTAAACTTTATACTTTTCCTCAAATATACGTATAATACGTTTTTCATTATTTATTGCCTGAGAAACATTTGTAGTCTGTCTTACGTGGAAATGTCGCGGTAGGAATAGTTGTTAATATCGTCTTACATTTTCGATTAATTTATACCAAACTGGCTGTACCGCCAGAAAGATTAACACGGCTCCAAGCTAAACAGACCGTCTGCGTTTCATTGTAAAGCTGCCGAATACTTCTTCCTAATGTAACCGCACAATCCCGACGGATCATTAAAAATACGTATCATGCCCATAGTAGCAGGTATTCTACATTTCCAGGAGAGACTACCGCTTGTCCCACCATAGAACGTTAATAAAGCCTCCCACTGTTCGCGATTCAAAAGCGAAATTTACACATTTTTCCTTCCATTAGTATCCACTGGCCCGGTTTCCCGTGTTCCAACGATACGACGCGACGTATCCGCCGACTGCCTGGTTTTTCATCTCTGGTCCCACGAATAAAGCGTGTCGCGAATGACGTCACGTATCGTAATCCAATTTACCGGGAGAAGGTGGACCTGGCCGGGCCAGGCCAGCTTCTAAGCAGGGATCGACTCGGTCCCTCTCTTTCTCGAACGCGAAATGACGGCCTGATGAAGTTTCCCGGCGTCATGGCGGCCGTTTCGTGGGTCGAAGCGTAGTTGGCTGGCAGGAGGGGGGTGGGATCCAAGCGAGAGGAGGATTAGTACACGACAAAGTTTATAAAAGTGCGCTCACTCCATGGGAAACCCCGTCGCCCCCCTGCATCCAACCTAAAGCTGGCCGTCCCTTAAGGTTCGCTCCTTCGGAATCCCTCGCCCAACCCCTCTAACACACGTGACGAACGTGCCTATAGCACGTCAGAACCGAGCTTTCCGGTGTTAAGAAACACCGAATTGACCTCGTCTCGAGGAAGGGTGCGATGAATTAATACGTAAGGCAAAGATCCTACCGGAACGGACTAACGGAAGATTCGAATAATCGGGTTTGGCGAGCCGTTAACCGATAGCTTTTGGCTTAAAAATCGAATAGAGATTAAAAGTGGTGGAGTGTTTCTTCTTAAATATTTTTTTCTAAAAATTATGAACTTTCTACATAAATGAGTTATTATATTCCTTAGGATGATGTACAGTGGCTCCAAAAAGTATTCGTACACTGTATTATAAGGAAATTTATCTACTTCTGAAATTTTGATTTCAATGAAACTTTATGTGTGTACAGAGCATAGTGTGTCCAGCATGGAGCAATTTTTTTTGCGGCAAAATACCTTTTACGGAGGCTAATAACGAACCTCAAAGTTTCAGCAATTTTTCACGCTTTGAGTCCAAGCTTTTGTGTATTCCTTTTTTTATGACAGGGCGATAGATTATTAAAAATTTTCTATTTGAAAGGTTTTGCTTCATCAAGTACCATTACAAAGTTATCTTTGAAAAATGAGAGAAAACTCAGAAGCTTCAATGCTGGTTTCACCCCTTTAAAATGGCATTTAGATGAAAAGAAGAGATTGATTCATACGTATACTATTACGATCTACATACCCACCAAGTTTTATCAAATACTTCCATCAGACTCAAAATTTCAGGGTTAAACGAATTTATTTGTGACATAATGTACGAATACTTTTTGGAGCCACTGTAAATATAATTATTTTGTTTCTCAGTTCTTGAAATTCTGAACGTTCTCACAACGACGCTATTACACAGACTGACTCAGTAACCAATAATGTGAAACACACATCTATATATTATAGAAATGAATTACATATTTTAATTCAGAACAATGCAGAAAACAGTTTTCAAAAATGGTTTATAATATAATTTGGTGCATTGTTGGCATATGACAATGGTGGGACAATTTGGGTTAATTTCTTAACCATTCGAAGGATGAATTTGTTGAAGTTAGAGAAAAGATTTTTCGACGTAATTTTATTTTCCTGATTGGAAGGTGATTTAGAAGGACTATAGAATTAAGTAGAGTATCTTGTCTTCTTGAAAATCTTACATTTGGCAAATTTTATTCGCGATAGTTCTCATTGCAACTTTCGTGATCATGCTTGAATTAACGGAAAACTAAACGTACAGATATGTGATATAGATGTTGATCACTTAGATAACTGATTTCGATTCAGATATCACTTGTGACCCAGTGATCAACAATTTTTTAACGTACATAATATAATTCCTACGTATGGATTTAAAGAACAAACAATGAGTTTTGTCAATAAATGCTTAGCCAAACAAATGACAGACCATTAAAATATTCATGAATCATTCATAGTCCAACAGTCGAAAACTTGGCGATTACTAAATTATTTCAGTTCGATAAATAAAATTTGTGTCTACTAAAAGTGTGGGGAATTGCAAAAATTCTCGACACTCGATGATTAAAACCGGATGGGATCTCAAAAATTTTTAAAATTCCTGAAAGTATTAGATATCCCGGGAATCTTCGAGATTTTTGATGCTGCACTAAATTTTTTATGATCATATGGATATAAACTATGGTCGTATTCAACAAAACAAGGCACATTCTTGAATCTTAACAGTTCAAGGGATCCCGAAAATCATTATTGTCTACGTATCTCGTGACCAAACATGTACACAAACAGTTTTACCAGAAGCAACTTCATACAACATAATATTCGACGTGCACTGTACATTGCAAATTGCAATTTCACCGTAACCAGTGAACTTTATCAAAGTTACGGTGTGCAGTGTTAACTAGGAATAAAACCAACTCCTGGAAAGAACCCATTAACGCGTATCGCGGCATTTGATTACGCGGAATTATAGTTTTTATCGCGAGGCCGGCCACCGTGGCACACGTGTATTAATCTCATCTTAATGCGCCGTAAAAAAGAATTAGCCGGCGAAAGTAGTTAAAATCAACATCGCGCTGGAAGCGAAAGGGCCGAGTAGACGGTCTCATCCTAAGCGATTGGTACTTCTGGGCTGCATAGAGCATACTGGAAACCTGTAATTGTCTGGTCACGCGAGGTCACGCTGAGAACACGAACACGATTATACGTGACGTGCACCATACCAGCCATTAAGTTACAGCCCAGCACACGACAGATGGTACAGGTTGCTTGAGCATGCCCCCGATGCAATTTCGTGACAGCGACAAGAACAGCGGGATTCGAGGGGGAGAAAAAGTGGAGGAAAAAATGTCGGAAACTTTCCCAACATTAATTTTACCTGTGACGACGCTGTTGTTGGACGTGGTGCGGGTCATTGAATGATAAATTAATTTTCATGAAATTATTTGAAACAGCCTACATAACGTATCATCGATGTTGATGATGTTGTGACATTTTAACTGTTAACTTCTAATGCATACTCGTGTTTTTATAATCGTAGCTAAACAGAGATACGTTTTGTGAGTGAAAAAACGAAATTAATACAATTTATTCAAATATACAGGGAACATTAATCGACGAAATACAAAGACGATCGGTTCAATTTTTTTGTAACAAAATCAAAATTAATCATACAGATCATACATCGTCACATTCTTTCCACTACATGGACCTTAAGGTCTACATACATGTTTTTCACATACACTCACTACATTCATCCATCCACACAACTATTCCTCACTCTCATATCACATATTCTATGAACCAATAAATCACTACACGTTTTACTCCCTGAATCTTGTAACTTGTACAACACTTTAACACTAGAACTACCAACAATTAAAGTGTACTTATTTGCATGGAACAGATCAAATTGAAAATTACAGGAAAAAATACCGAATATACAAGAAACAAATTTTTACTTATACCTTCTGCAGAAAATTATAGTAAATTTTGGAAGCTTTATCATAGTAAATTTATAAGGTTACTATGAACAGTATCACTAATTGGTCATTAGTGTACTTATTTACATGGAAGAGAACAAATTGAAAATTACATGAACAGATATTGAATACATAAAAAACAAATCTTTATTTACACTTTCTGCAGAAAATCATAGTCAATTTTAGAAGCTTTATCACAGTGAATTTCTAAGGCTACTATGAATAATCACCAATTGGTCATTTTGACTGCTCTGGTAGTTCTAGTGTTGAAAGTTGAATTTTTAAAAATGTGCGAAATACCGAATTGTGCTGAAGTACAATTGACTGCTCTGGTAGTTCTAATGTTAAATTATTTGCGACACAGAGGGACATCGTGTACGTTCTGTGTCCCTTTAAGTATTTAAATTTCTCACAAATGTGTAAAATTTGTATAGTGCACAAAATTTATTTATTTATTTAATTAAACGGTAAAACCCCATTAATAAACAGTAGAATACAATTTTCATATAATCAGTAGAATAAAAGAGAAATATTACAATTTTTGATCGACATATATGTATATTTAGAATAATTTATAGGCGGTTATTCTAAAAGAGTGTAAAGAAGCATTTAAGCAATTGTTAGATCGACGCCATCGTTCTGCGTTAAATCGCGATAATGTGAGCCCGCTTGTTTCTCGTTTCATGGGCAAGTTTAGGTTGAACGTATACGCGGTGTTAATCCCAGAGGCTTAGATACGGGACAGAGAAATCCCGGTGGTTATTCGCAAATGCGTAACTTGCGCGACAAGATCCGAGGTATCACAGTTGGCCGCAGCCTGTCCGTTTTCATTTAAACTTCCCCGTTCAAATTTTAAACCGACATTATTACATCAAACTAGCTAGTTCCATTAAGGGGTGAGAACATTTAAAAAATCAACCTTCGAAGTTTAACCAAATTAATAATATTAAGTTTGTTAATACCGTTCGATTTCTTTATTTAGACATCTCAGTTCTGGCCTGAAAATGTTTATGCAGAAGTATACATATATGATAATTACAAAAATTATTTGAACCCACCTATATTTTCCAAAGTACCCCTTCCTATCAAAATTTGTATAGTTACATAAAATTACTGTCAAATAATAAGAAATTGATAATATTCTTGAACCTAATAAGAAATTAATAATATTCTTGAACCTAATAGGAAATTAATAATATTCTTGAACCTAATAGAAAATTAATAATATTCTTGAACCTAATAGGAAATTAATAATATTCTTGAACCTTATTAGTTAACATAAATGTAAAATTGAACAAATACCTTTTATAGTCACTGTAATATAAAATATCTAAAGAAAAGTCCATTTTCTAACGTTTGAAGGATGAAACTAATTTCGATTTAGGTTATGTTCATAACAATATGAATTTTCACGAATACATCCACGCATTTACTAATATCTTATTAATAGAAGTCAAAACTGCAACTAAAATGTTGACAAAGAAAAATGACAATTTTCTTATAACCTTTTTACGTCAACAGGATCGACTGTCTGTATGAAATTGTAGCTAAACTTGGAAGACATGATAATTAGACATAGTTAAAGTAGATCTATCGAGCAATAAACCATCGGTTTATTTGCTTATAGGTTCAACGATCTGAGCAGGGAATATAAAGTATACACGAGTGTCGGTAAACTGGAAACACAGCGCATTCTGCGGCGACGTACCGTCTGAAAGTACACCACGATGAACATAGCAGTTGTCATCTGTTCGATGGTTAATTTTCATTCTGTTCCGGCCGCTGCAGTGGATATCTCTGAAAGAATGCCGGCCGTCAGCCTTTTTGCTTGTCCCCTCGTTTTTCTCTGGTTGGATGTATTAAGAATTCCATTTTTGACGAAGAAATTGAAAGAATTCTCGCAGACTTACGTTTTATTTAAGTGCACAATAATTTACAATAACATTTTACATCAATGTTTAAGTTCGTAGACAGAGGAAGTAAATCGCCAATTTTCAATTTAATTTTATTATTTTATTTTTAATTTTAGATTCAGAAATTTGTTGATTTATATTTTATTCGACCAAATAGAAATTTCTACTTTCATCTAATTTCTAATAATAATTAATAATAATAAATCTAATAATAATAATAATAATTTCTAATAATACTTTGCATCGTTGTTTAATTTCACAAAAAAATAAACTAATCGACAATTCGCAATTTAATTTTGACATTAAGGATGTTTAAACTCGATTATGAACTTTTAACACGTATCCATGATACCTAATTGATTACTGCTAATAATTTATTCAACTAAACTTTGCACGCCATATTGGATCAAACATCGTACTGGATTCCAATATGATATTACTTAATAGTGAAATTGAAATGAAATATTCGCTTTATCAACTAGCGGCAAACATTAAATATTCACGATAAACTCCGCAATAAAACAGAAGAATCATCGCGACACCGATATCGAGGGGGAACGTTTCATTTTCCCTTTACAAAAAGACCGCGCGTTGTCAACACGCCGATGTTCCCGCTTAAAATATTGATTCCCGAGTTTCGTACGATCGCCAAAGTGAAAGTGAACGTCCAAGCACGAAACCAGCGTCCATGTAATAAAAATCAAGCATGGTAACAATATTTTCCTGTGTACAATATTACACTGCTCTTCGATATCTGCTACAGGATCAAGGAAAATATGTTAGTTGATTTATGTGATTAACATAATGAAGAGCTCGTATTTCATGCTAATCGATAAGTAGTTGTATTATTAATAAAGGTGAATACATAGACAATATTTACAGGGGAAGCTATTACACTACTTGCTTTATAGCAGGAAATGAGTTATTCGAACTACTATAGACAAATTTACTCCAACGAACTACTTCTCAAACAATCGATCTAACAACTGAACATTCCAGAGTTCTGATCACCAAAATTCTAACATATGACAATCCTTAAATTATATGTAAATCAAATTGATGTTATGCAACGTTCAGATAATGTTGACGTTCAATATGATCTACTACAGTAGATGACAAAAGTTTGAGACCAAAGAGTCAAAGAAATTAAACCAACTAATTTATAAGGAATAACATGATAAATAAAATTTGCATCCTGTGCTAATTAATAAATAATGTTCCACCATAATAACAATAAAAAATGAATGTACGGACAATATTTGCAGACCATAAAACTACAGTAGCGAACAAAAGTTTAAGACCAAAGAGTTAAAGAAATTAAACTAATTTGTAAGGATTAGCATGGTAAACAAAATTTGCATTCTGTGCTAATTAATAAATAGTGTTCCACCATAATAACAATAAAAAATGAATGTACGGACAATATTTGCAGACCATAAAACTACAGTAGCGAACAAAAGTTTAAGACCAAAGAGTTAAAGAAATTAAACTAATTTGTAAGGATTAGCATGGTAAACAAAATTTGCATTCTGTGCTAATTAATAAATAATATTCTACCATAATAACAATAAAAATGAATATGCAGACAATATTTGTAGACCATTAAGCTACAGTAGCGAACAAAAGTTTAAGACCAAAGAGTTAAAGAAATTAAACTAATTTATAAGGAATAGCATGATAAATAAAAATTGCATTCTGTACTAATTAATAAATAATGTTCCACCATAATAACAATAAAAAATGAATGTACAGACAGTATTTGCAGACCATAAATCTATATTCTACATTGTCCTCTCGTCTTAAACTTTTGTCCGCTACTGTATATTCGTAATCGAACGTGTTTATGGAGATGATTAAATTCAGTAGGAGAACGATGGACCAAAGCACGAAGAACGAGCATCAGTTCGCACGATATTGCAATTAAGCGACGCGTAATCGATATTAATTAAGGAGCACGCTACAATCGATTTGAAACGAACGAATGAATCGGAACTGATACGCTCTATCGTGGACGGCTCGCATCAGCTGGCGACAATTACGTTGAGGCAATTGTTGAAAGTTTTTAGAACGCGAACCGGATCGTTCGCTATCAACGGAATCGGTGTTTTGCTCATTTCCAGTGAAACCGGCTGCGTTAACGATCTACAGGTGTGACGTGCACGATGGAACATGAAAAGAGGGAATTGTTCTCTGTTGATTCAATGAAAACGTGGGAAAAGTACAAATAGAGTATTGTATAGAATTTGACATGCGATATATCCATTGTGAAACGCATTGACATAACAGGAAATTTGGATACTGCTTTATTTGAAACCGATACTTCTTCTGTTTGCGAATCATCGTTTATATTTAATTTAGATAACAAATTAACCCTTTACACTCGTATTTATATTTCAGAAGGCTACCAATCTTTTATTACCTTTTATTTACTTATTTTATTTTATATGTAAACACACATTTAAGCAGGAACTAAAAGAAAACATTTGTAACAAGGGTCCCTAGAATGAAATATGTAAAATAATAAAATATAAGACTGTGATTATATGGCGACATACGAGTGGAAAGGGTTAACTTTGTGAATTTAGTTTCAATTACATGTCCTGAATGTGAATGTGTTTCATAATAAATTTTACCGTCACAATTCTCTTATTATTATAAAATATATAAGCAGGACGCTAAATTTACTTGTGTCACATTCATTATTTTGATTAGTGTAATTAATCCTTTGACTACGGCAGACTTTGAGACGCACCGATCGTACCATACGATAAGAATTCAATTAAAACGTACGCCGAGAACTTTGGGTGAAATTTTGGGTAGGGATACATTTTTGTGAAAATATATTTCAGTAATCAAAAAACTGAATTTCACTACATTAAAACAATATTATTAATTCTTTTGTATTCTGAACCGAATCGGTACTATAAATATTAGAGCGCCTGTATAATATTAGTCTTCCGTATCAGAAAGCGAAACTGCGTCGGACTTGTCTCAAGCGACTGCAATGGAATAAGCGCCTATATGCACCTATAGACACCTACACAAAATTGATAAGCGCCTATAGGCGTCCACAGTAGCCTAGGGGTTAATAACGTCATAGTCCTTTTCCACTGAACTTGTCTGGCTATATGCAAAACACCTTTTTACTTTTTGCTGCATATTATACACTATTTTAGTAGTTTCTCATATTTTGATTTGCTATGCAAATAACAGACCCATTATTCTTTGCTTTGGAGCAATAAATACCGATTTTTCAAATAGTTGAATTTTATTGCAACCAGCGATCCTTTAAAGGTTGATAAAAATTCTGCTTCATTTTTATGATTGATCCTTATAAAGCGCATCCAATGACGTATTCGTTTACGTAGCGATGACAAACTATGAGAAATCTGAACGTTTGCCATGGTTTGATTTGTTACAGAGGGCAACAAGTGCCCGACCCCAGGCTGCACAGGGCAGGGTCACGTGACCGGACTCTACTCTCACCACCGCAGGTAAGCAATTATCGGTAATTAACCTGTGCTTCGCACTTTGACCTCGTCGATTAGACACCTATGCGTTACGGCAGGAAGACCTTACGAAACGGTACTGACACCGCCAGATCTGTTAGACGTACAGTCGCTACGTACAGTCGCTCCAAAAAGTATTCGTACACTACGTCACAAATAAATTCGTTTAAACCTGAAACTCTGAGTCTGATAGAAGTATTTGATAAAACTTTGTGAGTATGTAGATCGTAATAGTATACGTATGAATTAATCTCTTCTTTTCATCTAAATGTCATTTTAAAGGGGTGAAACCAGCGTTAAAGTTTCTGAGTTTTCTCACATTTTTTAAAGATAACTTTGTAATGGTACTTGATGAAGCAAAACCTTTCAAATAGAAAATGTTTAATTTTTAATACTTTATCGCCCTGTCATAAAAAAAAGAACACAGAAAAGCTTGGACTCAAAGCGTGAAAAATCGCTGAAACTTTGAGGTTCATTATCAGCCTCCTTAAAAGGTATTTTGCCGCCAAAAAAATTGCTCCATGCTGGAAACACTATGCTCTGTACACATATAACGTTTCATTGAAATCAGAATTTTAAGATTAGGTGAACTTTCTTGTAATAAAGTGTACGAATACTTTTTGGAGTCACTATATATCCGATGATCGCTGAATTATGCAGTGGTGAACGCAGTGAACAGATACTTACTGGAAAAATTATGTAAACTCTCTCATTATTAGACTACGAATATTTATACGAGTCTCATTTATGAAATATTGGATCGTATCTAAAGTATACGAAAATTAGATATGGAATGTGAAAGATATAAAAATAGAAGTAGGAAATACAGTTTTCCAAGATTTTCCATTTATTCGTTAGATTTCTTCAAGTAAATAGGAAAGCTTTTTATTTCACTTATACTTATTTTCTCATTCAGCAAAGTAACTTCTACTTCTTTTTTTACAATTTTTCGCCATTCTTGAAATAATTGAAAACTTTCATTTTATCAAAACGAGTTATATTCTTTAAATTCATTGTTTTAAATTTTCTCGATAATAAAATATATTACTAAAGTATACTAATATTTTTATAAGTATATTAATATAAAATATAAAATATACTTGTTCGCATATCTATAGTTTTTCCTATTACGATAAAGAAGCAATTACCAACTATGAAATTTCAATTTTTAATTAAATTATACGCTTCAGAACCCCGTGAATAAAGGAAAATACCCAAGTCGATCCTTGCGATCCATTCGAAGATATCCCCCGCAACTATGCTTCATAACTTGCTACTGTGATTTCAGCCTATCCGGTTGTCCACGAAAGGATAAACTAACGCCAGAGAGTAAGTAGCCCCGGCCCATCGGCGGCCATCATTCTTACTTCTTATCGTAGTTACATAGATGCATCTTCTTTTTGCGAAATATGCCTTTTTCACGCGACCGAGCAATGGAGTGGCGAGTGAGCGAGCGTGAACGACTGTACTTATTTTCCAACGGTGGCACGTTTCTTTTAATCCGACCCAAGGATCTCGGAACGTTCGCGAAACGATCAGAGTGTCGCGCCTCGATCACGTTTCCGTTTGTGTTCGCGAAAAATTCGACCGGCAACCATGAAAGCTTACAACAATTTCTCGAGATACGAATCGAACTAGTGATTAGTGACGAAATCAAAATTCCGTGAACGAAACAACGATGGATTTATTATGATTTCATCGGAAGTTGCGGGCTCGTTGAACCGTGCCCGTCCATGTGTGTCTATGTGTCTGTCTGTTTATATTCTTTGTGCTTTTCGTTTGCGGGGTAGAGAGCTTTATTTATTGCGTTTCATCTTCCGTTTTAATTCTACTGTTCTGTTTGTAGTCTAATTATAGTAGAGAATTATCACCACACTTGAACTTGGCCGTGTTTCGGCCTTACCTACGAACATCTGGAGAATTCGAGACACGGGCGGCGCGAGGCCAGCACCGTAATGCGTGTGTACGCACGCCGGATCCGAACGGAGGATCTTGTGCGGCTGAGTATAATTAAACGGCGATTACACACTCCTGTGACACGGCTCCCTTCACCCGACAAGCGACACCCAGTCGCGTGCCAGAGGTTCCACCCCGTAGAAACAAAAAAATGACGAGGAACTGCTCTCGGTCATGAAACCTCGAAAATTGAAGTTTGATGCAAGAATCGGTTATCTTTGGAAACGATCGCTTTCAACAAGGGGATGAAGTATCTGCAGAAATTGAGAATTCAATTTCTCTCGAAACTATAAATACGCATTTACAACTTAAACGTGAAAAACCGTGAGAAACGGAGATGATCGGTTTTTGCATCAAACTTTTCAATTCTATTTATTTCTGTACACCACGAAGGAGACACGTATTAAATTCAACAGATTTTGAATATAATAAATATTTTAAGCAAAGGAATATATTGCAAATCTAAAGCTATATCCTTTGAAGACTGTTTTTATGCCTTTCACATCTTTCACGGCGTGATCATTTAAACAAAATGTCACACCTTTTGAATTCACTTCCCATATAACATCATTTGCATTAACGTGCACGGTGTCTGTCACACGTGAGACGAACGATCCCAGACACAGAACACACACCAAAGTCCCATCAAGATACACAAGAATCGCAAGTTGCTGTCTTTTATAATTTTATCACTCGATTGATTATGTCTTTACTGTTGAGTTTCTCTCTACCCGCTCGGTATACTTGATTGTACTATTACACATTTAGTTTGTATATTTCATCACGTGACGTTGTGTACCCCGTCTGTCTCTCTTACCTCTCTTTCTCTGTTTCTGTTCTTTTACCTCATCTTCTGTCCTCTGTTTTTCTCTCTGTATACTATTATACACAACATCTACGATTCCGGTGTCGATCGGTGGAGGGGCTGGCTAACCGGCGCGGGAGTTATCTCAGTATAGAAAACCGAACCGTGTCGTCAACAACGATGATAATAATTATACTCAACGCATAAGAAGACGGAATCGAGTTAACATCGGCGATTGTAGCTCGATTCTGCCGATCGTATCTTGGTGTGTGTATGTATACGTATGCGTGGCGTAACGATTGCTGTGCGCGGAGCGTAACTAAAGGAAACGAAGTAAAATTGGGAGAAAAAAAACGAACGATAAGAACGGGAATAGAAATTCAAATTAATTTGTCGAACGAGTTAAGCAGCGTTCTGTAACCACGCCACGTGTCTCTGAATTCTCACAGTTCTGGCGATGCATGAGACTATTTTGAAATGCCCGACGCCTGGTTGCAACGGCCGTGGCCATGTCAGCTCGAACCGGAACACGCACAGGAGCCTGTCCGGATGTCCCATTGCTGCGGCCAATAAGCAAGCCGCACGCGAGGCACGACACAAGGCTCAAGGTAAGGCGGCGCAGCAGCCCTCCAACGTGCCTGGAATTCGCACGACACGAAAATCCACGAGTCGGGCCGCCCCATGAAATCGGATCGGGGGCTTAAGCTTCTAGACCACCGTGAAAGTAATCCTCGGATTGTTCCTCGATAGTTGACTGTATATTTCGGTGATACACATAAGCGAGAACGTCTCCGTACGAACGATCGACGTTCTCCTTTTTAGCGATCGTTTTCGATAAATGTTATCTTTTGTGGATAATAGAAGGAAAATTGCAAGCCACCTATGAAATTTTTATTGGGCAGGTGTACAAGGTGTTCTTAGATCTTTTGTACGAACTGTGGAAATGTAAGAAAAATGAGCATTGTACTAATGGAAGTATAAGTGGAAACAAGGAGAATATATTGTATCAAGTTTTGCTTTGAACACTTAATTTCTAAGTTATAAACACATATGTGGAATCATATTAATTATTTCATGTTCAGTTGAAGTATTAATTTGCGACTTTTTAACAAAATGTTTCGAGAAACTGAAAACACTGTAAAATGGCTGGTACCTTCTAAAATTTATAATTGAGTATTCTATTCAAAATGGATTTAATTTGGAAAAGTCAACAGTACACGTACAGAAGCTTTACTTATAAGCAATTACTACTGCTGTTCTTTAGAAAGTATTCAAAAACTCTGAACATATAAAATTACTTTTGTGGTTTAAACTTCTCCCGTTTTCATGGAAGAACATTACCATTTACTACAGACTCTCGCTTCAAATTTTAAAATGCGTGGTGATACATTCAAACATAGTTATCACATTTCTTATAATCCTTCACTCACAACAGCATGCTAGTTTCGCCAACTTTTTATAGATTCAGCATGTTTCACGATTAAAAAAAACAAGCACAGCAAAGAAGAGAATAATGAATCTAACATCAATCTCCACCATATCATATCAGTAAAAGGATACATGATAAATATTGTATTTTCGCAACAGTGTCCGGAATTCCGCCAGAGTATATCAGCACGAACCTGTTGCCGCCGTCCATGGATAGCAAGAGCTACTCCCAGTACGGGTCCACGGCGCAGGACACAAAACCAGTATTAAGCAGCCTGACCTACGACTATTATTCGACTACAAAGAGCGCCGGGATCAACGTAAAACCTCCGAAAACACCGGAGGAGAGTCCCTCGTCCCGCACGACCAAAGTGGTCCCTAAAACCGAGAACATGACCCCGAGCGGCAGCTGTTGCAACACACTGTCCACCAGAGGTCAAAACACGGCCGAGCTGTTGGTACCCAAGTCGGAAGAGACCGCCTCCTGTCGAGTGAACTCGCCCCCACCGCCGCCACCGCCCACCGTGAGACCAACCTACGACTCGTACATGAATCAAGACTCGAACTCCTCGTCGATGTCCTCGATGGACGCCATGGGCTCCAGGGGATCCATCGGCGCGACGATACATCATCCGAGTCAGCACCCGACGCATCACGTCCTGCCCATGCAACCCACCGTCGCCTATCCAATGCCAATGGTCGAGGACACGAGGATGAGTCACCAGATGTCTCAGAGATCTCCTTACGAGTCGTCCGCCATGATGGCGGCTGCGGCGGCTGCTGCTGCTGCGGCCACCACCAGCGAGGAGCTCTACCACCACAGATCGGCGGAGCATGCGAGGGCCTACATGCACCCTGGTGCAAGCAACATCGCGAGACCAGTTGTCACCTACTCCAATGAAATTGCGAACGCGAGGGGCTACGAGAACGCGGTGGCCAGTGCTGCGAATCATCGACCGTACGACCCCGGTACCACATCAGCTTACGATAGATACGACACTCAGAGTTGTGCACCGATTCAGTCGCAGCAGCAGCAGCAGCAGCAACAACAGCAGCAGCAACAGCAACAGCAACAACAGCAGCTGCATTCGAGGACAAATATGTATTACCTGGGACAGACTGGAATGACGCCGGAGGAGCAGGAACGAGTGTACCACCAGGAAGCTGCAGCTGCCGCTCAGCAGCATCAGATGGCAATAGCTGCTGCCACGGCTGCTGGAATGATGAAAACTGAGGACGGTGAGTTAGATACAGGCAATTAGTGCTTTAACAAGTATTGTTCAGGTCCCTGTTATAAATACTTGATATAATTAATTTAAACGGACAGCAAGTAACATCGTCCATTCATAATCATTTTATTTGCGATTCCAGTGAAATGTGTCACAGTAGCGCAAGTCCAACAGCAAATGCAGAAACCCGGTGGCCCTCCAACTTCTCCGGGTGGCTCGGTAATGGACTTGTCAACCTCCAGCGTCACATCGACGAGTCCACAGGTAAACATCTACCTAAGAAACTTCCGAAACCAGAATAAACGACACGGTGATCAACAGATTCTTAAGAAAACGCGGTGGTACTCATTACAGGCGCCACCGTACGGATCCAACAGTCTTAGCCCTCAATATGGAGGCGGCCAAACAGTAGGCGGCAGTCCTCAAGCTGCAGCAAGTCCGCACTTGACCGCAAGTCCTCAAGTTCCAAGCCCACAAGGACAGACCCTCGATCTCAGCGTGAACAGGCTTCACAGGTACATTTTATTGTTACTTAAAATTATGGCTCGTTGAAAACACGCGGAACCAGATTGAGAACGTTTTAATCCACGAATATTCCCCCCTCTCCCAACGCATGCTGCATAAAACAGAAGGGAGAGATATTAAATCGTACATCATCTTCATCTGATTACAGCGGCGCGCCGAGTCCCCAATATCCGACCGGCCACGGAGAAGCTGTGGCGGTCTCGGTTGGACCCGGTTTCCCGGCGCCCAGACCAATCGAGGAGCAAACCGAGCCTGTGGACTTCTCCACGGCGAACGAGCCGGTGAATTTCAGCGGGGGGCCCGGAATCAGGCCTGTGCCAGGCTTCCCGCCACCCGGTGTGCACGTCGCGGCGTACAGTCGAGAGAGCACCCCCGACAGCGGGGGTTCCCACTACATGGACGCATACCGCGATCCCACTGGTAAGCCATCGATGTTTATCGCTTAACTAGTCGAATAATTCGTTATTCGTCTCGAGAAAACGTTTTAGAACTTTTGAAGTCTATTTTGATGGAATGATAGATTTACGAATAAGAATTATTTTGCAACTGAGAGGCAGGCTAGTCCAAATTCATGTTTTCTTCCGAATTGAAATAAACATATGTACTTATGTGTACATCATCTTGTTGTTCCTTTTTTATTTAGCAAGGGACCACGCATAACTCAGTTTTGAAAAAGATAGAGTTGAGAAATTTTGTACAATATTACTGTATGCTGGTGATAAGTAGAAGCTTAACGTTGAGTTGGCGAAAAGCAGATCTTTATCACTTAATGCACCTCAAATTCCTTTTTATTTAGATCTAACGTTTTTCAATCAATTTGGGAAAATAAATTTAAATAATGTAAACGAATATACATTCTGTGTATTTATATAATTAGTGTAAAATTGTTATGGAGTTCTTCAAAGCTCTTAAGAGTTAGATAGTAGACTAAAGACAAAAGTACAACTTACTTGTTTCTTTACGTACGATTAATCTGCATATAACACAACACACTTCAGTCTTCTAGAATAACAAAGAAATTGCTACATCAATTACAACGAAAAATTCCATACAAGCATAAATTAAACAATTACGATACGCGCCATCAAACGAAAAGAAAATCCAATTAGACTCCTAACTTTTCTACCCTTCTCTTCGTCGCGTAGCAACGAAAGCATTCCAACCGGCAACATCCACATAAATTACCTGAACAAGCATCACGTCGAACGAACGAGTTCGTAACCGCGACACAGCATACCCGTTCTTGGCGATCCAAATTTCAGCAACCCAAGTATCGTGGTTGAATCGCACGCGACGCGTCCGCGTGTCGCTACATCGGCCACGTGTAATGTCAAGCGATGCGGGGGTGCAGCGAGGAGGTCCATGGACGCGAGGGCTACGGAAAAGAACAAAGAGCTGAACGCCCTCGGGGGTCGGTCGATGGAGAGAGGAGCGGAACGAGAGAGCGATACGCGGTTACAACCGTCGAATAAAAATTCGCCAGAACAGTACATGACTGCCATAATAGGCACCTATGGCCCAGCTCTCTCATTTTCCTCGGTCTCTCTGTGCCTTGGCATTCCAATCCTACAGCAACCCATTCTCTTCGCCCCTGTCGTCTGTTCTCTTGCTCGCGCCCGTTCCGGCGATCCTTTTTCCCCTTCTCCCTTTCATCCTCTTTCCAGCCGCGTGGATGTGCACCGAACCCGGCACCCTTCCTACAGGGCCACCTCCCTGTGGCGGTACACGACCATTGTTAATTATCAATATTTCGCGTACACGTAGCCGGCAAAAGTCCGGCGCGGCCAATATTGTGCGGACTCTGACGCTGGGGAGTAGTTATTGAAATTGAAACATTCGAGCACACAGCCGCGGCATGCCGGGTTCATTCGTTCGCTCGACGTCGTCGTGTTCACACGACGTCCACCGTACACGGTGGAGCCCTCTCCTCGTCCGTTGGCTATTTGCACTGCAGACGAAATGAATTCTTGCCGGTAAATAAACGCGTAGATTTTACAACGGTTAATCAAGCGACGCGTCGGTTTCGACCTTTGCGCCATGGACCTTTGTCCGGCTCTCGATTGCTTCTTGTCCTTGCTTTTTTCGCCCCCTCCCCCGCCCTGTCCGCAGCGCGTGGTTCTTTTATTTCTCAACGGACGAGAGGCTTCTTTGTTTACTTCGTTACTGTATCTCGTTGATTACGGGATTTTCGGGAAATTGGAACGCGCTACCTGCACTCCTCGCAGAGGCATGCATTTCGGACACGTGAAACGCGCGCATGTTCGCGCTGCTCTACTTTTTATTGAGTTCGCACATTTCTCTGGGCCGAACAATTTGTCGAGCGCTTGTACATCGTTAGAGGAACATTCTGCGGCTTAAGAATGCGAGGTACATGAAAAGTAATGCTTATAACTGGAATTAGGATGGTAACGATAGGCGAAGATCATGACTTACTTTAACGCTAGATTGCCGAAGTCAATTTGACTCACTTATGATTTTATCAAGTTCAAGTATCAGGTGAAAGGAATAGAAGTAAGGGCGTTCGTGCGAAAAATGTATTTTAAAAATAGAATATGTATATATAAAAATTGTTTTGAATAAACTTTCTTTAACCCTTTTTGTAACAGCACTGTTTGTAAATATTGTGTTACTTCGCTTGTCGCCGGCTGTTTTTGGGGGTTATTGGGAAATGATAAATTTCAAATTTTACTAACCTCATCGATAGTTCTCATGAGTTTTCAATCAGAATTCAATTAAAAAAATGTACATATGTAAATAAATGTAAAATTTCTTTGTTTTATATATTTCTGTATTTACATTTTCTTTGGTGCTTACTTAGTATTTCTCTTTTAAATGATACGAAGCAAAACAATCACCAACATGTAATGCAACTCTGCACGATTTGCATATCAAATTTGTTGTCTTTCTTTTCTTGTTTTTGGTACTTAGAAACATTCGAGCCCAAACATTCTGCGTTCACACAACAATCGCCCAATTCAAGCACTCATCAGACTTTCCCAAACTCGCATTCACTCGATCGCATTCCTACAATACTTCCTACAAAAACACTTGTTGACGCAAATAACTTATTCCACTTAAGTAAAGTAGCAACAAAATCCCACAGATCATCAACGGAATGCAAACGATACTAAAGCACTATCGCCAGCCACTTCTTCGCGCACGACACCACTGTGGTGTAGCCGGACGGCATAGAGTTTTATTTCTTTTTCAAACTTCAATTTCTATGTTTGAGTCAAATTGACTCGTTTCAGGCAAAATAGGTATACACCCAACATCCGGCAATTTAGTGTTAAAACGGAAAATCAATTTTACGCCTACTTTTGTATAACGTTTTACGATATTTGTTTTAACGTGTCATTGAAATATTTAGCGTTCCGCTGTTCGATAAAATTATGTTTTAAATATTTCTTGTTCCCAGGTTACGGACCAATGAGCCCGCACCCAGGATACGGAATGACAGGCGTTCAGCCGGAATATCCTGGGAACACGTACACCCCTTACCCCACTGCAGGCTACAATTGCGGTGGAACTTATCCCGGAGGTCCCGTGACTTCCGGTTACCAAATCCCAGCTGGCTATACGCCGACACCCTGCTATAGCATGCCACCCCCGCAGCACACGGTCGGGCCTCTCGATAAACCCACGGGTAAAGACGATAGGTAAGGAACTCGACAGTTTGTTTCCCTTTAAAAATAATTTCGCGGTCGTGAACAAATATATATATATATATATATATATATATAGGTATATATATACATGACGTTCCCGGTTCATCGGAAGCACAATACTTCGGAGAATATTTCAAAAACAAAGTCGTATGCAAATACTTTTTCTAATTCTGGAGTTCGACATCAAACTAGTTTGCTTTTACGAAACTGAGTCAATTTTGATGAACAAAGTTATATCAGGGGTACACATAATCTCCTAATTTTACGAAAGAATGATCGTAATTATTCCTCTTAAGTATTTCAAATAATTGTTTTAAATTCTGAAGCTTTTGAGGATGTAAACTCGGAATCAGTTAATAATCGTTACACAATTATAATTTTTAAATATCCACGTATAAATATCGTTTAAACGCGTGTATCCATGTCAAATACATATTTCGAATGTAATTATCTTAACGTTCAGATTTACCTACTCAAAATACGAAGCCACCCATATTTGCCAATTTTAACCCTTTGCACTCCAATTTAATATGCCAATGAATTACCGCTAACTCGGAATTCATTTTTTTATTCAATCAAAACAGAACTTTTCCAATACGTTATTAGCATACTTAGCTGTAACATTTCATGAGTATAATTAAAAAAAATGAAAATTCCACAAAATATTTATTTATACAGATACAAATTTTTACAAAATACCTCCCAGCAGAGCAATCCAAAAATATAATGTTCATACATTTATATTTGCATAGATGTACACAAAATCATACTTTATAATCCCTTGTAAAATGTATGACGTCGCATACGCTGAGACATACAAGCGCAACGGTAAAACTTGTGACGTCGCATACGCTGAGACATACGAGTGTAAAGGGTTAACAACAAATTTTAGTCATTACCTTAATTACAACAGAAATTAAACTTATCCTTGAACAAAACCGAAACATTCTTGACTACCAAAAAAAAACAACACGATTTATGCGTGCGCCTCAGATGACTCCATACCAAACGACAAAGTCGTAAGTAGAATAAGACGTTAGCCAGTCAGACCGCGATGAAACGCCACGAACGTTCCATTTTGATGGATCTCAAGTGTCCGATGAGCCGGATCAAACGTCAACGCGTTTGTGACCGTGCATGCGAGCATCGCACAATTGGTACTTGCCTTGCGGAAAGAGTCGCGCGAATCTCTCTCTCGCGGCGTGCGCGTAATATTCGCGGGCGAGAAGGCACGGAGGCAACACATCGGCGGCGAACGACGGCGCAGAGGGAGGCGGAGGTCGCGCATACCTACCTCCATTTTGTTAATTAAAGTAATTACTCTTCCTACCGAAAGTGCCAACCTTATTCTAATTGACGTAAAGCTCGGCGGTACGGTGGAGTAGGCGCGGTTCGGCGCATAAGGAGAGGAGGAGGTGGAACGAGGCTGCTGAGGAGGGTCGGGGGCGGGGGCGAGCTGCCAAGGGTGGATAAGGTCGGGGATGGAGGTGGGGTATAATCAGTTGCCACCGCACTGGATTATGGGGCGAGACCCGCGTCGTCCCATCGAGGTTAGACCCTTGAAATGCACCTCGGATACCTCGGGCAAAACTGGTTTCCTCTCTTTTCTAATCTCCGCCCAGCCCGGAATTCCGCGCGTCCGTTCGACAACGTTGCCGAGATTCTTGGAGAAAGTTCACGCTTAGGGTGGTAACGCGTGCGTTCGTGGAATATCGTTGCAGTTAGGGGGACAGATCGAGAGAAAAAGGGTAGCTTATCTGAAGTACCTACGCCGAATGCGATGATAAAATGGCGATATGAAAGTTTCGATTGCATCTTCAAATCTGATTAACAGTTCGACGGTAGCTGTCAAATATTTTTAACGTTATCAGTTCAAATGCAATTGCATGCAATTACTGAGGAATTCAAGTGTTTCATTATACACATGTTCCCGTTCGACGAGTTCGTTTACAGTTTCGATCGTTTACTTTACAAACTAGCTTCTAACATTGCGATCCTCGCTTTTACAAAACGTTAGGTGCTCCACTTTATGGTTAAACATAAAAGCTTCGTTTCTCTGTTATACGTTTCATACTTCTATAATTTAACCCTTAGCGCTCCAGGCATATCTTTTTATTCATATGCAACAGTCTCTTTTTCAGACAATTCTGATTTCTTCGTAGAAAATACGTCTTTACCGTCGCTCAACTTTACATTCTCAACGTAACATTCTTCCATGTCTTTAACCATAAAAATTGGTCGGAAGGTAACTTAACCCTTTATCTGGTAATGTTGACCTCAAGCAACATGTATTTTTAGCAGCTTGCATGTGAAAGAGCAACATGCTCTAATTATTTATGCCCATTGCATAAATTATGCTAATAAAATTTTTTCAGCTCTTCACTCTCTTAAAAAGGACATATATACTTAACTTGGATAACTCCCAAATTTTTTTTATTTGAAATTTCAATGCTTGTGAGATAAAGGGTTAATGGCAAAGTATCCGCAATGTAATCATATTAAATGCAGAATGTCTCCGCAGCGGAGTGAACGGAGCGCTAAGGCTTAATACCCCAATATATCTGTACCTCGATGAGAACCAAAAGGAACATATGTACAGGTTTCACCCCAACCTTTCGAATTTATCATTAGATCTCTTCACATCCTAACAAAATAACATATCGTAACGTTTCTGCTCGTAGAAATCCCTCCTTCCCCTCCAAAAAAAAAACTAATCACGCGAAACAATAAAAAAAGAAAGCCACAAATCTTCCCAAGACGTGCTTCCCAGAAAAGCAATCGTCCCCGTTCATCCCCATCGATGATCGTTCACAAATTCATCCCCGTAAACGGATCGTAATGAACAGCACGTCAACGAGCAACGACTGCGCGCGACTTATCCGTCGTTCGTATGAAGACAGAGAAAGCGGGGCGGTTAGACGGAGGCTGGGGAAATACGGAAGGCAGAGCAACGGGGGGCGTACCACGGTGAATTGCACTCAAGTCCGCGTCCGTCGGCCCGGTTGGCCGGCAATATCGCGGCTACTCAAGGGCCATCGAGGTTTTCGAGGCTTCTCATAGCCCGGCGGGTAGTTCGTTCATCTACGAGACTACGAGGAGACGAGAGAAAAAAGCAGAAGCAAACTGCTCTCGTGCTCTGATCCGCGTATATTCCTTCCGCCTCCTGCTCCTCCTGCTGCTGCGCCTCTTTTCCTGCTATTTCTCCACCAACCGGTGCCGAACTTTTCGGGCTTTTTTTTGTTTCTCTTCATCCGTCTCTCTCCCTCTCTCTTTCTCTTTCTCTCATATGTCGCTATCACGCCCGGCTGTTCGTGCACGGCATCCTCCCTCTCGCCGGGCCGAGAAGGAAAAGTTGCGGAGCGCAATAAAACTTTCCGCTCTGTAACGACGCGACGCGGCGCGATTGCGTTGCGGCCACGCTCGTACCCTGGATGGCCGTGGAAATGCTGTCCGAGCCGAGTTTCGGAGATTAAACAGCTTCGATCGTTATTCGAAACGCGGAATTTTGATCGGGTCTTGATGATAGTACAGTGGCTGCAAATGGTTCGCTAGCAGATAAACATGTCGATGAAGATAAGTTTATTTATCTGATCAACGGGATAAATATTTATTCGTTGTGATAAATGTTTAAGCGGAGTACTCTATGCTGCTCTATAACAAACAGAATATAGTCTAGCCTTTGTAATAATTTATAAGTAGAAGCAGGCATATAAGTATTAATGATAAAAATGAATACTCTATACCTAAATAGTATTTACTCTCTTTTAATATTTTATAATTACACACAGTTATATTTATCTTGATATGTGCGTTATCTTATAGTGGTGCAATTGAAAAGCGATGAATCTATAGATATATAAAAAGAAAAATCGAAAATATAAAGTGACGTTCTCTTGAGATAATATGAAGATAATCTTTACTTTCTTTACTTTCTTTCATATAGATTCACTGTTTTATACTGCCGAGTTGTACACACGAGTTAATTATAAACAGTTTCCAATCGATTAATAATAATTTCATACGACTAACAAAGATTTATCACGGGAACAAAAATTATATGCTGTTATATGCAAACATCGTTTGCAGCCAGTGTATTCAATCCGTTTATGAATAATATGAATAAAAATGTTTGAGATTTAAATTATACGGTCATCCATTGCACGAGGCCGACGAAGGTGATATTAGACGAAGCAATCGCGTTGAGAGTGTCTCACACTGTGTTGATGTTGTTCGGTGCAGTATGAATATGAGGCGGCACTCGTTGAATTTCGCGCCTCGGCCCGCCCCCCGTGGTCGCGACGGCAAGGAGCTGATACAGTGCCCCACGTCGTCCTGTGATGGCATGGGTCATGTTTCGGGAAACTACGCTACCCACAGAAGGCAAGGCAGCATTGACAATTGACACTGACATTTTACATTCGACGACCACGACATCCGATTGTGTATAATTTATATATTGATATAGCGATGCAGCACGCACGCACGCACGCCAAACACAACACACACACACATCACACAATACGGACTACTGTACAGTTTAAAACCAGCATTGCCATTCGAAATCCCTACATGTGTAAAGTAGGAGAAATTGGTACAATTTACGCTATGGCTCATACTGTAATCGAGTATGAAATGAGAAAAAAAATAACGGGTGTCCTATAGTATCGAATTCCATCAGGAGTAAGTTGAATTAAGTAAGGATGCGACTAGATAAGAAAGGTACGCGTTATTTCTATACTGGCTTCTCAAATTCCGTCGCTATACTGGTGAAGGGATTTCGGATGGCAACGTTACTCAAAACTGGTACACAATTACTCCCTGGTTCCAAAGTAAAACTCCCTGAAAGTAGCTCGACTCTCCCTGTTCAATGAAATACACGATCCTATGGAACACACATGGCGAGACACACATCTCGACGACATATCCATACATTTAGATCGACCTCTCTCACAGAAATGCGAGAATTACATAGATGGGTTATTGCATCGATGCATATTGGTGGTCCGTGGCGTAGTGGCTTCTTAAGTGTTTTGTGACATTATACCATTTTATCTAGAGCACCCCTTCACCCCCCATCTCCTTGCTGAACCGGTCTTGTACTCACCTACTCGATATTGTTGTATATTTATATTACCATACATGTGAATATCCATATTGGTATAAATAGCTAATCTCTCTTATCGTTTCCGTTTCCCTCTATGGTCCCCTTTTTCTTTTCGTTCCACGCTCTGTCTATCTTGTCTCTTGTCCCCCGTCCCCCTTTTCTCTCGTCGTGTACCCCTTTCTCACGTACGCAACCAACCCCTCCACGCATCCCTAACGCACCCCCCCCCCTCTCTTGTTGCGTTATCGTACGATATATTATAACCAAAGTGTGTAGATGAGTTTCGTGTTGAATGAAGTACCACTTGCACCCTGTTTCGACCCGACCCCTACGAAAAGGGAAGGCAAAATCATTAAGACGATCACGGTGAAGAGCAGCTCCGTGTGCTCCCGAACGAAGGCTCACGCGTTCACGATGCTTCCACCAAGCTGTAATTAATATTCATTTTCATACGCATCTGAATATGTACATATGTATAGTTGATGTATAATTATACGATCACCGAACCCGTTCGTTCAAGAACCGCTTCGCCAGCCTCGAGTGGGCAGCCTCGTAGCGAACTGTTTTCTAATGACCATGTCAGAGCAGAACCCGTGATTGAAACGGGAACAAAAGAAAAAGCAAAAGGAAAGAAGAACCGAAATTAAAGAATAACAAGTCCACGAGAGTGCACCGCATCCGGCATCACGTTGTACAGTTGTTCAGCTATGAACGCAGAGAAAGACAATTGGCAATTGACGAGTTTCACTGGGGTCAGGTGTGAGTGTGCTCCCTGCTCTCCCTTTCAGTGTTCCTAGAGTAAGGCCAACCTTGTATTGACATGAACCTGAAACGTGATCGATCGTACGAGCGACACCTCATGAGTGATCCAACTGGAACACGGCGTTGCCATTTGCATGCTCTCACACGTATATATATGTATATATATAATATACAATATATATAATACATACGATCGTTGATTGCCCATTTCGACTGCGCGTCCACCTGATTCACCTGATTAGTCCGTGGGGAAGTCTGTTTGGATCTAAGATTCGCGAGGATCTTATCATTTAAAACCATCCTCTCGAGAGGGAACGTATCATTCCGCGGCACGTGTCAAACTTTTCCTGTTCAATGTCTTCGTTCGAACTGGACGCAAGGCAAGTCGACCAAGAGCAAAAGTCATACGCTGAGAAAGGCTGCTAATCTGAGAGAACGCTCTTAACGCGTGAGCAGGCCTGAGTAGATGATCTCGGTGAGCTAAATTTCACGAACATTAACCCTTTGACTGCTAAATACTTCCAGTCGAAGTGCTCTGCGTGGACGGCGCTCTATTAACAATTGTATTGCTCTAAACGGGAGATCGAAAAAATTGACAAACGCAAATATGCGTCCATAATCCGCTCGAATAACTTTGGGATGCATGTACGCGCCCATACATCACACGACTAGCTTTCGTCAGACGCATATACGCGCCCATAGCAGTCAAAGGGTTAAACTTGTAGCTGAACGAAACTTTTAATTTCGTCAAACGAAACGCTGAAATCTCATCGAGATCTTCTTTCGAACACTCTCAGTAGCGTCTGAGTATTGTGCCTGGCACCGAACGTAAGTACCCGAGACTTCTTGGCAACGTCGCGTAAATTGCATGCGATGTGTTGCTGAAGCCGTCGTTGGATGTTTCTGAGGTGTGCGTTCGTGATCCTGACCATGGGGATTCCTGCGCTATTTCTTTGTTGAACCTAATTTGTTTCACGGAACAACCGTTGTCGATTGGCTGAAAAGTAGCGCAAAATCGTCATGGTATACGTGGAACGAATTTAAACGGCAGACACTTTTGCTTTCTTTACAGCCTCTCCGGTTGCCCGCGAGCTGATCGTTCCCAGATCCAAGCGCATTCTCAAGAACTGAAGTGTCCCACACCAGGTTGCGACGGTTCAGGGCACGTGACCGGCAATTATTCGTCCCACAGGAGTTTGTCCGGTTGTCCACGGGCTAACAAACCAAAGAGCAAGCCCCGAGATGGACAGGACTCGGAACCATTGAGGTTCGTCATTATCGACGTTCTTTTAACACTCGAACACCTTCAATAAAACTGCTTTTCCATCCTCCGTTCAAGCTTCCAAACCTTTTATCTATAATATTTCTAATACCTTCTAATACCTAGTATTTATAATAACTAAACTGCCGATTTCTCTGCGTTTATGGGAAATTTAACTGTCAAGAAAAGTAAAGAGTGCAGATAATGTGTAAAAATATCCAAAACACCCAAAGTAAAGAACACGTTTTGATACTAACAGTATAAAATGAATTTTTGTATAAGGCTACTTGTTTACCCCTTTGCACTCCAAATTTTTAAAAAATTTTCTTTGCAATAATTCTATGTCATTTTATGTATGTACTTCATTTGAAATCCATGTCCAAAGAAAATTGATCAATAAGAACTAACCTAAACAGGTTTTTACTTATTTATTTTACCGGACAAATCCTTTGATGTATAGAAAAGAAAAAATTTTTTACTAATTGTATTGAAATTAGCAGTGAAAATTGCTAAACATTTTTTATTGAAGAACAAGAAAATTTTAATACATACAGAAAAACTAAATGCATACAGAAAATAATCTCTCTTTTCACTTTTAAAAATACCATAAGATTTAAAACAATGTCCAATAAAACATGCTGTATTTAACCTGGCAATTTGAAAATGTCGATTATGACTAGATTCGGGAGTAGGTACCTGTGAAAAAACCTGATGTCGAGTACCACTAGACATACGAGTGCAAAGGGTTACATACGTCTATAAAGATATGAATTTGACTGATTAACCAATGCTAAAGAAACATTATAATGCTCCTATGGTGGCAGTAAACGTGTTAAACGCCAAACTCGTGCACGCGTTTAATTTTTCTCTAGAAATCACCTTTCAGGCAATCGCCCAGTTACAGCCACCTCGAAATCAGCTCTAATTGGCTCCCGTAGATTTGATCAAGATTAGAGAGAAAGATAGAATGGGATTAATTAAGGGCGGTTCTGGTCTCTTGCGAACTCTGCAACTTGTGTTACACGTAATCGCGATCCCAATTTGCGCTTTCACCGCGTTCGCACGTTGCACGCAGCTACGTGGGTATCTTCCTGACCGCATTGCACGTGCTAAGATCCGCCGGCAGACCGAAAAGGGCAGCCCCAACCCTTTCGTCGCGGTGTCCCTTAAACCCCATCCGCTTCCTAACGCAAAGACGAAGACGCTGACTAATAACTAGCGGTTTCCGCTCATTTCATGCTCGCTCTGCGCGGATGGATTGTATGGTGTTGGTAATGGTGGTGTTGGCATTTCGGGCTACAGATGTCCAATCCCCGGTTGCGACGGCTCCGGCCATGCTACCGGCAAATTCCTGTCGCATCGCAGGTAAGATTTCCTGGAGGTTTCTCGTGGAGAATTCGCGTTATTGCTTAACACTAGGTTTACGAAACCCGTCGATTTGACGGGTCTTGGACTTCATGAGCAAAAACTGCAAAAGCAATTACTATTATTCCCAATCATTTTTGCTGACTTTCATTGATGGACTGATACGAATATACCCTAATCTGTTTCCCTCTCAACTCTGGTATTTCAAATTCTGTACGATGTATACCTATTTCTTAGTACATGTATATCAGAAATAGATACACAGAAAATGTCCGTAAATCTAGTGTTAAAGTTCAATTGATATCGCGATATAGCGATCGTATGCCATTTTTAAACACGAACGAATGAATTTTTTATTGAATAGCTTTATAGAAGAGTTGCATAAAATTGAAACTGATAGATCTTTTTGTTGATTTTGCATAAACTTTGATGATGGTTCAAGAATTATAAACTAACTTTCAAAGAGCTGCATAATCCTCAATTATGGATTTGTAATAAGTTCGTTTAGAAACTGATACATTTTTTGTTGATCTTGCGTAAGCTTTGGTGATGGTACAAGAGAACCATTTTGTGTTATCGATTTACTTCAAAATAAAGTTGAATGGAAACATGGTATTTAATGAGTTACGAATCATTTATCAATTTTGAAAATCTTGCATCGATCCTTTTCTGCTACAACAACCAATCGGGTCTTGTTACTGTTTTTAATAGTAAGTTCAAAAATAAATCTGACAAACTGTATATACAATTAGGAACATCAGAGAATTCCAAGCAACTGAAAGTATAAATTATTAAAGCGATCTTCCTAATTATCTCTTAAGACTTGTTGTTTTGCTCAAAAATCTTTCTTTTTAACACACCTAATATTTGATACAAATAGTGAAGTTTGCATGACTTAAGTATGTATAGTTTCCTTGTTCAGAATTGTCAATATATAATACTAATACTATATATCTTTTAACAATTACCTAATTGTTAAATTAGTTAAAATTGTTATAATTTTACTTTAATTTACCTAATTGTTAAATAGGTAAAATTTCTCTTTCATTTTGGAGAAACTTAATCCTGAAATGCATAGTATATAAGAATCTACCTACATAACCCTCATTTTCCGGAAAACTAGATTATGGTTTATTTATACGTTTTATACTTACTTACTATAACCGTTTAACAACTAACTTTTCTATCAAACCTCGAAAAACAAACCCAAACAGATTGTTAATTTTCTACCTATACTATCGAGTCATATAAGTTGGCAATTTGAAAATGTTTTTACATTTAAAGCAGTCTGATTATTAACGTTTAGCCCATCGAACAAGGAGTACTCCCATTTTTTCCTTAACGAAGCGCTGCCATTCATTCTATTTACTCTTGTTATTAATTAATCTTGAACTACCGTTGTTCACAGTTCATTAACACGGTCGTCACCACGTCACCCATATTTGGGTGACGCTCTATTTTTTAAAGTTGAATAGGATTTTAAATTGGAATCTTAAAAGAAATTCAATGGAATAAGCATTGAAGTATGATATATAAAAATATAAAATACGTAAAATAAAAATAAAAAGTTAAAATTTTTGCTGCTTTTATATTTTTTTACCCCATTTTCCTATGCAATCGGATTTGGGCTCAGCAAGAAACTCAGTCGAATCACGCTGGGCGACGAACGTGTTAAATGTATTTTCTGCTTTTCCATTGTACAATTTTTAATAAATTCAACACTAGTTCAAGACTAATTAATAACAAAATCGAACAGAATCAATGGCAGTGCTTCGTTGAGGAGAAAGTGGAAGATCTCCCTATTCGGTTGGCTAAGTATTAATAACTATCCTAAAACTTCTCAGTAAGAATACCTGTATCTGCTAAAGTCAAATATATATGTAGACAGCAATAATAGCTCCTTCATCATTAGTTCATTCGTCAACATTAGTAACAGCTGGGGTTCATCTCATAATTTGTAATTTTGTATATATTTACTATTCAAATAAATTTTTATATTTTGATGATTTCAAGATTTACAACGTTTGTAGCAGGGTTGATTACAAATTTCGAATATGACCTTAACACGTTGGATGCCACAGGGGTCACCGGTGACCAGCATTTGAACAAACGTCAATACTGATCGATTTTTCATTATTACCATCGTTAATGCGATGATTTGAAGAAATTAATGCAGTATAAAACATCTAAAAATGGTTACACACAGTAACTTATTTGTTGCAGGTAATATTGGGTTGGCAACTAAGTGATTGCGGATTTGAAATAAAAATGAAAATTCAAAATTTTTACTTGAAAATATGACTTTATTAATTTAGGTATTGTCGGTTTTTGTGCCATCTTTCAGACAGTATCATAATTCCATGTTCATAAAGCTTCTAATTTTTACCAGCAAAAAACTGAATTAAATAAGATTTTACATCATCAGTGTCATTAAAAATTGTATCATTCTAATAATTCTGCATGAAACGAAATAAATAAATAAAGCCTTTCTTTCAAGGCTTTATTCTCATATACGTCTCATAACTTCTGTATGCTTGCGATACGTACCTGTCTTTCCGGAAATAATACAATAAAATTTGTCTGAAACGCGTGTTTTATTCTTCCATTTTTAAATTGAGATAAAAACAGAACTAAATAAATAATCGATACAATTTTCTTACTAACTAAAGGTGGGAATCCAAACAACAAGAAAACAATATAGGTTAGGTGCTTTGAACACGTTGACAAAACGAAAAAATGTACTAAAACCATTTATCGACAAAATCCGCAATCATTTAGTTGCCAACCCAATATTTCAACAGTATAAGTATCGTGTAATAGAAAATTCATCGTCGCGCCACGGGCGAACCCTGTAAAACTGGCGTGGCATTCAACGTGTTAAATACAGACGTCTTTCTTATGTTTTTCAAACATGTCCTTAATTGCGGCCACAACGACTTGTTGCAGCGCATCGGGCTGCCCCATTGCGAACAGGAACAAGACGCGAATATTAGAATCCGGGGGCACGGTGGAGCAGCACAAGGCAGCGGTCGCAGCGGCGACGGCGATGAAGTTCGAGGGTGTGAACTGTCCCACGCCTGGCTGCGACGGGATCGGCCACATAAACGGCTCCTTTTCGACCCACAGATCCTTATCCGGTTGTCCGATAGCCGGACATGCGGTGAAGAAGCCAAAGTTCGAGGACATGTCGAGCATGTACAGCAAAGGAATCTCCGGTGAGGATCAAGCTGCCTCAGATGTCGTTGATGTCTTCGATTATCGATGCGCGCCATTATTAATCGAAGAATGAGAGAGCGAGAGAGAGAGAGAAAGAGAAAGCGAACAAACGAAAGGCAAATGGGTCGGCTCTTCGTGAACGAGTCGGCGAGAATCGAAAGTTTGCCGAACGATGAACGGGTTCGCCTTGTAAATATTCGAGATCTCATTCACGTCGAGCTACGGACCTGATGTCACGACGTGTGATTTTGCCTACCAGACGCGGGGCAAATGCAAGATTTCAGTAGAGTTAGGCATCTAGATCATCCGAGTTTGCCTTTTTTCAATCGTTTTCTCGCGCCGTACTCGTCCGCCGTTTTTTATAACAAAACACCATGAAATTGTTCGCGTTGGATTACGTTCTTGGATCACGGTGGCACGTGTGAAATTATCGGATTAGCGTGAACACACTGTTGCAATTCGGACGAGTCGATGGCAAAAGTCGTGGCAAAATTTGTTACCTTTATCTGTAAACTTGTGCATATTACGACCTTATACTTGATCCTATTGCTATGCCATACTCTGCTCTTCACGCAACGATGTGCTGTCATACCAACAAGAGTGACCTCGTCCTTTTTTCTTCCCGCTCCCACTTCTCTGTCTGCCCTGTTTTGTTCAGTTACCATTTCTTTGACCGTTTCTACTCTTAAATGTTACGTTACGTTACGTTCTCGCTCTCCTTTCTTTCTCCAAAAACGTTCGGTATCCAGGTGTTCTCGAGTTCTTTCGATCTCTCACGAACGGAGAACGGAGATGCACAGAGCTCGTTCGCCGACGACGAAAGCACAAAGCAACGAACAAAAAAAAAACAAAAAAAAAAAAGAAATGATTAGAGAAACACCTGAACTGTACACCTCGACCTCCACTGTGTCACTCTGCTTCTTCCTATTATTACGAGTTCGCGACCACCCGTCCAACGAAATCCTGTGTATCCCCACATTTACTATGTGCAAGAACAAAACAAAAGAGAAACAGAGATAAAGAAAAATGTAAAAAGACCAAAAAAAAAAAGCGGCTATGTGTCATGATAATGAAAAATAATATATTCTGATTTATTCTGGGATCACGATCAGCTCCTTTCCTGTCATTGAGCTTTGAGGAGAACATTTACTTTTGAAGGTAAGGGACTGACGTACTCGCCATTTGTTTTCTATGTGTTTTCGGTGTTACATACAAGATCCACACACCAGTAATTTTACTTTTTACGAGATGACGTCCGAGCGCTGGCGGTATCGGTAACAAAAATCTTATCACGGTCAGCTTCGATCGAGAATGTTCGTTATTTCTACTTGCTGTCGATTCAGCGCGATTGGAAAATGTTTGAAGAAAAAGAAATTAAAAGCCAGCACTCGGTGTCTCCCATTTTTTTCTTCTATCTGGTATGATGGCACCTCACGCTACCCCCCGATCACCCTAACATCATCTCTCCGATCATTCTGTTCTCCTGCGGCACTCCTGTCTCAGGTTCGTGCGTCTGTCGATGAACCGTCATGTCACTCGTTTCATCGAAAGAACGAAAAAGATTGTCGCGTGTGCTCGAGCTAAGACGCAGCTCTTTTCCATCACTTCAGCACGAACCGCTCGCAGAAGAAACCGTACCGATCCCACATTTCAGACAAATCCTCACTGCAGCGACTTGGGATACTTTCTAGAGTACTATACTGCCTAGCAAGCGATCATTGTCGCACGATAAAAGAAAAAAAAGAACAAAAAAAAAAAAATACGAACCTACGATTGTAACGATGCACTTGTTTTCCAAAAGCCAAAAGAAAAAAGAAAAGCTATATAATGTTGTATACCCGATCACAGACCAACCCAAATCGCTGTCCGAAGCTTTCCTGGCGCTATTTACATACGCTCTCGCCACATTCTCACATTTTATTGTATATGAATCCTGCACACCTGTCAAGAACTGCGTAACTAGTTACATCTTTCTCTAACAACGGGTCCAGTCACCTCTTTACGAAACTCACGTGTGTACGGAGCTCCTTTTTTTTTTCGATGAGCTTCGGTCGAGGTTTTGGGTTGATCGGATTTTATTCGTCTTCCTGGCTTCCGATGGTTCTCATCGAACGAGCCCGCGTTCTCGAGACTGTCGACAGCTTGCTTCGAAAGTGACACGACTCGAAACACCAGTCTTTCGATTAATCCAGATTAATCAAGTTCATCAACGAGAATATAAATGCTCGTGAAACAAAACCGAAGAAACTGCTCGACGCATGTTTCTGCAACTTGCTCAACGCGAAGAACATGTGTTTCGAGTTGTATGTCATTTTTATAGCAAGGTCACAGTGTACCAATATCAGTTTGACGAATCAATTAGATCAGTGCTGTGTCCGAGGAACTTTCAAATCCCTTCTAGTCACCTTCAATCGTACCAATAAAGTAGAAAGAGGGAAATGTTAACGTACTAGATTTGCTTATCTCTTTCTGAACCTCATAAAGGGTTTCATCCACGGACAGCACTGACCTAAACTAAAACGTCTCGAGAACAGGTTGAAAGCTGTTGGAAATCAGGAGATAGTGAGTTACAACAACAAAAAAAAGAAAACATAAAAGATGGAAACGAAAAGAGAGACAGGTTTGTTAAAGTGGACCGTGTATGTCCTATCTTCAGGGGTGGACACCAGTGGTCCGGCTCACGGGGGTGCGGTGGGTACGGGTCAGGGTAACACGAGTGGTAGCGGTACCGCCAGTGGCCAGAGCGAAGATCTCTACACACTGGAGGCCGAGATCACGGAGCTCCAGAGAGAGAACGCTCGGGTCGAATCGCAGGTGCTGCGCTTGCGCTCTGATATCACCGCCATGGAGAACCAGCTGAAGCAAGGTGAAAAGGTCAGTACGCTCGCACTCAGTCGGTAATCGATTGTTACCGTGCGCTGATAGGGACGACCGGGGGATTCCCGATTGCTAGCACTATAGAGCATTATCGAGTTTTGGTTAAAACTTTCGTTTACAAAGCAATATCCATGTTAAATGTCGCATGCCGGAATGTTGAATCCGTTTGGATTAAATGGGACACCGTGAAACCGTAACTTCTGGAAGTTTTGAGTGAAATTATGGGGTTTGTACCGTTCGTTGTTAACGTCAATTCCCATTGTTCAGGGAGTTCCCCTTGTTCCCTACGTTTGCTCATGAAAATCCCTATCTGTGGTCAGTACTGTTTCTATCCTTACTATCTGTTGCTCGCAGTAGCTTCAAATTTTGCTGGCAAATTGATTAAATGCGTATTTGAAGCGTAGAATCATTGAAAATAAATATCTCCTAGTTTTTTTCTTAAGCTAGTTCTACAATATGTAACAAAACAGATTGCATAGCAGTTACAAAAGTTGTTAAAAAGTAGATCAAAAAATATAATTTAATGACTAGTTGTCAGAAAATGTTGTATAACAAAGTTTTTGTAACTTTGTTATATAACTCAAACTGGCAGAAAAAGTACTGATTTCCGCCACCATATTGTATAGAAATTACAAATATGAAATACTTTCTACTTCTTTCAAACGTTCGATTTTCAAAACTCTAAATTATGATCTTTTGATCACTTTTAACCGAAAAACATCATGCTTCGCTTGATAAAACACGTGTTTAAACGAAGTTCCGTCTCATTCCAGGAAACAACGACGATTGCTCAGCGAAACAACAACCTGACCGAGTATTATCAATCGCTGCGCGATAACATGATCACGCTGCTGGAGCACGTGCGAATACCGAACGCCCCGGGCGGACCGCAGGAGAAGATGGGCCACGAGAACTTCGACAGTTACCTAACGAAGCTGCAGACACTGTGCACCGCCGACGGTTATTGCGCGGACGAGGCGAACAGGCCGATCTACGAAACGGTGAAGACCGCGCTGCAGGATTTCACGGTCCTACCGACACCCATCTGAGATCATCCTTAAAGCTCGACGATCGGAGAATGCAACGCGACACGGACGTGTTTCACGTGGTGAGACCTCGTTACCGCTGTGTGACCATGTGGAAACGGTAACAGAGACACAGGGGTTCGCCTGATACACGGCAACCCGGCAAGGCAAACTTTGTTCTGTGCGACACAATGTGACGGCGAAAAGTGTGCGTCGAATTAGAAACGAACAACGGACGATGACTGTGTTAGGATCTTTGTGTAAAGAAAGGTAAACGAACTTTTTACGAATTATCGGGTGATCTGCTGGTGTACCAAACATAATATGGTGCTTCTCGACCGTGAACACGGTGTATTCGAACAGGCTGATTGTATAGACTGTTAGTAAATGTTATAACAACGGTATCTATGATATCTACTGACGAATAGACTCAGTGGGATCTCGCAGAACCGTGCGGACTGACGTTGCTCATAGCGATCTCTTTTGTATATAAACGAATTTGTAGAGCGTAAGAAGTATCGGCGAACGACGAGCATGCGAGAAGCATGGCGGTCGTCGTGGTTGTAAATAGGGGGGGCAGAGAAAGCATTTATATGATATACATTATCCGATGAAAACGTTCATGTGGTTATCATCATTCTCTTTAAGGGACATGTAAAGAACGAAGAAGAGAGAACGAAACGCGAACCAAAAGAACGACACAGATGGATGGTTAGCTTAGATGTGTATATCGAGAGGGAACGTATCGCTCTTATCGCAGTGCGTAACTGTTACTAACTGTTAAGCCATTAAACGTTTAAAAAGAAAAAAAAATACGAGAATGTGGAACCGCTGATGAAACGTGAATAAAAATGCTGCTTCTGCTAAGATGAAAACGCGAAAAAAAAAAGAGAAGAGAGGTACGAGACGACGGCTACTTATAAATTACTAATTGCGTACTTATTACAGCTAGATATTATTACTACTATCATGTCACTGTTACAACCACCGAGATCGTTTCTAGGACTAACCTAATCCATTATTATTATTACCATTATCATTATTATTGTCATTATGATTATTATTATTATTGCTACCACTACTCTTACTACTGTCCGATTATACGATGTAGCGACGAGTACACAGGCGCATTTATATTATCAACGAGTCTACGAGAATACGGTGCAACAACGTTGTCCATAGGGTGTACATAGTCGACAGAGAGAAATTACGAATATTATACGAGAGTTCAGCGTCAAATCGCTGGATCCATTTGGCTAGTTGTGCGAGAGCGACGATCGAGTAAAGGAGAGGGGAAGGGAATGAAACGAACTCTGCTCGGGGAGCCTCAAAATGTTTAATCAACGATGCACGAGCACGAGGTTGCTCGTCAAAATGTCAATCGCAAGCACACGGGTGTATTTGTCGAATTTTCCAGCGTTAGAGGCGAGTCAGGGATCGACGAGATTCGTGAAACATCGCAAATCGTCGATCGGTCGAGGCAGAACGAAGGACACTCGTTCTTTTTCGTGCAATACTTTTTTGGAAACGTTCTGTGCGTTCGTTTCTTCTTTCCTATTTTTGTTGAATAATTTATTATCTAGAATAAACGAACGCGTGTTTGCGCGGTTATAGTCGGTTATAATGATTGTTGTACTTTTTGTTGAGGCATTCGCGTATTTCCGTACATTGTAAGTTGACGTTTTTAACGATTCGCGAGGCACACGAGGAGCCGAACGTGTAAATATCGGTCCCGCGCGCGCAAACGACAAATATCTTCTGCCCCTTGAACGCTCGATGATCCATAGATCGAACAGCAAGGTTTTGTCGGTACACGTCGACAAACGGGGACGTTTTTTGGCCATTTCGATACGTATACGAGGAAAAGAAGCGTTGTTTGATGTGAAAAGTCAATTCTAATCCGTTTACCGAGCAACGCAACGCGAAAATCGAGGTACTACTGGAAGCTGGAAAGATGATCGCCTGTAGCCGTTGTAGATCTATTTTTCTCAACGCAATCGTAAAAATTTTTTCGATTTAAAAAATTTTAAAAATCGTAAAAATACACAGGTATTTTCGTTATTGACTGAAACGGTAACATCGACGAACTGGATCACGCGTGAACGTGTAAAAGTAAGACTTTAAAATCAACTACTGAATTGAGGATGACAAGTTAGCTTTATATATATTATAATTTTATGTAATTTTACATAACTTTGCATGAACCATGCTTTTAACGAGATAGCTCCGAAATTAAAAAGTTAAAGTACCCCTGTACTATTTCCAATGCCAAATTTCCAGCTTCTTATAGCATTGTAAATGAGTACTCAAGATTTAAGATTTTAGGATTATTTAAATTTAAATAATTTTATTTAAAATTTTAAATAATCTTAAATGTTTAAAGTTTTAAATAACCCAATTTAAAATTTTAAATAATCTTAGATTTTTAGAGTTTTAAATAACCCAGTTTAAAATTTTAAATAATCTCAGATTTTTAGAGTTTTAAATAATCTAATTTAAAATTTCAAATAATCTTAAATACTTAAAGTTTTAAATAACCTAATTTAAAGCTTTAAATAATCTTAAATATTTAAAGTTTCAAATAATCTTATTTAAAATTAAAACGCGAAGAACGTAGAAAAACACTAGGAATGCCGGGAACCCGATAATTAGAGTGGAACGAAAAGAAATCAGACAAGAGATCGAACAAGATCCCTTAAATTTCGGAATTTCCAAAAATATCGATATTCCCAGAAAAATCAAAGATTCCGATCTCCTCCCGTCTAGACGTATCTTGTCTAATTCTGCTCAATATCTCGATTTCCCGCGCATTCCTGAGAAAACCCCCGCGAGAGGATCCAAGGTGGCGAAGATATTTCGACGTGCGGCGCTCATTATTTTGCAGACTGATCTAATGATTTTTGTCACGGTAGAACGAGACAACGTGTACATAAAGAAGGCGGGGAAATAACGGGACGGTAGACAGTGGCAGATTACGAGAGAATCGATTCGTTCGTCCGTTTTGCGGGCAGAGATAGCGAGGAGAGCAGTATACTTTAACCGAAAACACCGTGTAGTGAGAGTAATAATAAATTAATGAAAAAAAAAAAATAAAGCATAGCGATAGTCGGCCGACGATTACGATTAATCTCGACGTTATCATTATTCTTGTCATTGTCATTATCATTACGACTATAATTACCATCGTCACTGTGATTAGGATCTATTTTTTTGCTCAAAACCGCGAATCGAATATGCATACGCAGGCGGACACGGCGGGGGTGGAACGATCGTGATTCGTGGACGTTCATCGATCGACGATCGATCGTTTCCCCGCCGTAGATCGCCGTCCTGACGGTAATTACCGCTATCATTGCCATTATTACCATATTTAATATTGTCGTTACGTTCTCGTCATTATTACGATTATTATTGTTGCCGTTGATAAAGTTGTACGAATATATAAGTTCAATGACATGCTTTTAAGTAAGTATAAATGTTACTCCGATTGAATAAAGGGTATTTATCGATGAAACACACACTGGAACGTGTAACTCAATCACACAGTTGAGATTGCTTGATTTCACAAATTCCTTCAGCATTAACTTCAGCCCTTTTCACCTACATTACATCCTACTTCTTCATAATTTCTGCAAACATGTCCACGATATGAACAATAACAAACACGCATCTACTATCAGACCATCCCAATCCCATACGTCCTTTTTTATCTTTTGATGTGTAAGTTTTTATTAACCGTTTGAGTGCTAAGAAATTTTCTGGTATACAGGGTGTTCGGACAGCCCTGGGCTTAAATTGAAAGAGTAACTCCCTGAGACATTCTAAGACGAAAATCAAGAGTAACGATTTTGCGTTTGAGGCTTTGTTTACGAGTTATAACTAGTTAAAGATATCGTTTAATCCGGACCGTTGGACGCTTGAGCATCACTGTGAACTCAGCGACGTTACCGACCGAGTTGCCTCGGTTACCCGCTCTCAAGAGTCGAACGGTCCGGATTAAACGATATCTTTAACTAGTTAAAACTCGTAAACAAAGCCTCAAACGCAAAATCGTTACTCTTGATTTTCGTCTTAGAATGTCTCAGGGAGTTACTCTTTCAATTTAAGCCCAGGGCTGTCCGAACACCCTGTATATGCTAAAAGTGCGGGATAAAATGTGTAGTTACTTTTTTTGGAAAATAATAAAAACAGCAATAATTAACTTTAATTGTTATATAAAAAGTAATTTTTAGCAAATAAAAATTTTTAGATTTATCTCTTCATATTATAGTCATTTTCAGATAAAGTAGAATTTGACATGGTGCGTCTTGTAATTATCAGTGTAACACTTATCTTAAAAAAATGAAAATAATTTATAATTTTTATATCATCAAAGACCATAATTGAATGATAGTAGTACAAACTGAAATTAATATGAACGCAACCGCTTTCATTATAATAAACAGCAGCGCAATAGCGCTTCGCCTCACTCAAACGGTTAAAGAAAGCGATTTATTAGGTATGCAAATTAATTCGGTGCCTTTGTATTTAACTTCCGTTCAAATTAAAATACTTTTCTTGCCCTATGGTGATTTGAAAGTTACAACATTATACACTAAGGAACATTAAAACAATCATGACAACTCGGCATAATTTCACCTAATAACAGTAGACAATTTGACGTTCGAAGAGGAGTATTTGAGGCACTGCATTCTTTTTGGTTTTGAACCGAAGAGAAGTGTTTCTGGAGCTAAAGAAATGGTTTGTTCCGCTTTTGGTAATGATGCTGTAACGTATGAAACGTGCAAAGAGCGGTTACAAAGATCGGACAAACACG
>JAOPTO010001562.1:0-50446 GCA_033822845.1 Tetrapedia diversipes | reverse complement strand
AGCGTTTTTAATGTTACGTTGTTTTTGAGCAGTAGATGACACGCGTTAAGTGATTTTTGGTCGAATTTGTTATTTGTTATTTCAGTAATAAATAGTTTTATATTATTCATTTGTTGACGCTACTTTGCAGCTTTTTTAATGTTACGGTGTTTCTGAGTGTCAAGTGACGCGTGTTAAATGATTCTGCTTGGATTCTAATTGCGACAAGAAATCCTATTAAATTTAACACCAATATCAAAGTGTCAGATGATTAAATTCCGTGACTATAATTCATTTCTACTTGCTTCCGTAACAATAAATTCAATGGAATAATAATCTACAGAAAGACTAATGTAATTTAAGGTCCAAAACTATGGAATTTTTAAATACTGAGACAAACTATTAATTTTGATACCTCTGTTTAAATAAATGACGTTTAATGCAGTAGAAAGTTGTTAGTTCGGATATGAAAGTTACTACCCAAGTTTCACAAAACGCATTCATAAAATTTAGCACAACTACTGAAACAAGTTGAGCCCAGGAGCTTTAAATATTAAACAGAATCTCGTTGTTGAATGTACAAGAAGGTGGTAAGATTCGTCTAGGCCACCCTTCGTAATAACTTTATAGCTCAACTGTGCAGCTTTTAGTTTTCATTTCACGATCGCTGCATTTTCGTAAGTTAGGATTCGTCTAGGCCACCCTTCGTAATAACTTTACAGCTCAACTGTGCAGCTTTTAGCTTTCATTTCACGATCGCTGCATTTTCGTAAGTTAGGATTCATCTAGATCGCCCTTCATAGTAACTTTACAGTACAACTGTGCAGCATTTAGCTTTCATTTCACAATCTCTGCGTTTTCGTAGGGTAGGGTTCATCTAGGCTGCCCTTCATAGTAACATAGTGTCCATGATATCCAGTTATACCTGTATCCTAATTCAAGCCTATTAACACCGTCGCTGTCCCTTTTCAACTTTTCATTTCACCCTTTTCAGGTGGCGACGACTCCCTGCCGATATCCGTGCTCCGCGACGCCTACCTCCGGAACGGCAGCTACAACGTGTTCCTGGTCGATTGGGGTGCTCTGTGCGCGCCTCCCTGTTATCCGGCAGCTGTATCGAACCTTCGTCCTGTTGCTCGTTGCCTAGCAGGCACCCTGACCACGTTGCGGAACCTAGGCCTACCTATCGCTAGGACAACCTGCGTGGGCCACTCGTTGGGCGCCCACATTTGTGGGATCATGGCGAACTTTCTGCTGTTCAGGATGCACCGGATAATCGGCCTGGACCCGGCCAGGCCTCTGATGCGTCCTGGATACGTGAACCGCCTGGACAGCGGGGACGCGGACTTCGTCGAGGTGATCCACACGAACGCCGGCTATTACGGGGAGAGCGGTCGCATGGGGCACGTCGATTTCTGCGTGAACGGGGGCAAAGTGCAGCCCTTCTGCGAGGACAAGCCGAATTATCAGCTGTGCAGCCATGTATGGGCGGTTTGTTACATGGCACAGAGCATCGACAACGCAGGCCAAACGTCGATGGCGGAACCGTGCTCCAGAAGGTGTCCCTCTGGACCCAGAATCGCACCCAGGGCAGGTGAGTACGTGGTCATGGGACAGCACACGCCGGTTGGAACGAGGGGGTCCTTCTGCTACACCAGCAAACACCCACCGTACTGTCCCAAGTACAGAAACGGGCATGGCGATGAAAGATGCTGCGTGCCGGAGGACAAGCCCACCACGTTTTAGAAAGAACAAAAGGGTAAGGAGGGGTAGAGTATAAGACTGTGTATAAAACGCGACCACGAGTAATAATAGAATAATAATGATGAACGGAGGTACAGAATTTGTAAATCGTGATGTATCGTTTATTTTTTTTATACTTTTCTACCTGAAAAAGTGTTAAGAAGCGTACAACGGTTAATTTTGTATACTTTTCTGTCTGTAAAAGTGTTAAGAAGCGTACAAAAGCTTTTTGAAGTTTGCATGAATCGGTTAGAGTGGAACTACGAAAGAAATTTGAGTTCGTCGATAAATCGATGTTTTCTTTCTTGAAATTGCGTCAACACGTAGACGCTGTAAGTAGTAACAGTGACGAAGATCAATCGTATAGTGTCTCGAAAAAGAAGCAAATCAACGCTCGAAGCAACAATTTCGCGAAATCAGTATTGTCGACTCGGCTGCATTAAATTCATTCGTTCATTACCCTTTAAAGTGTTACAAAATTCCAAGGAAATTATTTTCAGAAGATTATTTCATCATTACGTAACGACCTTTTAATTCATCTTTTTTCATCTAATAAGATAAACAGTTGAATAGAAATGAATGACGGCATTGAAAAGATCAAGGCGAATAAAAAAGTGAAGGCATTTAATTCGAGACACCTTGTATTCGTCCAAATGGAAAGTGGTTGGACCACTTACGGTTGCAAAGATGTAACATGCTATTTGCTCAAATTAATCAACTCCAAACGACAAGTGTAAACGGTATCTAGATCGAACAGGTTGTTCTTCGTTGCCTAATCGATAAAACATGCAGGTGCCGGAGGACAAGTGGATCTTCGTACGGTACCGTGACGCGTGTTAGTTCGATTCCGGAACATGATTGCGTATTCAGACTTGGTGCGTACCGTCCGGAAAAATCTGGTGTTCGTGATCTACCGACTGATCAATCCCGTTAACCGTTCTACTGAACCTCACTATATATATATTCACGATAATGTTCAGCGAGCGAGCAACTGTTTTTCCAATCCTTTTTTGTCGAAGCGCAATCCGTTTTTGCAATGATTTGCAGATTCAAGTTACTTCACGATAAAAGTTCATAGTTTACCACAATAGAGACTCTCGTGTTCGAGACTCACTTGTCCGATTAGCCGAATGATGTGATGATGTAGCTGCTTGTGTTAAAAATCTTATGTGATATAGCAGCTAGGAAAACACAGAAGCTTTAAATATTGAAAGAAATATAAATTTTATTGATTTCCATTTGAATAAATGTAGTTTAATGTAGAAGAAAATAATTATTCTATTTTCTGAAAATTCCATTATTTCGCCACTTTTGTCTCCAAATTTTGAATATGAAAGCCTTTACTTGGTGGATAGCATACATAGCTGCTTGTGTTAAAGAACTTATGTGATATAGCAGCTAAGAAAATATAGGACCTTTAAATATTGAAACAAATATCAATTTTGTTGATTTCCATTTAACTAAATGTAGTTTAATGTAGAATAATTATTCTATTTTCTGAAAATTCCATTATCTGACCACTTTTGTGCTCAAATTTTGAATACGAAAGCCTCTACTGTGTTAGGTAGATGTTTAAAGTACAATTGCAAGATAGAAATAGAAATTTTCAAACCGTTTACCACTAAAACCGTCAGTCGAACAATTGAGAATGTTTAAGTACCTAATTACAAGGACTTACAGTGGTAGCAAAAAATATTTATATAGAAACTTTTTTAATCAGATACATCTGCTGTATAAATATTTTTAGTAACCACTGTATTTAAATATTTAAAGTCTAATACAATGTGTTCAGTTTTTTATTTTTCGACGTTAGATTATCATTTTTACAATTCAACTTTTTTTAAAGCACCTATTAAAAAAGATTTTATCGTAATCAAAGTTTTATTTAAAAAATTTAAGAGTCACTTACAAAATAAAAAAGAATTTTAAATATGTTCCCTGCTTTGTTTTTAGATTAACTGGATTTAATAAAAAAAAGACGATAATAACAATTAATATATAGAATAATATAATAGAACAATAATAATATATTCAGACTATATATTATTTCATAAGATATCAAAACGTGACGATTAATTTACGATAAGCAGTACTGTATAATATGTAATGTATAATGTTTAAATAAATTACAAAGCCAAACATCTAACTTTAACTTTCTTAATTACTAATAAACTTTTAACTTTAACCTTCTTTATTACTATACGTTTTCTGCACGTAATTAGTGAAATGACGTACCTATGCAGTTAATCGCGAAAGTATTTAAACACTAATATGATTCTTATAGTCTTACTTTCTAAGCTCCCTAATTGCTCTAACCCATATTTTATATTATAATATAAATTGTCTTGCAATTATTCTGCTTACCTCTCCATACAACTTAACATTACCTATAGCAATATTTTCAAACACATACATGGTTCACACTGTTATTAAGTTTCTTATTAACACTAAAACTATCGACAATCATGGTGTACTTATTTGCATGGAAGAGATCAAATTGAAAATGACATGAAAAGATATTGAATACACAGAAAACAAATCTTTATTTATACTTTCTGCAGAAAATCATAGTAAACTTTGAAAGTTTTACCATAGTGACTTTATAAGGCTGCTATGAATAATAGTTCTAGTGTTAATTCTTGTATAATTTAGAAATTGACACTCTATGTATGCCTACAACAATCTTATATAATTTATCGTAGACTTTTGCGCGAAGAAGCTTTTAAAGTGACAACATTCTAAACTCTTCCTTTCTTCAAATTTCTGCAATACTCAGAATGACTTCATGGTGTTTCCAAATTTTTGGCCGGCACTGTATGTACCCGAAAATACCGGAAGCATATTGGCAATCCCATTTACACGGTCGGTCCTGTGCATTTTAAATCACTGTAACGAACAGTTTCGTAGAAAGTCGAACCATCTGTTTTTCCGTCGTTAAGCATCCGCCCGGATCCTAGCCTTCGTTCCGTCATTGCAACGCGAAAGCGTTTAAAATTCTCACGATTCGACCGATTCACAAGTGTGGCCGGTATTACAATGCACAAGCGATTTCGCTGGGAAACCCGACGGAGGGAAAAAAATAAGAAGTGCATCGAGAGGACTTATCGTTGCACGGAAACTCGTCGACAAATCCAGACGCCGTCGAGTAGCCGACGAACCGGCGCCCCGCTGATTCAAAAGTGTTTCGGGAGACATCGATACTAGAAGCTGCCAGGGATCCTTGGACAGGCGACACGTAGACGCGACACGATCGTCGACAGCAAGAATTCGTGTCTCTACAGATATACTTCCTCTTGAGAGCAGCGGTTTTCGAAATTTGCCTAATGACCAAGCTACCAAAATGTCTTCTCTCCGGGAGACAACTTGTTTGGTGAAGGACCCCAAGGCCATGGTGTATCTCGTTGGGTGTTCGATTTAATTTTATGGACGATAAACAAGCGTTTCATTTTACTTCCTCGTTGTCAGAAAGATTATATCGTAAACGTAATGTTTTAGAACGTGTTCATGTGAGATATGACTTTGTTACTTCTTAAATCGATTAATTATTTTTGGTAGCTATTTTCCATTTAAATAATTAATTCAAATTAGCGATAACCACCGACAATTATTTTTGGTAGCTATCTTCCATTTAAATGATTAATTAGAATTAGTGATAACCAGCGACAATTGTTTTTGGTAGTTATCTTCCGTTGATTAATTAGAATTAGTGATAACCACCGACAATTATTTTTGGTAGTTATCTTCCATTTAAATGATTAATTAGAATTAGAGATAACCACCGACAATTATTTTTGATGGTTATCTTCCATTAAAATAATTAATTCGAATTATTGATAACCACCGACAATTATTTTTGATGGTTATCTTCCATTTAAATGATTAATTCGAATTAGTGATAACCACCGACAATTATTTTTGGTAGTTATCTTCAATTGATTAATTCGAATTAGTGATAACCACCAACGGTTATTTAATTGCTTTTAAGTTGGTTTTCTCTATTATTTCGCGTAATATGATAAAATAGGCGAAGTTTAGAATAGTTTGTAATTTTTAAGAGCTTAACGAGTAAAAATAGGATGAAAGGATTAAGAAGGGATTAAGAAGATAAAGTTACGGTTTTATGTAAAAGGTAATTTATTACAACGATAACGCACAGTAAAAGTACTGTCGATCACCTTAAACTATGAATCTTAAGTAACGTCAATTCGGTGACAAATATTTTGGTATTTCAAAGGGCACAGTGTATAAAATTTATGTATAAAGATATGGTAATATACATAAATAAACATATATGCTTAGTTAACGATTATGTAAAATATAATACAGCGTTTATAATACTGGCAGACTTTATTTATCCGCATGCTCCTCGCATTCGGAGCATATTAAGGAACCACGTATCCTTTAACATTAATAGTAATTATATTTATCGTAATTATTCGTTTGTTTGATCCATTCGTAAGGCACTAAATTATTTCTACCGCTCATTTTGCTCCCAAAGAGCAAAGTCTTCTAATTATTGCAATTCAGTTAATTCTTCTGACATTCTACGTATAATGTAAGATTTCCTTATTGTCCATCCTCTGCAAAAGTTGATTTGACCAACACATCAGGTACAAGGAAATCGTACGAAACATTCAGTTATAATCATCTTTGGTCCTCTATCAACAATTGGGACGATAATATAAAAATTTAAATGTATCCTATTCATTAGGTTCCAGAAAGACATTTTCTTTTTTTCTCGTCTCGTTATTACTATTACATCTACCAAAAGCGTAGACTCGTTTGTAAAACCTTCGAAAAAATTTGGAATTCAGATTTGTTTGTTCACCTTCATATCCTCGAATATGAATACACCTAAGTCAAACTAATTTGACTTAGTATCGAAGCATAGGCACCTTCGTTTCTAAGTTTCAGAAATCTTTGGTTCTCTATCCGCATTTCAAATCGTGCGACCAACAATCGTTCATAATTAATCAAAGAAATATAGCGAAATCGTAAGATTATTTAGAGGGCCCAAACTTATTACCTCGCTATATTCGCTTAACACTAGAACTACCAGAACAATCAAAATGACCAACTGGTGATTATTCATAGCAGCCTTATAAATTCACTGTGGTAAAGCTTCAAAAATTTACTATGATTTTCTGCAGAAAGTATAAATAAAGATTTGTTTTCTATGTAATTTTCTATTTGATTTGTTTCATGCAAATAAGTACACTATAATTGTCGGTAGTTCTAGTGTTAACCCTTTGCACTCGAGAGGTGACTATTAGTTGTCTAATGGTACTTCAAAAATTTTCAAATTCGAAATATTCACTAAGATTTGCCTATATTAAACGTCATTTAGTTTAGTTAAGCAATATACTAAAATTGACATATATGACTATTTAACCTCTGAATCTGGCTAACAAACAAACTAACTAAAGTCTGAAAATTTGCAAAACTATCATCTGGTGACTAACAGTCACCTCTCGAGCGCAAAGGGTTAATTGAGCGAACTTCTATTCTATAATTAATTCACATCTTTGAGACAAGTCCCTTCTTGCACCAATTATTTCACGTATCGAAACAAATCGATCACCATTTCTTTTCTTTTATCTTTTCAATGAAATTTCGAGAATTGCGGCATCGAGTGATAGGGTAGCTTCGCGAAATCCGGATGTAGCGACGGATGAAACAGCCGAAGATAATACGCGGGTAGGTTGAAGTCACTGAATCTGGACGTAGATGAGGTGGTCACCGTGGAAGACGAAAATTGAGGAGCGGAATCGATCCAAGGCCTGTGTAACCTTGGCCGCGTGTCTCGATCAACGTCCCTGGACGGCGAATTTTGATGATTGATCAATGGAAGAGGTGGACTGATTCCGCCGCAGCTACTGACGCCACTGTCGTCCAGACTTCCGGTCTCGCTGGATGCAGTCCTGGGCCTCTGATTGGCAACATCCAGATGGCTCGATGGTCTGTTCAATTCGGATTCCGAGGACATGTTCTCGTCGTCGTCGTCGATGCGGCCCGATCTTCCCGCTTCCACCTGGAATTTCCTCTTGCACCGAGACTGCCCCGTTTCACGGAACCCCTTCGCGAACGGGTTGTTGTTGATCTTCAGCTTCGTAATATTCTCGTTCTGAGAAGGAAAATGTGTATGCGATTATGCATGGAGAAATTTGTATAGAATACGCATGTTTGCCTGAATTCACATTTTTATAGAGACAACTGTTAACTGTACAAGAAATGAAGCCCGAGTAGATGTACATTTTGTCTTTTAATTGGTAAAATTCTCACGAGTGCATAAAAATCCAGAGTCTAATGGTAGATATGAATACAAGGTACCTACTCAGACGAAATTACTTACTTTTAACACGTTCGTCGCAACGTCACCTATATTTGGGTGACATTATTTTTCTTAAAGTTAAATAGGATTTTAAATTGGAATTTTAAAAGGAATTCAATGGAATAAGCATTGAGGTATAGTATATACAAATATAAAATACATAAAATAAAAATAAAAAATAAAAATTGTTCCTGTTTTTATATTTTTTTACCCCAGTTTTCTATGCAATCGGATTTGGGCCCAACGAAAAACTCAGCCGAATCACGTTGGGCGACGAACGTGTTAAAGAATCACAAATGTGTACTAAAATTAGAGACAGTTTTTATTCGAATATGTAGATATTTTACCTGATAAGCAGTCACGGCAATAAATTCCGTTTCGTTAAATTTGAACGATGAGGCTGGATGAGAATATAGATCACTCAATCTGGTCGCGTCGTCGCATCGAATGATCCAAATCCGTGGAATGTATTTGTGCATGGACGTCAGGACCACCTGCGAACAAAGATTAATACACTCGTTAATTATCTCTGAAATATTTTAATGTTTATGAACCTACAAATTAAATTGTGTTTAACCTTTGCTGTACTCTAAAATATACCTATGTGTTCTTTGAAAATTATCCTTTAACACGTTCGCTGACATGAATGCTATAGCATTCATTTTTATTGTGATACAGAATGACGTGGATGCTATAGTATTCAAATTTTAAAACCAATTATTGTTAATACGGTCATTAACGACATCTACATACTATTATTTGTAAACATGACTCACCGGTCATATCATATGATTATTCAGTATATAGAAAGCAGCGAATGTATAGAGACGTGAAAGGGCTATATATATAATTATACTGTTAAAATTATATCTAAACCAGGTTTATGGGACCCGTTAATTTGACGGGTTTCGAGCTTCATGAGCAAAATTTGCCAAAACAATGACTATTATTGTAGAAAAAAGATTCTCAAGATTATTTATTATTATTAATAATTACTAATTAAATGTTATTTTGATATTTTTGGGATATTTGTTCGGGAGCACCTAGAACCCCAACTCTGTTTTTAAAAAGAATTTTCAATAATCTCGCCGGGGATATACCTAATAATTTCCCAAATTTTCACGACGATTGGATGAATGCTTTTTGAATCTATTGAGTACAGACAGACAGACACACATTCATTTATACATATATAGATTAAAAGTGTATTTTCTTTCTCCTTTTTTTCACTGCCCATTTTTAAACAAATCCTAACAATTATTATTGATTTAATTTTATATAACCCCGATTCAAATATCGTCGTGGATGCTATAGCATTCGTTGATTACAACTGTTAAAATGTGTGATATTCTGATTACTCTTACAAAATGTGTCTAATCACATATCGGATATCATTATTAATTTAGAAAAAAATCACGTATCTATTTTTGCACCTCACGGAGCTTGTTACTGTCCGCGAACGTGTTAATAGTAAATTATTCATCGTTTATCCCGTTCGATTGATTCAGTGAGTGTAATAAGATCGTATGATAAAAAGAACACAAACGCTAATGGGGATTCCCGGTTTTTATCGCGAGGAAGAAGAGATTCCCTTCATTTGGCCGGCGCGGCGTACGAACAGGGAGAATTTTATTAAATTCGTAATTAGTTTGAAGAATCGTCTAAAAGGGCGCCGCTTCGTCAAGATAAGTTGGCGCCTTGCTAAGGATGCCGACGACGGTGGAGACAGACGCGATTCTTGAAAACCAGACTGGCTCTTCAACCTTCTCGGAATCACACGCTCTCGACCTATTCAAAATCTTGTGTGAACCGTAAGGCAGCACAACGAAACTTTGATTATTCAAGTATATAGGTTCTTCGCTAGCCGCGCATTACGACACTTTTTTTTACCAACATTTGAGTACCCACTTATAGTCCATCTAATGAATTAAAAACAAAATATTTCTTAACGTTGAATAAAAAATATGTTGAAAACAATTAATTACTGTAAATAGTGTATATATGTAAGCTTTGTGCGTGGATGGTGTCCCGCCACCAAGGGGACGGTATAGGACAAGCGGCGACAGAAGAGATAGAGAGAAAGAGGGATTGAGAGGCTAACCAAATTTTCAGTTTTCTGAATAGCTAGAAAGATTCTTTCATGGTGAAATAGTGATAGGGAAAATAGTATTATAGTATATAATAATTGTAATAATTATAATTATAATAATTATGTATATTATAATATATAATACTATTTGTAATAGTATAAATATAATAATAATAAATGTAATAGTATTTTAGTGTTATAGACTTATTAAGAGTGAGAAGCATAGACTTTTAATTACCGATCTCCTATTTTTTTTGCTTCCATAAGCCTCCACATATTACATATACATACAAAATATATATGTATATAAGTAATTTAAATATTTTCCCGGAAATTCTCAAGCTAGCAGTACCTATACTTAATGTAAATAAAGTATCTGCCCGATGTTACCAATATTTAAAGTAAGTCCGCAAAGTTAGAAATAGAGAACGAATATTAATTTATTATTATACTTGTAACTGTTTAATATTTCCACCTGTTTTCAACTATTTTTCGCCATCTTTTAGATAATTAATTTGTCTAAATTTAAGCAAGAAAGTGATCATACAGTGCTTCAGAGTGACATCAATTTGCATAAACCGTGAAAAATTCTGCATACACCTTCTACAAGATGATACAAGGAAAATTTTGTCGTTCCCTATACAATCGAATACAATTGAAACATCGTGTTGATAACATCGATGACGACAGTGCCTAAAAGAAAAGGCCCATGGTCAAAGAAAATCTGTGTACCACAGGATTCTCCGTTTTAATAACCACCCCTCAGGTATGCACTCGAGGCGACGCAGATCCGCAGAAGTAATTTCCCGGATATTGACGAAAAATTTGAAAGAACTGGCAAGGGGCGCCGTGGAGGAGCCAGCTGCCAGGACTCGTCCTTGCCTGGGCGTAAACAAACCCACTCGCCGAGAAAGGGAGGTATATCGATTACAGGGTGTCGTAGAGCGTGTTAATCTCCGTTCTTCACGGACAACGGCCGAAACCGACGTACCCGGCACCATTTTGAGTAGCTTAAGTCCCCGGAAGGTACGTGCACGCGGTACGTGCCTTTCTCCCTCGGAGATTTTAATCCCAACCCGGGCTCCCGTGCGCCGCAGACCAAGTTTACTTCGCTTCACCCGGTTAACGGGGCCCCACGTTACTTAGCAGGCCAGGCCCATTAAGGATAGAATATAATTTGACTCATGCCGAGAAGGGAAACGAGGTTAACGATGTGCGTTCAGGTGAGCACAGGTGCAATCGAACCGTCAAAGTTGCATGTTCTTCAAGATAATTCTACACGCAAATTAACCCTCTATGGGCCCGTGTAACCTTCAGGTCACATGCTAATTTATTGACATTTTAACAAATAATTTGTTTTTTTCATGAGATGACGTACAGGGTAGGGTTGCTCAAGTCGTATCCCTTAACACTATTCCTAACACGACCGGTCAAATAATCGTTTTTAAAATTGTGATTAGAATTTCATATGTACAACATAATTGAATCGCCTTTAAACTTTAGACTTTTCCTCAAATATACGTATAATAATACATTTTTCAAGATTCACTTCTTTTTTCATGGTTTACTTTCTGAGAAAAATTTGCAGTCTGCCTTACGTGGGAATGTCGCAGTAGAAATAGGTATACATGAAGTGTCGGTAGGAATAGCGTTAACACGTTGAATGCCACGGGGATCACCGATGACCGGCACTCAACTTTGAGATGGCGCCGTGGGGGTCACCGGTGACCAGCGCAATCAAACTGATAAAAATACATAATTTAGAAAAATGTCAATACTTATCGATTTTTCATTACTACCGTCGTTAATGCAATGGTGTGAAGAAATTAATGCAGTATAAAATATCTAAAAGTAGTTACACTTATTTGTTGTTGGTAATATTTCAATAGCGTGTCTATCGTATAATAGAAAATTCATCGTGGCGCCACGGGCAAACTCTGTAAAACTGACGTGGCATTCAGCATTATGATTTATCAAATAAGTAGAAATTAAATGTGTTATTCAAAACTTATGTTAATATTACTGTTATTTATTATAACGAAATTGGTAAAACATCTGATTGACCCAAATGTATATTTGCTTCTGATTGTATGCGCTGTTGTCGCTGTAATTCGTTTAAAATTCAAGTGGTACAACTTGAGCAACCTTACTCTACATATTAATTATATAATGTTCTATAATGTAAAATTGTTTAAACTGCAAAATTTCTTTTCATCTGCATATATAAGATTGTAATTGTTGACTTTCCATTCCATCAATTTTTTTTATAGTTAAAATAAAAATTCAGTTAATAAGTTAGTAATAAGTTAGTTAATAAGTTAAAGTTAATAAGAGCTGCGAATAATCAAACTGCAGGAATTTGATACAAAAATTTAGCGATTCCGCTTACATATGAAAAAAATAATTGAATTAATCGAACGAAGAATTTAAGAACGAGGTAAAAGAACAGAGTAAAATTAAATAATATTGTGAATATAATATACATAAATATTATTAAATGTCGTAATTGATAAGAAAAAGATAGAATGTTGGAAGAATTGTTTGTGAATAGAAAATTAGGAGCTAACCGACAGGAAATGAAATATCATCCCGAGTGTTCTAGCTGAGGGTTCCTTTTTTCTTTTTTTAACGAAGCGAGGAACTAAGAGGGTGGGTCCGTGTGTGGCGACCTCCCGCATACAGCTAGAGCGAGGAGGAGAAACATAAGTCGAAACCAGACACACCACGGAAGGAGAGAAAAGGAAGACGCATTTAAGGACATGCCAGCCTGTCCAAACATGGGACATCTAGATAAATGGAACTCTGCTACCGTTCCTACTGAATCCGAACCGTGCCGCGCCGCTTCCTTTACCGAACTTCCGTCAACCCTTCCTACGTAACACGCCTTTTTTAATCCACCAAAGATAGGCGACGCGATAAATTAACACTTCGAACAACTGTTCGCGATTTTTATAAAAAAAAAATTCACAGGCTTTTCTTCGAATTTTCATAGAATTTGAGTGAATGTGATCAAGATCGATCTCGTTTAAAATGGCAATGCAAAAATTTGTACTAACTAATAAAAAAAAGCTGCGAATTCTAATGCATTTACAAAAAATTCAGGCGTATAGAGAAAAAATACAAATACAAAATATTTCAAATACATGGAACACGTTACAGTATTTAGAAAATGGGATAGGTCTCTATTTAAATACTATTTCTGCAGCTCTACTTCTAAAAATTCGAATTTACATAAAAATCCAGCAATGAGATAATTAACGCTTTTACTATCACTGACGTTTGTTCTTCTATAACGATCGACAACGCCAAGCTTTCTACTTCTAAGTAAAATGTTTTGCTTCTAAACGCATTGCTTCCGAATAAACGGCAGCCAAAGTGGACGACGAGTATATTCAAGAGCAGCACTCACGTTATTCCTAGGGTCAACGGCGTTGTTAGTCAGCTTCAGTTTGTTGAAGCTAAGTGGATGCTGCATCCAGTGTGCACCGGTCGCCGGACTGTCCGGATGCAGGTAAATTCTTCGATCGATTCTTGGCTGAGGCTCGGCTGGACCAGCCGATGTCCATCTTCTCACGTTCCCACAGGCTTTCTCCAGACCACCGCCGACGTACTTGTGTCGACGATCAGACGCCGGCTCCACTTCGAGGAGGACACAGTAGCGAGCACGGCGTTCTAATCCCGTGATGGTCAGTTGAATCGACGGGAACATTCGTCTGCAACGAAATCAAAAATGCTTTCCCTCAAATTATTCTGCCTAGCGAAACTTTACATTTCTTAACAAATAATTGTAAAAATTGAAATGAGAACAAGCGTTTGTTTGCTGAAGAAATTTCTACGGATTTTACGTAATCCACCTAGTTACCTGAGGTTACTATATTACATGCTACATAATTAAGTAATAGGTATGTTAAGCTACATTCTCGTTTCGAACACCTCTTCGATACAAAGGTGGATTTAGGTGCAAAGTAAGTAGGCTATAGCTTAGGACGACGGATTTGGGGGAATTTCTTCTGTACATAGGAAAAGATCATACGAACCTAACTACATCACTTTGCAATTAGCCGTAAATGAATGAATTGACTAAACATTCTTTAAGATTTTACATAATAAAATAAAATAAATAAAGCTTTGTAAAAATAAAAATGTAGTACTTTAAATATTTGTAATCCTCTCATTTTCTTTCATTGATAGGTGGCAAAAACCTACTTTGAATGAACTGCAAATAGCAAAGTCCCTCTGACTTTCACGTGAGATTAAAAATTATGAAATTTCAGGACAAGACAACAAAAATCATAATTATAATATTGTCACGTAAAAATATACGGTAACAGTCATAGAAATTGCACCATTTCTTAAACATAAGTACTTTATCGAATGTATGGATACATTACAATCGGTTTGACAGTTTTTTTTAACAGTTGTGCACAACTTAATGCCATAGATATATGCTCAGTAATACAGACAATTATTGCTTATATGCAAATTAAACCAAAAATACCGATACTTTTAAAGTGGTACAATTTCTATGGCCATCGCTGCACTTTCACAGATAACAGCCCCAGTCGTTTTGTTGGCACGGCAAGTGCATCGAAGACGTCTTAACCTTAAGACGTCGTCCACGATAAAGCATTTTGCGCACAGGTAGCATGGATAAACTGTAAGAGAACGAAAGGACAGAAAATTCCCAGTCATTAACGTGCCGGCGACGAGTGGGCGTCGCCGAACCAACTCGACTCGAACTGCTGTTACTTCCTGTGACTCTTTAAGAGCATCACGACCGCTATCTTCCGATCCTGACGGTAAGTTTTCCTCCTCGTGTAAACATTTCAAACTCGTGGATAATCCCATGAGTAAACCACCAAAAGTCAATCTGCGGCGATGGTTCGGACCGTTTGCATACATAATTGCACGGATTTTCCGCCGCCACTTCGTTCAAACGCGTCTTCTACACATCTCGAATGGAATTCGTACGACAAAAGGACGAGTTAAAGTAAAATAGATAAGCTTGAATTAACCACTTGCGGTGGAAAGAAATTCACGGTTGTCAGAACAGTCGAGCGTAAATCGCTGCGAGGCGAGTTCGCGCAGCGTTCGACGTGTTCTACAAAAGAATATAAAAACGTATCAATTGGTGATAAAATTACATACAGTGGCTCCAAAAAGTATTCGTACACTGTATTACAAATAAATTCATTTAACTTTAATATTCTGATTTCAATTAATGTTTTTAATAAAACTTCATGGGTATGCAAGGTGTAATAGTATATGTATGGATTAATTTCTTGTTTTATAACTAAATACCATTTTAAGGAAGCGAAATCAACGTTAAAGTCTCACTGTCTTTTTCTCATTTTTTTAACATAACTTTGTATTGATGCGTGATAAAGCAAAAGCTCTCAGATTAAAAAATCTTAGTTTTTAATGCTCTATTGCTCTGCCATAAAAAAAAGATCCCAGGGCATGAAAAATCGCAGAAGCTTTAAGAGTCGTTTTCACCCCCTTTATAAGATTTGCTGTCGATGAAAAAATTGCTCCATGCAGAACCCATTATGCTCTGTATACACACAAAGTTTCATTGAAATCAGAATTTTAGGATTTGGTGAATCTTCTTGTAATACAATGTACGAATAGTTTTTGGATCCACTGTATGTATGAATACTAAATTTATTTATTAACACGTTGAATGTCACTGTTGGGGTCACCAGTGACCGGCGCGTTCAAATTGGTAGAAATACATAATTTAGAAAAATGTCAATACTTATCAATTTTTCATTATTACCATCGTTAATGCAATGGTGTGAACAAATTAATGCAGTAAAAAATATCTAGAAACAGTTACACTTATTTGTTGTAGGTAATATTTCAATAGCATATCTATCGTATAATAGAAAATTCATCGTGGCGCCACGGGCAAACCCTGTAAAACTGGCGTGGCAATCAATGTGTTAATAATTTAGCAGAGTGTGATATTTTTCAAAACAGTTTGGAATGTGTAACGCTACAAGACATTTCTTACACTTGTGTGTAACACGTCGTTGGCGTTTCTGTAACAAAAGCATCTTTCCGCCGCAAGTGGTTAAAACCAACTGAAATCTCTGCTCTAAATCGATAAAAATAAAATAATGTTCCTATTATCCTCTTTCATTAGCTGCTATTTATAAGAGTATGAAAAGGTTAGTATGTTCTAAACTGTGAGTACTTATGCACATCAATGTGCATCACAAAGATCAGTGAAAGCACTTAGGCGTTAAACCCGCAAAGGGTTCGCTTAAACCTTCGATTACAGCGGTGTAGGTACCTGACTTCGTATTATTTAAAAGTTAAATCCACGAGAGATATGTATCTGAAGTAATGAACACAATTAACAGTGGAAAACCCAACCTGTGTCCTCGAAAGATATTTTATAAGCCATCGCTCAGCTTCTTATATATTGGAAATATCCTTTAAAAGCACTGAAAGATACGAAACGATAAGCGCACGCATTAAGCGTAGCTAACAGAGGAATCGTCTGATACATGTTTCCAAATTTCTACAAAATCTTAATATAAAATTTTAATACTACGAACTATACTTAATAAATTGGCATGGTGTTAACAATGCAATGAAACTCTGTATGTGTGAACCACTTAGAAAATAAGTCGGATTAAATAACCCGATTGTCCGTGTAATAAAAACTCACCTAATTCCTTCTATGATTTATGATTCGTTCAATTAATAGGCAGTTCTCGTTCATACAAATAAATACCTATAAAACATTTGCTCTTAAAGAGTACAATCGATCTTCGAGACATCGCTAAAATTTTGTTGATACAAATGAAGTTCTAATAGAAGAAACCGCACTGTAAGAAAGTACAATTATCAAGGATGATTATTCAGTGACCGATTTTAAATTGAAAAAATACGTTCTCAGGATTGACGCCCTGCATCTCTGTTATTGAATCCATTGAAAGTGGCGCCCTTATAAGTGGAGGATTACAACGTCGCGACGGCTCCTGGAAGACCCGTGCGCCGATGATTCGAGCGCGTCTGGTCCTTTTAAAAAGCCTCTCGAAATTATCAAACAAACCAGATAATGCTGTAATACTGCGATACAACAACGCGTGCAGACCAGTAGCACGCGCCTCGCCTTTCTTTCATCTCGCAGATTAGATGAATCGGAAGTCACGTGGCGCGGCAGAACTTAGTAAAAAAGCGTCAGATTGTAACAGAACCTTAATTTATAAATAGATGTTCAAACAATTAACACGGTCACTGCGGTGTTGAACATTTGTTATTTTTGACACTAAAACTACCACAGCAGTCAAAATGATGGATTAATGATTATTCATAGCAACCTTATAAATTCACTTTATCAAGCTTCCAAAATTTACTATGATTTTCTGCAGAAGGTATAAACAAAGATTTGTTTTCTAAGTATTCGATATATTTTTATGTAATTTTCAATTTGATCTATTTCATGCAAATAAGTACACTGTAATCATCGGTAGTTCTAGTGTTAAATAGCAATTGTCTTTGAAAAGTAAAATAACATAATCAATAGCACAAATTTATAATGGGGAGGCTATAGCAAAAAGAGCTAAAAACAAAATCAATGAAGTAAAAATCTAGAGTTCTCTAACATGTACAAAATGAATAATATAAAATATTATCGGGACAATACAAACAACGAAATAACGATTTTTAGATAATAATATAAAATATAAAAATTTAAGAACAGCTATAACGAAACGGGAACTTTCATTTTATACTAAAGGGACTGCAGCTCTATACCTCGTACATACAGGGCTTATTGGTTCTGTAGTTATTATCAAACAAGGAAGTCCAATGTGAAGTACACTACCAAACAGGAAATTCCTCAGAAACAAATTAATTTTGCAAATAAATTAACTTGGTGTCTTGAAAATAGACGAAACAGCTGAAGGTTATCAACCCAGTCTTAAAACACATCTTCATCTTTTGCATTTTTTAACTTCACTTTCGTTTAAAGTCATAAACAGAAAATCGCGAAATTCTAACGACCAGCCTTCCGTCGACTTCCCTCCCTAAACCCGGCGGCCTCCATAAACTCGTAAACCCATAAAGATGCTCGAGGAAGATCGGTAACAGGCGAATCACGGCGAAACGTGAAATTAATTATCTCCGCTTTAGAGGAGCGGTCTTCCCTAGTTGCGAGGGAAAAAGGGAAGGATAGCGAGAAGAGGGGGAGAAAACGGGAACGGACGTTGCGCTTCTGGAACGCACGTTTTCTCCGCGAAACCTATTCATCGGCTCTTATGCAAGGACGTTAACGCCATGAACAACGCACGGGGGGGTAAAGATGGTGTAGAAGACGACCGATCGCGAAGAACAAAACGAATCGAAGCACGAAGCCGAAAGGGAACGACGAGGGGAACGAACGAACAAGTCGATCGTGTCACGGAATACTGATTGGTGCACGCAAGGTCTGAAACAGAATGCACGTGGTTGGCACGTGGTGTTCTCACAAGGGAAAAGCTGCCGCTGAACCGGAAGGCATGGATGTGCGAATGCACAAACACCTTCGTAACTATTGTAAAACTTGGACCGCCCACGAGTTGGCGGTGTCCACTCGATGCTTCTTTTATCTTATTGCTTATTCGTCTTGTTTATTGTCTCCTGACAATGGGTGACAGGATGAAAAACTGTATCTTGGATTAGGTGAAGATATTTTTGTTTATTGTTAAAAAATAGTAGAAATTGTTAGTGTTGTATTATTACTGGTGGCTTTAATTACAATTACGTACAGTAAACTAGAGAAATGTTAGCGTTATGAGATAAAATTAGCAAACATCGGGGTAACATTGGAAATCATGATACTCTTAACCGTTTGCGTACCAGAGGGTCTTCGAAAAACGCCAATTTTTGATTATGTATCGAAATATTATTTGTTCTTCAAATTTTTCATATTTTTAATTTGTAACTTACTATTTTATGAAATATTATTATTTATATATTATTACTATATTATATATATTATATAAATTGTGAGCGCGCTGTCAATTGTCTGGATCGGTCAAATACGTTGGGTTTTCTCGACAGGAAATCGGAAGAGCGCGAAAGCGGCTCGTGGTACGCAAACGATTAATATTGAAAATGATAATCCTAACAAAATATGTTTCTATAACCGTCATAATCACATCAGACTTGATTTCTTTCGATGGGCGATTTTACGGTTACCCTTCAGTCTTAGGCAAAAAAAGATGAAATTGGAGTAATTTTATTCTCAGGAGAATTGTCGGATAAAAACTAAACTGTAGGAAACATTTATTGCGTGTAAGTTAAAAACAGCAAAATCGCGCTCTTTGACATTTTTTGATACGAAATATGACAAGCGCTATCGCGCAGCTCGGCAATTTTCGATCAGGAAATAAGAAAGGCCCGTGGCACTCAAACGGATAAATAAAAGACGAGCAAGTAGCAAGTAGGAGCTGTGATGCCAGACTGAGGACGGGAGTTCTCGAGAACACCCCTTTATTTTTTAACTACCGCACGAGCCACGCATACGTAATCTCACCATTTCGGATGACTTCGAGAAATAGAAATTAAAAATCAATGAAAGTCTTTAGAGAAAGATTTCTCAATTTCCCGAAGGGGGTGTTCTCAAGAATTCCCGTCCTCAGTTTGGCATCACAGGGTAGGAGTCAACATTGGAATACATTCGATGAGCCTTGCTATCAATTTTGTATCTGCTATTATAATTCGAAGGAAACTTGTTTCTATTTCGTAACACGTAAGCACTTCAAATGAACGGACGTCACGGAATATTTGAAGAATCTTGTGTTCGTATCACGTTGGCGTTTCCCTCCCCTTTGATTTCCGCATTCACGACGAAACGGAGCCATCTGGCTGACATCAACGGGTTATCTAGCGCGAGACAGCGCGAAATTCTTAGTAATCTTATCCTAGATAACTACGCCTGCGTATTTGAAAAAGAATGACCGGTAGCTCGATCGTTTCCGGCGAAGAGCGGCCGGAAGTCGTGATTCGTCCTGCATCCGTCCGGTCTATACGACTTTCCCCGCAAAATCTGCCTTAGTAAAATGATTCGGAGATCGGTGGCGTCGATAAACGCGGACACGTCGTCACGACTTCACTTTTACGACCTTTCTTGACCACCTTCCGTGAAACTAATCGCTCTGTCGTCGCTCGAACGCGTCCCTCGTTAAAGTCGTCCACTTGCTCGTTCTGGCTGACGTGTAGCTACGTACAATAATTCGAAAACTTCGCGTTTGAACGGGTTGACTCATCGCTCGTGAACGACCGTTAGAAACTTTTAGATTTCAGTCTCAATAATGAAGTAAATTGTTAGATCTACATCATCAATCATATGTAATCGCAACATCTTACGATAATTGTCCATAGGTTTTGTGTATTCGCGTGTATCTTGTATGTGTGAGTGTAGAGTATGTAGCAACGAATGTCAAGCATATAGAGTCACTGATTGTCGAAAGTCTAAAGTGTAAACATGTACGTATCTTATTTACTATAAATCAAATACTGTGTAAAGAAAAGCAAAGACCACACTCATTAGTAATCTACCAGTCCACTAGAAATTTACAACAAATTCAACATAAATACATTGATTGAACGTGGCTGATGAGTTTTAATCATTTAATGATATATAAAATATTCGTCTGAAATATCTTCATTATACTAAATAATAAGTGAAAGTATAAAAAAAAACCAAACGTGAAAATAGGTTCTTTGCAAATATATATACGCATAGAGAAAATCCAAAACTCAATCCCCTTTTTTTTAGTAGAATGTTAATGATTAATGAATTTCGAGTATATTAGTTCAAAGATATATTTATTCTAAAATTCACCGTTTCCGAGATATTTGATTTTATCAATTCTGTTGCTTTTACCATATAAATATAGATAGCGAGACAAAACTACACTCCGGATTTTCTTTGCACATATAGGAATTATTACTGCTATATTATATCTTTCTATTTTTGTACATACAATTTTGTATCTCACGAGAAAACAGAGTTAGCAAAAAAAGGAATAGCTAAAGCAAGCAAGGTTGAAACAAATTTGTTTTAGACCCATGGAATATGCAACTTAGAGATGTATAGGATTGGAAACAAATGAAAAACGTTTGTTAGCAAGTGAAAACTGAAATAGTGGAAACAATCGAGGGACAGGCCACATTTTTTCAGGTGGGGACGGTAAGGGTTTCGACAGCGACAGAGGGTGTGGTCGCATGGCGCCTGACAGGCCATTCCGATCCTAACGGAGTTTAAGGTAAAAAATTTCGGCAGTGTGTATTAAGAACCGAAAATAGCGCATACTATAGTTAACTTAATTTAACACTCGTGTACATACAACAATTTTTATTTTGAAAAATGTTCATCGTTTATCATACGTTCTTTAATATCGTTATACATTTGAAACACGAGTATTAAATTACTAAATACATAATTATTAAAATATTATAATTTGTGCACTCACCGACCCAACTTTGTTATTACCATTTCCGTGGTCTCTGCGTGAAATTGTTGCCACAACTCTCGATTTTGCAATTCAACCTTCACTTCTGAGGGCAGAGGAGGTCCTCCGCCTAGACTCGGTATTGTCCACGTAGCTGGATTAGGTATGTCTTCTGAAAAATGTCCAAATATAAACTTTTATTAACTGCTGCACAAATATACACGATAATGTTGTTAACATTCTCATAAGTTTGCAATTCCTCTTCTATCTTTGTGATTCTTCGCTGTAAAATCAATTAAACGAAACTTCTACTATATATTACCATCAAGATGTTATTTTTTTTTTTTTCAATGATAACGCACGAGCATTCTAAGAGATCACACATCGTAGATCGAGAAATAAAATTATCGATTAACTCAAAGCAATCTCAATCATAAATGATCAGTAGTCGTACCAAAGGGATTCATTATCTCTGTCAACCAGGATTCCCATGAATCTAAGAAACCGTGACACCCAAAGAAAAGGAAATAACCAGAGCAACGTCATTACCAGTGAACCAAAAATAAGGATCATATTTTCGCAACGAGAAGTACGGTAAGACCAACGATTTACGTAAAAAGAAGGAAGACAATAGAGCCTTCGGCAGAATCGTTATGCCGCCCATTCTCCACCTAGGCATTGGCCGGACAAGCCGAAGAGGGGCAAGAAATTGCGCGGATGAGGTACCTCGAATGCCGGAAAGAACACCTTTTGCAAATGGATCTATAGAAGCGGCGTCGCTTGGCCGCATCACCGATTCGCCCTGCACTTGTCTCGCGGTTCTGCGGTCAGGGCATTAGGCCCCGGCTAGGATAATTGCGGCCATTGGTTCATCTTCTTACTCTTCCTGCTGGGAGGACACCGGTACCGAGACGTTGTATAGAGCAGATAACGATTGTCTGCTCGACCGAAAGTCGGCGCCTTTCATCTTGGTCCCTGGAAGAGATCGCGCGGATCCATGTCGCTTTCGCGGGCAACTTGTCGCTTACTATAAGCACCCTCGTCTACTTCGGGATGTTTTCCCCGTTTCCTAAGTCGTGAGAAACGATGAATTCGAAAAATCCCCAGTACGCGCAGAGGTAGACAACAATCGGGATGTTTAAGAGGTTCGCGACTGCATTCCGCGCGACTTTAATTGGATAAATTGGAAAGATTGCCATGGGAGGTCGGTGTCGAGATCGGTCGGGGGTAAAAGAAAGAATTCATTTGAATTCACGCCGCAAGTCTTTTAAGTGTTAAACTTTTTTTTTCATTGCCGTAATAATTCTGATTATTACGTGATTGTTATCGTAATAACTAAGAGTTATGTAGAACTACAGGTTAGGTATAAATATTGAATACTTTAAGACATTTTTTGGGAACGAAAAAGGTAAAATCAGGTAGACATACCTGAGGTACACATAAAGTTATCTGATGACAATTTTATATAATTCATAATAACGATTCTAATAGATTTCTTTGATTATTATTACAAAATTAAGTTTTTCTGAAAGTCAGAAAAATTGCTTTAGTAAAATTAAATTGGTACTAAATTAAGATAAAAAGTTTACATTATAGGTACCTACACAAATCTAACTCTGTCACCGAAATCAAATGTCAAATCTTGAAACAAATGTTCCAGTTTCAAAATTATGCCATAATTAAAAGTATTTCAAGAAACTTGAGTTTATTCGAACTTGAACTTCACAAATTGGACATAGAAATTTTTCAGTACCAACCTGGTCTGTGTCTTCGAAGAGCGATTAATTGTTGACGGAGGAGCATTTGTTGATGCAGTTGCAGTTGCAATTCCATTGGCATCGCCATGATCGAATTCATTTTACAATCGATGAACCCACGTCAATAATATCAAATCACTTGTTCACGCGATGTCGCGAAAACGCGCACGAAAATTCCTAGACAAATCGTTCCGGCTGACGTTTTCCGCGTTGAAGTCTAATGACGACTGAGGATGCGTTTCGGAATTGCACGGACAGCTCCGTTGCAACGATCCATCACTGCACCGGGAGACTTCTCTCGCTATTGGCAGAAGCTTCCTCCCCACCACATGAACGCCGCGCCCACGCTGATCCTATTGGCCGATGCAATTCCAACTTGCCTATAAGTAGCTTCGAAATATATCTGTATATCGAACATGCAGGATGCATTCGGATGCTAATGGGATAGATAGAAAAAACATGGGAAAGATTAGTGAATCAAAATGGACGCTGAGCGTGAAGCTTTGAAGTATAATTTAACGCAAGAAATTATGTAAAAATTAATAATTTCAAGAAAAATAGCATCGAAAGAGAAAAAGTATATCAGAATTACAAGTTTGTTCTTTCCAGATAAGAACTATTGGTATATATCCTGAAAAGTACGAAACAAAATGTTTGATTTCTTTCGTCCCTTCTCAATATTTTAAAATAGATCGTCACCTTAAAAAAAAAGCATATTTTGCTATCATCGAATCCTCCGAAACTTTATTAGAATGAATTGCTACCACTGTATTAATTTTACAAACCATATACAGCAAAGATTGTCCTTCTTTTTACGTTTCATAAATCGTACCTATTTTGAAGACAAATTATTTCATTTGACAACCGATTAGCTTATTATTCAAAAAATATCGTTTATAAAGATCCTCAGGAAAAAAAGGCACACGAATACTCGTGTCATCGCGAGCGAGTCGCTCGGCGGTCACGTGCACACATTGACCCACAACACGATTATATTAACCCTTTCCCTACAAGAGAAATGATCATAGAACTATTGCATGCATTATATGGCAATATTGACCGCTAGCATTAGGTTCCAAAACATAAAAATTTCAATGTTTCCACTTTTCGTTAACCCTCTATGGGCCCGTGTAACTTTCAGGCCACATGCTAATTTATTGACATTTTAACAAACTTATTAATTATATATTGTTTTATAATTCAAAATTGTTTAAACTGAAAAATTTCTTTTCATCTGCATATATAAGATTATAATTCTTGACTTTCCATTCCATCAATTTTTTTATATCTAACACAAAAATTCGACCCATAGAGGGTTAATCTACAATTTTAACTCGCTAAGTACATTTTCATTTATTTAAAATCATACTTTATTCTTATTTGAAACGTAATATAGCAATGGTAGAGATGGAGCTGTATAATATATCACACAACTGTAATCAACGTTAATACCAATAAGTTATACGGTGGATGACAAATGTAGTCGGCGTTAGAAGCGACGAAGTTAAGAAGTGATGCGCCGAGTCGTTAGGTACAAAAGAACGGAGAAATTGTCACCATAAATTACGGAATCCAGGCGAGTAGACGGCCGTTAATAGTTTGTTCACGAGTCTCGGAGACGAGACGAGGCGAAAAGATAAAATCAAGAATCCGTCCGCGGTGCGTTGGCGGTCAAAGAGGAGCGGGACGAAACGGAGTGCCGCGAGATACAAATCTACGCTTTTCTCGCTCCCCTACACGCGCCCTTTTCTTCGTCCACCGCTGCTACGTCCTGTCGTCGCTTCGCCTTTTTTTCTCTACGCGGTACAGAAAGTATCCCCTTGCCGCCTTCGACGCCGGTCATCGTGCCATTGTAGTAGGTCTCAGATTGTGGATTAACTGTAAGCGATACCCACAACAAAGCGCGCGCACTTTTACCTGACGCAGCCCTTGGCTACCTGTATTCCTGTTGCTCTAAGGCGGCATTGTAATGTCTCTCGATCGTGTCATCGTTCCCGCGTCGAGAATCATCCGGCTAAACTCGAGTTTGTCGCAGACAACTGGGAACGCTTGTTATCGATGAATATCTGTGCGATAAATATGCGTGTTTTCTATTGGTAGGGCGATTCAAGAGCCGTTGCTTCGTCATAAATAAAATGCTTATAGGAAATGCTACTGGTTCACAAACTTATGCTAATTCAAAATGGTGGTCAACGTTTTTCTCTAAAACAACGTTTGTTAAAAATTGAATCGGAAACTTACATATCGACCGTTTATTTTGAAAGCGGTGTAAGTCCATTTACAGCCCGTAAATATACATTATTTTAGTTAAATTCGTCCGATACAAATTTCTATAATCAAATTACATATCGATAAATCAGTAAAAACATTGTCAGACTTGATATAATTAATCTATATTTTTTTATTGAGAGATATGCTAACCTTTAATTTTCTCGAAACACGAGAAAATGGGCATACACCACTTTCAAAATAAACGGTCCATATCTTGCTATTTCTTAGGATTACGGAAAAAACGCATCACATAATGATTGAAAGAATACTTAAGAAAAAAGCATTACTTACGAATCAATAAGAATAGAATACGGCACGATGAAAATTATTCAAAAGGAAATTATAATTTATTTTTACGCTAAGAACTTTAATAATATTGCGTAATAAGTCAAATTATGGTGATACTTAAGTTTTTGTAGAAAAATTTGAAAATTCCTCGCTATCATTATGTTTCAAGAAAAACTATTAAACAGTAGAAAGTTTAAAAATAAATTGGAAAATTTCCAAAGAAATAGTCGAAACGTTGATCGTACCTATATACTAAAAAGTATCTAGGTACCTACATGATAAAGAAATTCAAAACATACTTCTGTAAAGAGATACAGCTGTTTCCAAAAGAACAGAATCCCGCTCTGTTGAAATCTACAGTTTATTCAGGAATGTTTTCTTGCGAACCAACAGATGCGTAGAAATGTTGTCCATCCCTTTTCCTTTTGAAATATAAGCGCGGCATTTGATTAAGTTCTTCAACGAAACTGAGGTACCTACTTACTGAAAGAACTATCAAATTTCAATTTAAAAAAATGATTTGCTTATCACAAAAAGTATAATTCTCTTCTAACGTGTTATTTACTTCAAACTTTAAATTTTGCTCCGAAAAAGATATCAAATACAATATAAAACTTAACATTATTCATAAATATGATACGAAATTAATTTAACATATTTTTTAAAATTAATTTAGTCTTAACTGTTGCTCAGCACCCGGGGAATTAAGAAAACGATAGTATTACTATCACAATTGTAAGAAACACTATAATACCTTTTCACTAATAAAGGCTCACGCCTGCTGGCAGATCAGTTTCAAGTTTCATCAGTAGGGGGTCCCTAGGAATTGTCCCTTTGGCATTTAGCCACTTTCCCTTCAACGATTAGGCGGATTGTTAAGACTATTGCTAGTTTTCCTTTTAATCCTAAGTACCTAATTAGGTGTCAAGCGTTATCTTAATGGAGAAGGGTTACGAATAGTTTAGCGGCCATTGTAAAAAAGATTCATGAAATTTTATTAAAAATTACAATTCAGCAGTGAAGATAAAATTGTGGTCATCCTATTACAAATCAATTTTCTTCCGTTTTCTTGTGATTTTTTAATCCAGTTGATTGATTTCGTGTTTTCCGTTGCAATAAAAGTTTACGCGTAAATCTGCGGTGAGAATTGTATAAAGGCTTACAACGAAGAAAAGAGGTACGGTTAAGGGGGAAAGTGGGCAAGGAGAAGCCGACAAATAAGTTTTACGGCTCACTTCCTGTCCGTCGCACGCGACAGTTATGCGCCCCATAATAAGGCGGTGGTTACTTTCCGAGACTGCTTGAATTACGAGTGAAGAAGTAAAATTTTATAATTCACGTTCCAACAATTCCACAATGCATGTTTCACTTTCATAATTTATTTTGTAACGCTGGCAAAAATTAAGGATATCTTTCAAAATCGATTATTGCGTTGATTTGAAATTCGATTTTAAACTTTAAGCTATACTATAAAATTTAATTTAATCTCTGTATAGAACACGTTTCTTCGCTGAAGAAATTTCATGTCCAATTTTAAAGAATAAAATATTGTTTAACGCACACGATACAATTATGCTTAACACATTGCATGCGGGAAACGTACTTTTACGTTTCTTGCAGTCTGTCACTGGACCGCGGGTCACGTAAAAGTACGTATTTAGTAAACTTGTATTTGTACTGAACTATAAATACGATAAGAAAAAATACTATTAAAAAAAAAATGTCGTTTTTTCTTAAACAATCATAGAGCATATATTAAAATGTAAAACACAGAAAATTTCGTTGAGAAAAACAAAGTAGTTTTCGATCTATTGCGATTTTACCGAATGACCAAACCTTTGCGAAATTCACGAGAAAACTTCTTGTGTTCACCATGAAGAAGCATAAATAAGTATGTGGAGGGAAAATTGTAACGGATACAGCCGATCTTTTAACGTCAAAACGATTCAGATTATTTTGTTTTAAATGACTGCATTTGAAGGACTTTGTAACATCGTGTTGAAGTACTTTCCGTGTAAGATTTCCTACTGCAGAAGCCTTCTGAAGAAGAGATAAACAAAAGGAAGGATAAGTAGAGTTTCTATCTTATGGTGTTAAAGGACGAAAACGAGGACCTCCGTGCTGGAGTGGCCACTCTACCGTGAATGTTTATGCATTCGAACGAAAGTTCTGTTCGCTCATTCGGCAACTATTTATTTCATTGCTGCTTGAACGTCATTATGGCATACCTACTTCTTATAACATCGTGATAAATATCCACTGCCATCCTAAGTTAAAATATTCTACCCTGCATTTTAAAACATCCGAAGAAAGTGAAGTTTAACAGAAGAACTGTTAAAGTGTTAAAAATGATCGACTCGTAATTTTTCACAAAAACTTCGCAAACTTACTGTGATACATTTTCAAAACTTTACTATGATTCCCCATAAAAAATGTAAATGAAGGTGTGTTTCTCGTAAATTGAATATTTTGTTTATGTAATTTTCAATTTTATTTCTTTGTTGCAAATAAATATGCTTCAATCGTCGATAGCTTTATTGTTAATTGCAATGATTTTAGAAATTACACCAGCTCAAAAATATGAACCCTTTTGAATTTTATGTACAATTATAAATTCGCAAATAAGAAATTGTCAAGATTTAGAAACCGTTATACAACATAGTAAAATAAACTAATAAATATTCGTTAAAAATAAATCTTGTTACAATTTTTTAATTTGCAAACCTATAAATATTACACAATTCACTTGATACGTGAGGTAGTCGGATACTTTCTTGATCTAACTGTGAGTAGTAATGACAAAACATTTCTGATTTTAATATTTGTTTAGTTGAAGATGTACTAATTATAAGTAATATTTTATTATTAATATTTATATTACACTCTTTATAATAAAGTTTTCTAAAATGTTTTCATATTTAATATCTATACGCAACCTCTACATACATAGCTTTTGAAACATATCCACAATATTACGTAAATACATTATACGCACAAAAATTTCAGAACTAATCATCTACACGAACATGCTGTAATTTACGTTTTAAAAAAGAGAGGAAAACGCTCGACGTTAAACAATGCAACATATGTTTCACAAGGATCTCCAAATTACCAAATTTCAAATTGCTGCACCTCAAATAAACTGTCAGATAAGCCATGACTGTTAGTGAAAACGGTTAAGAGATATTGTTATTTCAGGACAATTGAGAATAAACACGTTCAAGACAAGAATCTTCTGCTCTTCGATAACAGGTCGTGTTGTAGATGTTGTCATGAAACATCTGTGCCTATTTGCCTGCAACCGCTGGAATCCACAGTTTTGTTTCAGAATTTTATACGTAAAACAAATCTTTCACAATACAAGGTAGCACGTTAAATGAGCGAATAGAAGAAATATTAAATATTTTACGTTCCACGTTTAGTATTTAATAAAAGATTTGATTGTTTAAATTAACTATAAAAAATATTAAGTTTAACACTAGGTTTACGGGACCCGTCGGTTTTAGACCTCATAAGCAAAATTTGCAAAAACAATTACTATTATTCCTAGCAATTTTTCTTAACTTTTATTGATGAAGCGATACAAATATACCCAAATCTATTTCCCTCTCAGTTCTGCAATTTTTAATTCTGTTTGATGTATACTGTATTCCTTAGTATATGGATATTGGAAATGGATATACAAGAAATGTCCGTAAATCTAGTGTTAAAAATATTTGGAATCCCATCAAAATAGTGAAAATTTTTATAAAATTCTCAATGCAAGCCTTAAGTTTTTATTCACACTTTATTTGTAGGTATTTATACATTCTCTTGCCATTTTATACTGAAAGAGTTGAGAAACATTCGATATGAAAACGATCCGTACACAATTATCGCTCGCTCTTACATACTTTCTTACAACACCCTATAATATTTTTATATATCATAATGTAATAGAGTATCTTATAATTGACTGACTATCGTGCATGAGTATCGGATGTTACTTTTCTTTCTGTGAGTCATTGTGAATAATATAAACCTTGATAAACTTAAATAACAATAAATGTATGGAGCAATTTATTTTATACATCCGTTATTATCATGCTTAAGCCGCCATAAGTAAATAATTTTCGCGAGAAGTCTCAGATTTTGTTTTCCATGCTACTAAAAGAATTCGCAAAATCCAAGTTAGTTTTAAAGAAGCCCGCAGACAATAAATAATATTGCCAGTAAGTAAAAGTATTGACCGTAAGGTTGATCGTGTGTGTTCTCAAAAATACTGAAGCGAATTCACAATATCATTGTTAAATTGAATTGCCAATATTATCGTTAAATTGTGTTGTCAATATTGCTGATCGCGTGCGGGCCTCTTAATACAGAATCAGAACGTAAACGACCATTCTAAATTTGCAAGAGACTGAGACCCGTCAAGTTCTTTAAGTAGCCATGCCATATTTTCAAGATTTTATAAAGCACACTAATGTAACGCATTAACCCTCCTCTTTCACGGTTGAGCCTGTACGAAATGTTGAAAAATTATATAAAAGATCCACATATGACCATTGTTTCTGCAAGTTTCATGCTGCTATGAATTTTCAAACGTAAAAAAAAAAAATACACACTTTTTGCAGCAGAATATCATCTTTTTAATCAACCATGAAAGAATTAAAAATGTCCGTTTGTAACTAAGCAGATCAGACATTAGTATAAACGGCTCATAATATGTATTACACGAATAAAAACAATATCAGATAACGTCTTCGAAATTGTTAATTCATTTCTCAGATCTTAATTCATCCTCTATTAAATCGCCATTATATCAAAGTCCATTATTTTCTGCATTACCATTTCAACCTTATCAACTAGTATAACATCATAAGAGGCTTTTAGAGCGAGACATCTATTACCAAAAATCAAAAAAGGGAACTGAAAATTCGCTTCTTTAAGTTTTCAGTCATAGTACTATCTCTTTCTGTACAAGCGTATAGGATGGTTCATAAAAGTGCACCAAGTTATACCTCATCGTAACTTTTCTACAATTAGAAAAAAATGTTCGAGAAACAAGATAAATGATCTAAAATAAATCACATTTGAGGAGTGTATATCTCATGATTGATCTATCTTTTCTTCTTATAGATTAAATCCTCCCGTCATTTTGCGTAAAAAGAAATTAAAAATGATCAGTTTATGCGGTGCCACTATCCTACCCTCCTAAGTTAAAATATCCTTTCTTGCATCTTTTCATTTTTCAAGATATGTTAAAACATTCAAAGTTCCCACATGCTTTTTACCTTTTAAGCAAAAATTAGGAAGTACTAAGCGGCTTTGTAAAGGTCTAGGAACAACCTAGTTCATTTGTCCTGTTTTTCAAGTAATGTTATTAATTTAATGTAACTCTACTTCAGTTTCCTCAGATATTTCAATATTCTAATTTAGAAGGGTAGTATTATGTTATACTTGTAAAAAAAAGACTAATATGAAAAATGTAATCTTCTCTGAAACATTTATCTTTTTTCTCTAACGTTCTTTTCTAATCATTATAATCAGGAATAAGGCATAATTTGTTCCATTGTATTCGTTTGTGTAAACCATCCATCATACGTTACTTACATACAAATTAACGCAAATATACACGCGCAAACGTAGATGTGTATCGTATGATAGGTACGTATCCTATATTTAATGTGTTAATATGGAGATTTACAATTGCCGTAAATTAAATCGTTCTTGTCGATCTCAAGAAAACGAACTCGACGATTCGAACTGACTTTACCCTGAACGTAACACATTATCATATCCTAAAGCTAAATCACATAATTAAAAATTAAGTACTATATACATAGAACAAACTTGAAATTAATATCTATCTTAAGTACGAGGGGATGAAAACACGTTAAATAAAAGCAAACAAATATCATTTGTCCACTACGTAGGAAATATTATATAAAGTATACATAATTGATCAGCTATGGCACCAACACGAAACAGTTTTCGATGAAAAACAGATAATTGATTTAAATCAGAAAGAAAGCCTGTAGAATTAATTAATGAATTTTAACACTAAATTTCTTCTATATACATAATGTATACGCAAGATATATAATACACTTATGAACTAATTACCGGATCCCATTAATCATACTAATTCGTAATAAGAATCGCGTTCGCTGCATGACTATGTCATAGGCAAGGATATTAATCATTCGTCATCTCCATAACAAGTAATTAAAAATATCACCCAACAAAACTAGTTACAAAGGATTATAAAAGATTGTAAACTTTTAATCCTTGCTGGTAACACGTCTTTACAATAGTTAAATCTTGTACTGAAAATTAATTTCCGAAAAGTCTATGAAAACTAATACGAAACCTGAATTATAATTACAAATCGTTGTTACACTAACACTAAAACTGCTATGAAAATTAAACTGTGACAATTTAAATTTAACACTGATTGTGTTAGACGTATATAACTCATACATAGAATTTTCAATACACTTGTTAATGATAATTATACCCATCATTTCTGCATTTTTTATTCATACTGTATTTTTTCTTAAATAAGCCTACTTGAAAAAAACTGCACATTTACATAAAATAATACACAATAAAGGTACATTTACAATTTAATCGGAACATATTCTTCTTCTTATGGATATATTTTTACAATTTAAACAAAAATTTAACCGTGTGATTAATGCAAAACTAACATAAAACATTTATACAAGTTTAAGATATGCATAGATTCGAAGTATATGTTATTAGTATTTAACTGTGTATGTAGATTGAAAAAAAAAAACATAAACTCGATCTAAAAAATAAATTTTTCTAATTCAAGCGTATATTTATACGCTTAATAACAATTTTTTCAATTATATCATTAAAATTACCTTAACTGTTATGAACACAAAAAACAAAAAGCGTTAAGTTTTTTTTCACATTATTCATTTACATTACGATATATTAATTATTTGTAACAATAAAGAAATGTTTATAACTTAATACAGATTATTCAACCGAAAAAGTTAATAAGATATTAAAATAGAAATTATTATACACAATAATAGAATAAACAAGTATCTCTTATTAAAGTTACTATAAAAATATAACATTGATATAAGACTTGGAATTAATGTAGAAACGTTACAAATACTGCCATCGATTACTATATATACATTTTATAAAGCATCTAAGTACTTTTTTACATCATTTAAAATAACAAATATTACGGAGTTTAAAATTGCAAACAAATTCAATCATACAGTAAAACTTATAACAATAAAATTTAGTCCTGTAAAAATATTTATAGCACAGAAAGTTTCTATTACTCGTTTACAGATGTAACTAATGTAAGCGAAAATGGAGGGGGAGGGAGCCTAGATGAAGGTAGCTTTATATCGGTTGAAAATATCCTTTTCAAAAATTTTCTCACAAATTTAACAAGTACCAAAAATACAATGGAATTATTTATACTATGGTAACCATCTGATATTGCATTTCGAATTTCAAAAAATATTTAATATTAACGCACAATAAAGGTTTTTAAATAATTTACAGTGTACAAAATTTGTTTGGGATTATTTCCAATCATCTTACTTCTGAATTTTTTACAAATTTTTGTCGTTAATGCATATACTTTTTTATACTTTATATAAACCTAAGTCATAAATACAATCATTTGCTTGAAGTATCATAAAAATTGCTATAGATGTAAATGAATTGAAAAAATGATTACATCTTCCTTTTAATAAATTGTTATCTACCGATGCAACAAATAGCATTTTACAGACATATACCAAGCAATAATTTATTATTGCTTATTTATTTATTTACGATACGTCTGTCACAGTTAGATTCTACTTTCTATGTTAATTTTAATGCAAAAATCATAAACTGTTTTGACTAGACAAAGAACGAAATCAAAGACTGATAATTCTGAATAACAAATGATCTTATTTCCGTCCGATTAAATAAATTAAAAACTTATATCACATATACTTGATCTATAAAAGTTTATACTCTCAATTAATACAAATTAATAAACATGCAGTTAAATTTTTTTCTATTTTTCAACCTATTAATTATTAAAGATGTAAAAAAATGATAATTAAAACATCATTTAAAAATTACCAGAAAACAGTTATAAAAATGTGATAATCAATAATAAATAAAACATAATTTAATTTCATAAATGTACTCATACTGTAAAAATGATTTCACTAATAGTTTCCTTTATACTTACATGCTTTATACTTATTTCCTTGCTATTCAATAATATTAATTTGTTTAATCAGCCATTTGATAATTATTTTTTATTCAATAACGATATACTATTTAGTATTTGTTATATATTAAGAAACTTAAAAATGAAAATAATTTAAAACAAAATATTTCTTAAATTTTTTAACATTGAAATATTTCTTTTTAGAAATAATCTTTATAAAAAAGTAATAAAATTTTAATGCTATTTTTTTAAAACGGGGAAACTTAATTTTTATTCAGTTTATACAAATTTGAAAACTTAAGTTCATTTGTATTTATCACTTTTCCCTCATAGATTTTTATATGATCAATACACTTTTTGTTTAAGTTGTTGTATTACTAAAAAGGAATTATTTACTATACTAAGTACTCAGACACGATATAATTTCTTGATCGCATTAAAAACAAAAAAATTAAGTAAATATTTTAAATGAGATTTGAACATATCCGACTCTTTATATTAAAAGTATATACTGTTGTTTGTAATTCTTACAACATGTTATACTTAACACACAATTCACCAATCGCTGCTGCTTTGTATAATTAGCCTAATTACAAATGAGTTTATTAATAAATTTATGAAGTATCAAACAACTTTATCATGATAGATATGAAAGCTTAGGGATATTAAAACCCATCTATCATGATTCATGAGTAGTCACGTCAAAGAAATGACATATTCTTATATCTTTTTCATATAATTACTTACCTATCAAATTGCTTATAACTGTTATCAATATATTGTTTTTTTTTATGATAGAGAATAACAGATTTGTTAGCAATCATAAGTTATCTATTCAGTTTCAAACCTTTTTTCTTTGTTGCTCAAAACTTTGTACGTTTTTCTTTCTCTCTTAATAAAAAGAACTCTATGTTATTGTACTTTTCATAATCGTTTCCGTAATTTGGATTTCACGAAGAAAATGCTCTGGCTCTACGTAAGAAAAATGTCGCAAAGGAAGGTCAAGATTCGTATATTAATCTCTGATAGTGAGGAAATATTTCCCATGTGGGGAGATGTAAACCAAATTCTAAGGCCACCAAAACAGCAAATTCAGATGTAATTAAATCTTTGCGATTTAATCGAAATACACTTTCAATCCTCTGTAAATTATATGAAAACCATTTAATCCAAAAATACTAACATTTAACAGTGATTCATATACCAATATTATAATAAATTCATATACAATAGTTATATGTAAAATAAATACCTCTATTAATGATTTAAGAACATCACCCTTAACATCATTCAATTTTGCTGCAAGAAGCAAGCATGCACCAGCACATAATTTCCGCGTCTGCTTCGTAACAACATTTCGAAGAATCAGTTTCTCAAAATATACATAAGCCATTGCTACTGTTAAAAGATCAATGCCATATTCCATCTTTGCTATTTTCCTCATCTCCCGTTTTAAACTGTATATATATATATACCATTATAATGAATTATTAAATTTCACATAGAAAATATTACAAGTTTATAAACTTTATCATATTTTTTTAAATACTGACCTTCTTAACTTACTTAAAGTAAGTTGTATATGGGGAAATTTTTCCTTAAACTTATCATTTAATTCTTTTTTCAAATCAGATGGCCTTACATAATCAATAACTGATGCCTATATAAAAAACCAAAGAAAAATAAATAATCATTATATCATTATTATACATTGTATTAAATTATATGTACCATGTATGATGTAAATGTTAGCAATGTTCTGTGCTTTCCAGCTATGAGTTCTGGATCATCCAATAAATTAGGATTGTATTGTAATGATTGCTCATCCCAGTCATAGGCTACAAATAAAGCAACACACAAAAATATATTTTTACTGATACACATATCTATTCAAACAATTTATATGCTATGCAAGTATACCTTTAGAATCAGTATTAAAAGATAGTGGCGGAGATTCAGGCGTTAAATGTTGACCACGATGTGTTGCTGTATCATACGACAGACACCTGGAAGAAATTTTCCCATAGTAATCAGTATTATAAAATTCTTAAATTCTTTAAGAAATATGTGTAGTCATTATAACTTCTGAATATTTTTTTTATATTAATTATACATTGAACTTAATCAGTAACTAATAATAATATTCTATTACTTTACCACACAGTGCTCGTAACAATACTAAATGAATTATGAATGAATACATGTATTCAAATGAAAATGTAAATAATAACTCATATATATAAATTATTTTTTAGCTTATGATGAAAAAATTCTATTTTAATAAGAGTATTTTAATCGTTCAAATCCTTCATTTTTTTAATATCATAAAACTAATTATTAATCATTCAAATATACATTTATGAAACAAACATTTATTTCTTAATCTATTTCTAGATTAACAACGAGTTGTAACTATCAAAACGTGTTGTAATGTATGTGCTTTACATTTACTGAATACAAAAAATATACATAATTATTCTATTGTACATTGTCTACTACAAATTAATTAAAAATATAAATTATAATTCACATTTTCTACTGTGTAAATTATACTAATTTATTTACACTTTCTTTTAATACAAGATGGTTGTATATTTTACCATTTAGAGTGATCCACATTCCATGTAATAGTTTTTGTCCTGCAAAATATGGTTGAAAGATTTTGTTATAAGACAAAAAAAATAGTGCGGTGCATGTTCTGTAAAAATATGTTAATAAAACAGACAAAAGATGAATGAAAATATGTAAAAATGAAATGTACAAAAGTATTGCATTTATGAAAATTTGTACAATAAACTAATGTTACAAATTACTTTTATTTATCAAATTGGAATAAAATATTTAATAAAGGTAAATATATATATATATATTAATATTAATTGCATAAATGAAATACCTTGACACTACAGGGTGCTTATTAGGTATAAGTTCTATCGTATCATTATCGCTAAAATGTAATTTTTTGTCTTTCTGAAATTGCCTAGATGGAACAAGCAATTGCCCATAAGATATTTCCTGAAAACTTCCTGAATTAATTTATGAAATTAAAAGCGATAATTTGATCTCGTAATTTTAATTAAATACCTGGCCGTCTTTAGCACGCTCTATACCCAATAAACCAAAAGGATCAATATTATCATTAATTGCAGACAATGGTCTCTGTGAAGAAACGTTTTTTCTTCGTCCTGTATCTTTACGCAATTCAGACCTGTAGATTGAAAAAGAGTATGACAATGCACATATATATTTTAAAAAATTCCATATAATTTTCATAATATTCCTTACCAGCTAGATCTCTGTCCTTTATTATATGGAAGAGCAGAAAATACTAGAAATGGTACACGTTTATTAGAAACCAAAACTAGTCTATCATCTCCAAATTTGTAGCCATTTATAGGATGTTGCATTAAACGTAGCTCTCTTGTAACTTCTGGTATTATACCACTATTTGCAGAATTAGATTGTACATTATTTGATACTTTTGTTTTTGATTTTGAAGATTGTGGTTTAGAACGCAAAGAACCAATGCTCTCATTAGAACTATTATATTGATGTTTAATATCTTCCGACAGTGTAGATGTCTGATGAGTTATACGTCTTTTATATTGTAAAGAACCCACTCGTCTTTCAGGTAAAGAATATTCACTGCCAGTTGTTCCAGTACTAAGAAATAGAAATAAATGTCTGCTATTTTCTATTTTCAATAATACATACAAAATAGGATACAAAGTTTACTGATCTTAAATATTATATTCAATGTTCTAAACTTAAATCTTAACTATATATGTTTGAAATAAACTATAATACTAAATCTCAAAAAGAAATTAATCCTATAATGTTTTAAGATATAAAATAAACTCTAATGTAGTATAATTAATTAAAGAACTACAATCTTTAATTATGATGTCTGACTAAATTATATCACTTTAATAACATACTTAATACATTACACAATATTATAAGTACATCTCATCAATTGAATTACTATAATTAAATGCAAACTTAGCTTCAACAATGGGTGTAAATATATTTATATTTTAATAATTTTATATTATTAAAAAAATAAGAAATTAATTTCATTAATATTTGTGAATATTTTCCTTTTTATTCTTTCTATATATCTTTATTCTTCAACTTTGCACATAAATAAACATAATTTTTAATTAAATTTTTTAAATTATATAAGAAAGCATTATCTTCCAAAAAAAATAATTTTAATTTACTCTTCAAATAATCATTTAATTTATTTCTAAATGGTAAACATGTAAATAACAATCATAAATAATAAAACTTATAATAATTATAATTAATTTTGTTAGGAATGAATAAGATACCACACCAATTCATTATTACATTTATATAAAATTATTTATTTTATTCTATAGAGATATATAATGAGATCAACAATATAATTATTTATATGAAAGCAGATTATAAAGTTTATGTAATATTAAGAACAGAGGCAAAACAATAGAAATAAATTTTTATAATGTATATAACTAATCATTCGAGTCCTGTGAACACATAAATTATAAAAGTATAAAAAAACTAAGTCTGAATTTAATAATAATTTTACAAAGTGGAACGGAGTATATCAACCTTACAGTTAAGGAAACTCAAACAAGTGTTTACCGTTCTCTGAATGAACTATGAAATCCAGTAGAAAGCTGTGGATAATTTCTTTCTTGTTCTAAGAATACAGCCACTGCTGCCTTTGCAGGAGTCAACAATCCATCAGAATTTGAACTAAATGAATTATGTTCAGCACTTTTTGGCACTAATTGTGGAGAATTTGTTTGCTTTGTAGATGAAGGTGTTAAATTCTCTTCTGTACAGTCATCAAGAACTTCGTTAGTAGAAACATTCAGATCAGTTTGACGAACATCAACTTGATGAGCTTGACTGTCGCTGAGAGTACGTGTATGACCAACACCATTCCTCGAAAGAACAGCTAACTTAGTATCGCGGTGGCTGCCGTCAAGAGAGATGTTCGAAAGAAATGTTAGCGCGGCCAACCTTCTGCGTGAATGATTCTTTTTTAAGGCTGCTGCCATTCCACGGTTGACCGTGTCGAAAGACCGATAATTATCGAGTACCAATGTAAACGACCAGGAAAGGGACAGACGCCCGGCAAGGATTTTTTTATCAAACGAGGACAACTACTAAGATCACAATTCATTGTCACCGCTCGTACACTTAGTCCTGACATTTTCAACTGACGAGCTCACACAGTGCACGCAGAAACGTGAACCGGTGTCACTCATCATCGTACTGTTTCCTCTCATAAGATTAAAAAATGAATTTTATTACAAATGAAACAACCTTCCTTTCTACTACGCAACACTACGAGCCATCCTCTTCTTAACGGTTGAGTGATATCCTCTATCGCTTTCTGCGACTGCGCATATTATATCTGTTAATATCAAAACATAGAGGTATTTCTAAAAAAAATCAGTTATACTTTATAAAAAACCATATTATTCTTTATGAAAAATAACTATTGTTATAAACTTCACAAATTTTACAGAATTTTTTTTCATAAATAAAATTACTTTACCATGTTTACAATTAACCACGTAGTACTAATTTTGGAGTTATTTTTTTGTATCATCAGAATATCCCCAATAATCATTTGGTACCAGTGTAGCGTTAACCTGGTACTAAATTACATCTATCTGTATCACATCAATTCCAATACCAGATCTGTTACCAAATTTAGGTACAAATTAACACCAAAGACAGGTCAAATCTTGTTACTTCCACCGAGCTTTGTTACAGTTTTATAACCAATTTGATATCGCTTATACTGCAGGTTACAAAACTTAATGAATTTTTAATACGAACATAGATACAAGCCTTGCGTGCAATAGCTATTAATAAATTTTCATAATCGAATGAAAAATATAATTCATTCATTACTATATACATATTTACATAACAATAGAATAATAAGAATTGGTACCACCTTTTTACCACTAGATGACTATAGTGTTTCAGTATTGTAGTATATGGTCATGCCGAGGCAGTCCGACACAGAGGCTTTGTATAAAGATAGATCGTTTTTTACTTAAAAAAACGAAAATTCAATTTTTGAAAATGAATTATTTTTAGACATACATAGTATATGCATAATTTTATTTGCATTTTTTTAAATAGTCAAAAGGCACACACAACTTCGAATTATAGAAATAACAGCTATAAAAATTTTCAAATTAATTTACGAATGTTATATCGTACCCCTTTATTTTTTTTGTTTTTAATTAATGCTTTACTTTTTTTACACGTTGCAGTTCAATAAATGTATGCTTACATGCACTTATAGTGGCATACAATAATTATACAATTTATCATTTTGTAATATATAAAATCATTTTTAAATTTCCCGCATATCTAAACATTTTAATAACGTTAATGATGCCATCTGTTCAAAAAGTGTCCAAACTGGTAACAAACATTTATCGACAAGTAAGCAAAAGTGGTAACAGACTTTGACGAGGTCTGCCATCTATCAAGGAAACTCGCAAACAACTCGCACATTTTTACCAACAATAAAAAGAGACAGAGAAAAAACGACATAGCTGCTCTACTTATACGGTAAACGATCGAACTACTTTGTTAACAGTGTCAATCATTCTTCAATAGGTGGAGCCCGAAACTAAAGTTTGTGGCGAAGGTGGTTGGCCGTAGGAGCGTGATCTTCTTGACCGACGGCAGGTTTTGAAGAGAATTCGATTTTAACAATGACGATAGAATTTAATAAACAAATATAACAGAAAATAACGATAACTAAGACAACAAAATACAACACAGAATAACAATAAGTAAAATACTAAATGTAACAGTAAGTAATAACGGTAAGAACGAGTATAACGGTAGTAACAAGTATAACGGTAAAAATCAAGAACCGTAAGGTATAAGGTATAAGTTATCGCAAAAGTATTCAACTATCTCTCAGGACGCTTCCTTAACGAATGGCGAAACGGGGTGCAATCCTGAGACACGCGCCGGCGAAAAAGAGGGCGCTAGTGGTTTGTGTCGGCAGGGGTGCACTTCCGGTTGGTAACGCTAGTCCAAGCGGAAGCAGTGATGCCAGACTGAGGATGGGAGTTCTCGAGAACACCCCCTTCCAATACGCACACTACTGCAGGAGACGCGTGTACGTAAGCTCAGCGTTTCGGACGACTTCGGGAAATCGAGAGAGAAAACAAATGAAAGACTTTCTCTCTCGCTCTTAAAGCACTGAAATCCAATGTGGTTGGATTCTCACCAGGACTCATTTTACCTGTAGTGACGTATATGTACGTATGAGTTCCCATGCGGAGACAATGAGTAAGATCGATGAAGTGCATTGTATTCAACCAAACCCACACCTATTTATTTGTACATTATTTTACCGAATAAACGTGCATCACTCTTGCATCCTTAAATTAATGGCTTTTATCATTTATTTGTACTCTTCGATTTTTCGATATTATCTGTGGTTGAGTCAATGAAAAAAAAAGTACAGAAAGCTGCCCTTTCCTTATATATATATAATTTCCTTATTTCTCTTTGTTCATCACAATTCCTTAAATTTCAATTCTTTATGCAATAATTTATTGCATTACCAATTAGCCTTCATTGTTTAGTTATTTTTTAATTAATAAATACAGTCAAGTTTTGGCGCAAAATAGAATTACTTTTAGTTTCATGGTATTTAATGAATTACAATTAAATTGTGTACAATTTTTAATAATTTTATACATTTAGGCAATATTTTCGATGGTTTAATATTTTATTAAAATTTTTATAACAAATCTGAATGATATTACGTAAAATGTGTTCTTTTGACGATTAACCAATTTTTCGGATGATAAATCGATGATGTCCTTTAAAAACAAATAATTTACTGAATTTTATAATTGTTTGTACAATAAATTTTTGCAGTTCCCATTGTCCGGTATTATTTAATTATTTTTAATTTTGTAAATGTAAACGATTTTTAACACTAAACAGAGGCACTTCTAAATTTCCTTGTATTCAATATATTGCAATTAAATTATTTGAAGTTTTGATAGTTTTTAAACTATCGAACCTATATACTACAGTTCATGTAATATCTTTAATATTTCGTTAGTAAATAAGAAAAATATTCTGTAAAATTTTATTGATTAAAGGATATATACTTTTAATATTTAAATAATGATGGTTGGTTATTTGTTGGTTAATCTAAAACGTTATACACCTCTGCTTCTATTATGATTATGATTTCAGTAAAATCGTAAGAAGCTTAAGATTGGAAAAATACATTTCTATTAATAAAATAATTCTAATGCTTACAATGAAGCTAAGCTGTCAATTCTAATCAGTAAAAGAAAATGTGTCTCAACTTTTACCATTTCTATTCATAATTTATAATTCCGCGCAAAGTAATGAACAATTTCGGTTCTACACAATCCTTCTGTATTAGAAATTTACGATTACCTTCATTTGTTATTTTAAATGTAAAAAGTTACTAAACCTGTAAAATTCGTTACGAAGTGAAAAGCAAATAGAATTATAAAACTAAATTTCGTAGGATTATTTATGAACACACTCTTCTAGATAGGAAAAATATAGATAATTTATAGGAAATGAATATAATATTCCATACGCGTTATCGTTCAATTAATTTTTATTAATCATTATTTTACACTAGCGATGATACCGTACCTTTACTTATTTCAAGTTCGCGCCGAGTCGTTCTGCGCAGCCGCGGCCGGCTGCTGGTCCGTGACGCCGACTGAGGTGACCCTTTCCGGCGTGGGACGCCATCGCGTACGGACGTTTGACAGGTCGAACGAAACGCGTCACGCATAATCGCCAACCATAAACGCGTTTTTGCGGGTTATGGCTTCGTGATTTCGCGTAATTTAACCCGTTCGCTACTATTAATGGTCGGGAGTGTTAGATTTTTATTTTTATTTGTTTTTATATCACCGATTCGATATAAATTCAGTTCGCCTACAGTATTTCGCGACCGGAAGTGTTAGACTTTTATCTTATTTTTTTTTTATTAACGAGTGGTGGTTCCTGGATATAGGACTGCATCCTGGATACTACTGATGCTACTGATAATCTACCCGATGCAGGCTATGGGGACCATTGAAGACGCGTGATGCTAATCGCCATACGGTGAGTCACATATTTCATTGTTCCTCAGGTTCCCAATCATGTCGTAGGACGAATGGTCCGAAACGACACGGGAATTGGTTGTATTTTTGCTTATTATTGCGAGCATAGTGACCGCGAGTATTTTATTACTCGTGTACATTGATATATTATTTGTCAGGGCTTTCTTGTGTCTCGCGTTTGCATAAATTTACTACATCCATTACTGTTTCATGATTTAATAATTTTACACAATTTCATATGATTTAATAATTTTACACAACTTCATTGTATTCAGTATTATTATTTGCAATAGAATTTCATATTATCTCGTAATAAAGCTTCGATCTGTTACACGCAAAACCTTTCGAAGGACGTTCGGGCTTGCTTACGTAATGTAAACAAGAAAGCATTTCGCGACGAGCTGGCAGGTGGCATCGAAGCGATAACAGTTGAACATTGTTTTCAATCCTTAGATTCATCGCTTCGATAATCCTACCACTCGAGGGTTTTTTTAACATGTTCATTCAGAGCTTGGAAATATATTTCATGTAGTGAACAGGAAACAGTTTACTTATTTTTTATTAAAATAAATTTCCAAATTACCCAGCTCTGAATACGTACCTTTTCCCTTCCCATTCCTTCAACGTAATAAGATAAATAAAATATGTGAAATAAATAAAGTGAATAAAACAAACAAAACCCTTCCTTGTGTTTTATTATCTTCTTCTCTGAAAAAAGTCTTAGATCGTTAGCTATGTTACTAATTACATTTTTCGCTGGGATTTTTAGCACACATGAAGACGGAAGGTTAGTCATATTTTTGTGTTCAATTATTATGTGTAGTGCTGGCCGTTTTAGCATCCATTTTTATACATATCAATTTTTTAAACTCGGTATTTCAATTTCGTCGTTCGGTGTCGAATTGCAATATTTTCTTCGTACATATTCGTTATTCCTCGGTGTCAAACTTCGAATGCTTGAACGGCGGCCCCTACATGTAATAGGCTAGCAAATTATTCATGATACAAACTCCACTTTAAATTCAAAATATTGCTTTTTGTCAGCTCAAAATTAAGTAAATGTTTGAATCTTCAATTTAAATACATATTTTTTATACAAATTTACAAGTAAGCAATTCAGGAGATTTAATTTACTTCGAAAATTTTCATTCAGATATTATAGTCTTGAATTTAGTAATAATATCTATAAATTAAAAATTTATTAATTAGTGCTTCTTTGGATTCTTTATTCGATCTGTTGTTCTTTCGAAGTTGTTTAGTCCGGAAGCTTTTTTTTTAACGCACGTAGGGAATAGTCGAACATTCATAAAGAAATTGTGGATGTTTATGCAAATTAATATTTTTATTAGTACAATTAGAAGAATTTTTTAAATAAAAATTTATATCTTGCATATTGAGTGTATTTCGTGCTTCTACATTTATTTAAATTAATTGTATAAACATCTATGGTTTAATATCGAGTTGCTGCAAATGTTTTGTCGAATTCATTCTCATCTGCTTGCCGAAGAAGAAGGAAATCTACAGATGTATCTTCGAAGAGGCCCGACATATTGTCACGAAGAGGGCTGCAACGTAATGGTTGTCCATATCAGAATAGGCATTCTATTCTACGATGGACTACCATTCTTTACGTTACTTTATCACTATGCTCGCTATTTGTCTGTTGTACACTATGATCAAAGATCGAGAAGTACTAACACAAATGTCGTTCCCAAATAAAATGTAATATTATTTTGCACAAATAGTTTCGAATTTCGAATTTCTAATTAATTAAAATATTACTTTGTACTTCTTGATCATTTGGGTCATTTATTGTTTAATACGAACGGTAAGTCTTTTTTTATCGTTTTCACTTTCACTTTCGAGAACACATTAGGTGTTTCATGTAATATTTAAATCATAATTACGAATATTCAATTTTTAACTAAAACTGCAAAGTTATTAAATTGGTGTTGCAAATTAATACAGCCTCTCAAGTTTTCTGATATGAATATTTTACTTTATCTAATATTTCAAACTTATTAAATTACTGTCTTGCATCGTTAGAGGCTCTCGGATATGTTCCCGAATTTCTTTTTTGAAAATTGTCACTTTATTTTGGAAATGCAATGGTTTTGACAAATACTTAAGCTATCTCTGTTATCATCCAAAGAATTATAATATTATTGGAACAAAATACATTAATTTTAATTCCAACATTAAAATCCTTAATTTATAAGTAGTAATCAATTTTTTAATTTCAACGTTTTAATTTAAAGAATTTTTAACTCATTAATTAGTATAAGTACTCCTTTGGGTACTTCGCAAGATCTGTTAGTCTTCTCAGAGTTTAGTTTTTCGGAAGCTCTTTTTTAACGAACGTAGGGAATATTCAAACATTTTTAAGTGAACATGTAGTTTAGGAAAATTTATAATTTCACGAACTATGTTAAAAAACTAGAATCCGAACACAGTAAAAAATATTTAAATGCTACAACCTATTAATTAGTTTTAATATTTCATATATTTTACGTATTGCATTTTCTATTTCGTATTCGTTTGGGTTTTCCATAGATGTTTCCCTCGATGAAGAAGTCTCAAAGAGGCCTGCCAGAAGAACTCGAAAATTAGTACCGCGAATTAGAATAATTTGTAGGTTTTGCCCACGGTTTTCTTTCGCTTTTCAGAGAGTTTCGAATATAGTCAGTGAATAGGTTCTACCAATTTAGGACTTAGGGAAAGTAGGATCTACGAGGGAAGGGTTTAGGGGTTTACAAATTAGAGAGTTTAGAATAGGGGGTTAAAGGGTAGGGAGTATCTAGATTGAAACCCTCCGTTTAGGCGGAGTTTGGTTTAGTAAAGTAGTAGATTGCTAGTACCTTAAAATTTGGTACCTTTTGTCCAGTTGTCAGCGTGGCCGTGGCGCGTATATACTCTCAGGGCCCTCCGTTCACGCGGAGCTTGTTTGTTGAAAGGTCACAGCCACGTTGCATTCGAGTCATTTTTTATTTGTTAGGGGTACCGGGGGTGGGTTTCGCGGTCGTGACGTTGGGGGTACGCGGTCGTAACGTTGGGGTACGCGGTCGTAACGTTGGGGTACGCGGTCGTAACGTTCGCGGTACGCGGTTTAAGGGATGGATTCAAACCTTCCGTTCACGCGGAGTTTGGTTTAGTAAAGTAGTAGTCTGTAAGTACCTTTAAATTTGGTACCTTTTGCCCAGCAGTCAGCGTGGCCGTGGCGCGTATATCCTCTCAGGGCCCTCCGTTCACGCGGAGCTTGTTTGTTGAAAGGTCACAGCCACGTTGCATTCGGGTGCTTTTTTATTTGCTAGCGTATTCCGGGGGTGGGTTTCGCGGTCGTAGGGTTGGGGGTATACGGTATATGGGGGAGGGGGGTGGGAGCAAACCCTCCGTTTATGCGGAGTTTGGTCCAGTTGTTCAATTCTGTACATTTTGGTACATTCAGTCCGGGGGCCAGTCTGTTTCTAGCGCGTATATACACTCAGGGCCCTCCGTTACCGCGGAGCTTGTTTCGTTGAAAGGTTATAACCAGGCTGGACTCGGACTTTTTTGGTTAGGTTATCGCGCGCGAGGGTTGTGGGAGTGGTGGGTTTAGGGAATTCGGTGAGCAGGCGCGCGTGGGGTTCTGTGGGTGTAGAGTCAAGGGGTATTAGTAGGGCGAAGGTATAGCGATAATCGGTGTAGGAATACGGCACACCAACCAATCGGTGTGGATTGTAGGTGTAGAACCCGGTGCGTTTTTTGCTAGGGGTGTGGGACGAGGGTGCATCGCGTTTAAGGGGTTTGTGGGTTTTGAGTCGAAGGGGTAGCGGTTAGGATCGCGTTTAAGGGTAAGCGGTTTCGTGCGTGTTAGGTTCCGTGTATCAGGGGGTAATAGCATAAGGGTGGGGGTTTTGCGGGTATTCGGGTCTTCGGTGGCGCGGAAAACGGGGTGTGGGTTCAAACCCTCCGTTCACCCGGAGTGGGTTCAAACCATCCGTTCACACGGAGTTGGTTTAGTAGAGTAGTCTTATAGTACTTTATAGTACTTTCCATTAGATAATCGATGTGGCCGTGATGCGACCCCACCGCCGGGGGCCGTCGTGCAGAGGCGTGATCCTTCCAGCATTTCAGGGTCCTCCGTTCACGCGGAGCTTGAGTGCGTTTTAGCGTTATAGCCACGTTGAATTGGGGTGCTTTTTTATTTGCTTTTGTATTTGCTAACGGTTTTCGGGGGTTGGTAAAGGGGCCGTAGGGTGGTGGGGGGGGTACGGTAGGGTGGGGGGTGGGCGCAAACCCTCCGTTTATGCGGAGTTTGGTTTAATAGTTCAATTCTGTACATTTTGGTACATTCAGTCCGGGGGCCAGTCTGTTTCTAGCGCGTATATACACTCAGGGCCCTCCGTTGACGCGGAGCTTGTTTCGTTGAAAGGTTATAACCAGGCTGGACTCGGGCTTTTTTTGTTAGGGCAACAGGTATGGGCCGTGGGAGTGGTGGGTTTAACAAATTCGGTGAGCGGACGCGCGTGGGGTTTTATGGGTGTAGAGGTGTTAGAATCTCGTTTGAGGGTAAGCGGTTTTGTTCGTGTTGGGTTTCGGGGATCAGGGGTAATATTATAAGGGTGAGAGGTTTTGCGGGTGCGCGTTCCGGGGATCACGGTAATAGTATAAGGGTGAGGGGTTTTTTGGGTATTCGGGTCTTGGGTGCTGGGGTAAAAGTACAGGGGAAGGGGGTGCTGGGTTGGGGGGCAGGGTGGGTGGGTCTCGAAGTGCAGTCACCTCCTCGTGGTGAGACCTGGAAATTGGTGCTGGTTTTCCGTTGAGTAATCAGTGGAATACCATACCAAGCTAAGAACTGCGCAAGAAATTTATGGTTCAATTAATTTTGAATAAAACTTCTAATCTGCAATTTGTTGGACGTTTAATAATTTTAAAAGAATGATAATGTAAGTATGGCGCGGTTTCCAGTATAAACTGATGATCAATAAAAATTGAATAAACATTAATCCGTATAAATTATTACATTCATCTTTTATGAATTAATTATATTTTTGCAATTTAAAAACGTGTGCTAATAAATGAACCTGTAATACTTAGCTCTGTAATTCTATTTGTTCGTTATTTCGTTATGAATTTTACAAGTAATTTTTTATATTCGTAATAATATACAAAAGTAATCGTGGATGATTTTTAATGTAGAAGGTTTATGTTTAGTTTATGTTTAATATAGAAGGCCCCACCATAATTCTATAAAATGTAATATTCGCCAAGACAATACCAATTCAGGACTAAAATGAAAGTTCCTGCAAAAGAAATTAGTAGTTTCATATTTTTGTAATTAAATTTCTTTATGCTGCATCATAAAATTTCAATTAATTTATTGTTTGTTTGTTGAAAATGTAGTATAGTAATACATTTTAAATATCACGTTTATTACATGGATTTATTGCTCGTTGAAAGAATCATCATAGAATCAGCCGTTTCATTTCGGCCGACCTTTAGGTTTACACACTGCATACGGTATGTAAATTTAAGAAATTCGTTTAAATGAACTGAATCGTAACAAAATCCACATAAATAGATAATATGAGGCCTAGAAAAGAAGGTACACGCGTTAGAATTCCTGAATAAACGCTGGAAATATATATTTTTGCAAACTGTCGGTTTGATCGATTTTGTGGACACTGAAACACTATCACCACATACCGGTGAACGGGTGGAACTAATTTTCGTCTACCTGTCACTTACAACCCAGCAAAAATATTAAAATTTCTCTACTTAATGACAAGCTATTTATATGATTGTCGGCTCAAATTAAAGGTAAAGATCTCTGTAACTAGAGATTAATCATATGGTATCAAAAGCAAGTGAGACTTTGTAGAAATAAGAATTAAGTAAAAAGGTGAACGAAGAAAGTGATTTTAAATTTTCGCGCTTAAATTAAGTAACTTTAGTTTGTGGCTCCATCTATTGATGAACGGTTGAAACTGTTACCGAAGTAGTTCGTTTATTTACCGTGTAGGTGGAGCAACTATGTCTTTCTTCACCGCCTCTTTTTATTATTGAAAAAATTTGCGAGTTGTTTGCGGGTTTCTTTGATAGGTGGCAGGCCTCATCAAAGTCAGTTACCACTTTTGTTTACTTGTCGATAAATGTTTGTCACCAGTTTGGACACTTTTTGGAGAGATGGCGCTGTTAACGTGATTAAAATGTTTTTGATATGTGGGAAATTTAAAACTGATTTTATATATTGCAAAAAGATAAATTGTATAATTATTGTATGCCACTATAAGTTACTAATGCTTAACCGTATGTGTCTGTACGTATACATTTATTGAACTGCAATGTGTAAAACAGGTAAAGCAATAATTAAAAAAGAAATAAAGTGGTACGATATAACATTTGTAAATTAATTTCATAACTTTTATAGCTGCTATTTCTATAATTCGAAGTTGTATCTACCTTTTAACTATGGTTCAATTTTATGGTTCAATTAATTTTGAACAAAACTTCTAATCTGCAATTTGTTGGACGTTTAATAATTTTAAAAGAATGATAATGTAAGTATAGCGCGGTTTTGCAGTCCTATTATTCAACATATAGAGAACATTAAGTTGTATTATCGTGTTCTCCAATAAACTGTTTGATTGAAATATACACAGTTTTATATGCGTTGCATACCTTTACAGATAATTTTCTAATAACATAATTTTCAAATCGCAAAAAATACATTTCGGGAGTAATTTAGTATCTTAAAAGTTTGCGCCGTGACATTTTGAAACTCGTAGTAATAGTTGCAACTATTGGTTTTCGATTTATAAATTTTATCACACATTTGAATGGTTAATATTGAATATAAAAATAAATATTGTTACAGAACGCGTCTGGACCTGGAAATGAACAACGGGACAACTCCCAGCATCGGAAATCTCCAGAAGAAATTACACACATATTGTAAAATCAGATTATTTATTGTAAAATTATTTTATACAATGTATTTTACAATAATCGTAATAAATTAGATTAACTTAACAGTATTACAATGCTTCATCATTTATTCCCTCTCCTATCTTATCTAAGATATTAATAAATAATGTTCTGCAAAATTTAAAAATAAAATTCGAAAAAACTAGTAAGAACCGCGAAAAAATAAAAAAAGTAACGAAGTCTGTTGAAAAATTACGAGAATTCGAAAGCG